>BGPT01000823.1:123703-174354 GCA_003297045.1 Symbiodinium sp. clade C Y103 | reverse complement strand
AAAGCAAGCAGTGCGGTGACCAAGGCCCGCTTGGCGAGCTGAGGAACTGATGTCATGGCAGCAGCCCAGATGAGGTTAGAAGACTGTGGCTGTTTCTTTTTGGGACTCTATGCTTTTGTGATCATGGTGACCTGTATGCAATCATGATGGCACATGGAAGTTGGAACATGTAAGTCAACGACTGCAAGCCCTGAATCATGGAGCAGCACCCCAGATAAATGTTGCGAAATGTTGCGAAGTACAGAAAATGACCCCGGAGATATGAGGTAAAGTTAATAAAATTGCCCATCAGGAGNTTTCCCGTCAGTGACGCCACAAAGTCGGATATCATCACGCGGATCAGATTTGAAGGGTCATTTCGTGTGGCCTGCGTGGTGGATCGAATTAATGGTACGCTTTAAATTAAAATTCTTTTAAAGGTTAAAAAACTGATCCGTGGTCCCCAAGAAGCAAGAGTGTTGTAGGAGTCTAAGGGGAAAGGGTTGTGAGAAGCTCNTGATCCGTGGTCCCCAAGAAGCAAGAGTGTTGTAGGAGTCTAAGGGGAAAGGGTTGTGAGAAGCTCTCAAGAGGAAAAACTTTTGTCCTAGTGTAGTATTAGTGGGTCAAGACTGGGAAACACATGTATTTTGATCATTGAATGTTAAAACACATCCCTTTCTTGGATGTCCTTTGTGTGGCGGTTTTGCTATGATTTGTTTGAGTGTCTAGATGCTCAATAGACCCATAAGATATCATGAACTATCATAAAATCAGAAAAGCATAGAAAAGCTTAATTTCCATAGTTATGTGAGTTTACTGGAGAGTATGCCCATGTCTGGTGACTACATATCCCCCCAAAAAAGTGTCACGCGGCCCATCCCCGAGGCAGTCCATTGTGATTCAGGTCCGTGACGGAGAACAGGTGCAGGGGGATGTTATGGTCAGTTTCCCCATGAAAATATCTCGAAATAATTACCGGCAAGCGTAAAAATAGGAGGATGACCCAATCACCAAACGCACCCATGGTTTGGACATGTTTAGATTCCTGTCACTTGTGCCTCCGTGGATCTAGTGATAGCCACCCCTGAAGCATTCATTTGGCAAATGTTGACCGACCTTACCACAAAAGCTGGCTTGGGAAGGCGAAACCATGCCACAAGTGGCTGATATTGGCTGATTTCAATTCCAGGAAATGTGATTATTGATCCCGATTCAGCTGTTTGACTATGCTGAGCACAGCCAAAAATTTTGCTTGGCCTCTGTGAAGCTGGGCTGGATACGATACAACAATGTATCAGCACCCAACAAAACTCATCGAAAAAGCCCTTCAAGAGTATCATGCAAATATGCCACGATACATTCCGCAGCAGAATCAATCGGCAGCCTCAGCTCCCGATGATGAGTGACATCCCACACATGGCAAGGACTTTTCCAAAGTGTGGACTTATACATCTGATTGAACAGTATCTTCAACACTTTTTTTTGCACCAGAATGGCCAAACAAAAACTCTGGCTGGGGAATGCTGGGGCCGAGGTTCCCGAAGAAATTATTCAAGCATCATAAGAATCCCTGAGTTGACCTGCAGTTTTTGGGATATTTGGGGTTGAGTTCAATCATGGAGCGTCATAGATCTGGACATTTGGTATCATTTGGAGTGGGATGGTGCTAGGTACATTTTCGGGGACTCACATCTGGCTTACACTGCTAAGAGATTTCTCACAGGATTGGTAATTGTTTGTACCTCAAGCGTCACAGCATTGATGGACATGGGCTGATATGGGGTGAAAAGCTGAAAAGCACCAGACTTGTTTAGGTACCATTGGCTATCCTAGGCAGTCACGATCAATTCTTGGTATAGATTGCCTGGTCTAGCATAGCTAGTCAGCTCAAGACGATTGGAAACTAAATCAACAATACAATGGTTGGTTTCATAAGTTTTCTGTTTCTTCTGCCCTTCTGCCCTTTCAAAAGACATATTTTGAATATACCCCAGATCAGATGAATTGGGGATGCACAAACCCCTGGTATCCGGTGGTTCCATCAGCATCCCCCACTTGGGACCCAATGTACTTGGATGGTGATGATCCTTCAAGTGAGGACCCATAGTCAGCACCTATGATACCATCCGGTAATCAAGCATGGCGACGCAAATCCCCTGTAAGATCGAGGTTAGTTTTAGTGTGAAAAACATCTGTAAATTGGTGATTTTCCATTGCCATGTTTGATTGTCGGAGTGTATATCTCAATGCTTTCAAGGGGTTTTCTTCATCTATGATCATGTATACCCGTTTGAAATCAAGCATGGCCATGGAAAAGAAGGAACGATATGAACCCCCTGTAGATCCAGCTTACATGACCCTCTACATAGTACAATCATACCCCAACACTCCCTCAGAAGGTACTTGGATAATTGCAAACAACTCAGTTGGTTGCTGATTATATACTACCAAATACAATCCAATTATATTGGAAATTAGCATCAAATCCATTCTGCTAATCCCCATTTACCAACCACTACAACTTACAAATCAAATGGCAGCCAGTGTCTCAAAGACACTGCTCATTTGTGGATGGATTATATCAAGTCCTAGATGCTCAATCTCCCCTTGGTATCCCATTACATCACCATTTTCTCACACCGCATATTCCTTAGTACCCTCTGATTATTTAACGTAGCCATGGAGAATCCCCTATAAATTGAGGTTTTAATTGGAAAATAATCAAAAAACAACAATTTTCCATGGCTATGTTAAAGAACCAGAGGGTAGATGGTGAAGATCTGCCTGAAGCCGTGCAGGTCACCACCAGCTCCCCCACGACCACCGCCGGAGAGCCCAGAGAAGCGGATCAGCTGAAATTTGGCGCGGGGCAAACTGACATGGGGTGCACGTACATTATAACCAGCAAAACATCTTGAACATTGGGATTGAACCAAGAATTGTGAGAGGTAAGTTGGTTGCCAACGATCAGATTCATGGTGGATATATATATATATTATATATATATAATATATATATATAATATATATATAATATATATATAATATATATATATATTAATTGGATATGTCTAGACTAAGATGGGATTGTCAGGCAACTTATACTGTAGCTGGTGGGCCCTGCACCGATGAACCTCTGAGGCCGAAGATCCACCACGAAACTAGGTGTTTCTGCGGTTCCGCTGGGGGTAGGGAGTACCTAAATCTTAGATGTATTCCAACCATCCGGGTACCCTCTGGTAAACTAACATAACTATGGAAAATCACCATTTTTAATGGGAAAATCCACTATAAATGGCCATTTTCAATGGCTATGTTTGTTTACCAGAGGGTAATTTGGGGTACCTCGGATTCCTTATCCCCAACAAATCATTCGGCCGAGGACATGACCAACACCACGCTGGGAATTGAAAATCCTGTGAAGGCCTGGGGCTGGTGGAGTTCGGGGATCTGGGGAAACTGCTAGGTGAATGGTAGGTGAAAACTGGTGAAAATGGATGGATTATGACTAGTAGTTGGGTCAAAAAATGATGAAAAGTATTGAAAAGTGATGAAATATGATGAAAATGGGTTAAGCCTTTGAGCTCAACTTCCACGGATGTGAATCGCCAGTTAAAGAATATGATCTTGTGTCAGGGACAGCAGGAACCAAGCAAACAACTGAAGAGGGGCCTGATTGATCGATCTCCATATTAATCATAGTGGAGAATTTTGCTTCTATATAATCATGCGTTTTCAGATTGGGGCGGTACTTCTTGAGGGTATTTGTTGGTTACTATACCTGTTGGTAAACGACTGGTCTTGCTGCAACTCAATGCTTCAGCCGAGAAGTCGAGCTTTGAATGTTCCAGGATGTGCCTGGGTTCTTAGCGCTATATAAGCAGAGCCTGGAAAAAAAAGCACTATTTTCAGCCGAAACTGGGGTTTCAGCACCAATCTGGAAATGGCTTGGTTTTGTTTTTTAATACATACAATACACACATTTATATATAATATACAGTTGTATACTGTAAGGGAGAAAAAACACACATGAGCACATATTTGTTCTCTTTCTTTGTTAACTGGGGCAAAATTAGGGTGTATTAAGATGGACCCCACATGAACCCACTGTTGTCTGAGTCAAACCCAGGGGTTTCTGTCTCCAACCAACACGCTTAATATCCAGGGTTTTGGGGAACACCCTACTATTTTTTCCAGCGTTGTCTCAAACTAAATGAGTTGGATTGATTGGGTTGGTCAATAGCAGCTCTCATCATGAAAGTTGGCTGGCTCATGAAAATCAACTACTACACGAACATCCTTGAACATCAGCATTTCTTAGAAGGTATTTGTGCCCAATGTGATGATGGTTGCTGGTTTTCCATCCTGGAATTGGGAGAAGTTGACGCCACTAATCACCCCTCACAAAGGCTTCGTGGGTGGGGTGGGTTCATTACAACACATTATATACAGTAGTTAGAGAAACAATGTTTACCAAAACAATCTATCATCTATCATACAATCGAAGATATGAGACAGTGAACCCACCCAGTATCGCTGCATTGGTTGGAGGAATTCTATAAGATCCCCCACCTACAGTTGGGGTTTCAACACCCGCGAAAACCATGGTTCCTCTGACCATTTCTTTGAACATCTTGAAATCTATCCCTTCATTTGCGCAGAGCCCCATTGTCATTGCTTGATGGCTATGCCGGAAATGGGGTGAACCCCCAAATGGCCATGGAAAAATGGGGAAATTAGGTTTTAAACCATCAAACTTCCGTGGCTTCCCATACATCCCATGCAATTCCATGATATACCCATGATATGTCCGCTACATATCCATCAATAAACCATGAATATCTAGATGTGTTAAAGTTTTCAGACAAACCCACGTGGACTCTTGTTGGTGTTTGTTGTTGTTAAGCACCCTATTATCATCCGATGGTTTCTTGATAAACTCTCCATATCATCCATGCTTACTCTCTCGTATATAATTTAACGTAGCTATGGAAAAATCACCATTACTAATAGGTTCATCATCATAAAATCGTCGAATTCAATGGGCCATTGTCCGTAGCAATGTTAAATAATTAACCAGAGGGTCAATCTTCACTAAATCACTATTTATAGTGGTTAAATCCCATTAAATCACCATTTTTTTTGGGGGAAAAAATCACCATGTCTCATGCGATTTCACCACAGTCCGTGGTGCTTCAACCGCCGGGTTTGTCGGAGGCGCTGCCCGACGTCCCGGAGTTGCCGCCGGAGCCGAAGGCGGAGGAGTAAATTGACAGTTTGCTCTTGAAATTGGCCCGTTTTTGTCGTGATTTTCCTATTGAACATGGATTGATTTTCCATAGCTATGTTAGTTTACCAGCGGGTATGTTTATTCATTAAACACTTGGGATTTGACCATAAGAATTTAGTCAATTTATGAGCGGAAACTGATTTTATAGACCCCCTGGCCCCCTGTTTGGAAGGATCTATGTCAATTTCGGAGAGGGTAAGAATCGGGATTTGACCATGCAACATGGGGAATGTAATCATTAGAGCTAGAGATGTGATGATCAAACATATGGAATTACTATATGGATTAATGGGATATGTTCATGAGATTTATTCGGGATCTTGATGGGATATTAACCAAGTCCCTATTGGGAAGTTGGATATTGACCCTCCAAATTAACGTGATGACCCATAAGTTGGGGGTTGGAATACTGCATTCATCCAAACAAAAAGTGATTGTCAGGGTCAAACTGCTCGTTGCGGGATGGTAACCATCGAAACCAGGGATTCTAATGGTGTATTCATGGGATTTAACCAATTAAACATGTCCATATGAGGGATTCAATGGGATGCAAATGGGGATATTTGAATGGATTTGATGGGATATAGATATAGTTATAATATGTTATGATATAGATAACTATAGATATAATACTAATATATATATATATATACCTAAATATGATACTAATATGATATGTGTATACATATATCATCAAGTAGAATGGAGATTTGGATGATGTACCCATAGACGGGGATGATCATCCCCTCATTTTCACAACGGTAAATCTACGATGGAATGACCATACCCCCAAGGACAGCAGCTTGTCCAATGCTTTGAGATAGACAGAAGACACCTCGAAGCACTGGAAAAGCCCAAAATCAAACAGGTTAACAAAGAGGTTGAAAGCAGTGGTTTCATTCATTTTACCCATTAACTTGCATTAACCGTGTTATTTGGGTAAATTCCCCATCTTCAGCGAAAACTTCAGTGAGATAGACGCAAATACGAGGCCACCAGTTGTCTCAAATTCAAGACAAAATTGATGAAAAACCTACCCTCCGGTAATCAAACATAGCAATGGAAAATCCTCTATAGATGGAGGTTTATTACTGGTTACTGGGACAATCCCCTATAAATGGTGGATTTTCCATGGCTATGTTAAATAACCAGAGGGGACTAAAACTTGGACCGCCGCCAGTTGCCAGTCGATTCCCTGGGTTCTACGTATGCCGGAAAAGTTGTGTTGTACACGTCTCGATTTTTAAAGTCTACGGGTACTAGGGGACATTTGGGTTCTAAATAGACCATGTCAAACAAAAGTCGTTCCCTCAAATTTGCTTCTTATGACCCCCCAAAAATCAGGGTTTTACAAGCCCCCAAGGGTTTTAAACATATTTGTGAATGTCTAGACTCATAGAACTCAAGGCAACTCTACCAAACAAGAGGGGTTTACCAGCCCTAAATCGCAAGGTTGTTGAGGTTCATACTGACTGTACCCCCAAAGAAAGAAGGCCTATTTTGTTTGTAACCGGTACCTTTTGGTACCCTTTGACTTCCATCAGTCTACAAGTTGCTGTGACATCCTGTGACTGTTCTTTGATGCTATTTGTTATGAAGGGGTGATGAAAAATGTCCTAGAGAAAGTTGATGCAGAAGAACAACCAAAGCTGAAGCGGCAGAACATTGTGCAAACTTTGGCCCACGACAACTCAGTTACCCAAATTGCTGGCTGATTCGGTTGCTACATTTGCTCGCGCAAGGTCCTGGATATTGATCTTTTCACCATTTGGATCCATTTGGAGATATTTGGGTAATCCATTTACCAAAATCTTGCTGTTTGGGGATACCATATACGGATGATCCTTGAAAAAAAAGCCAGAGCTGAGTCCTGGTCAGTCAGCAGGAGCCCATGGTGGATGTCAGCGAGCCGAGGGGTGCCTGTTGCCTGTAAACAGATGCTTTTTTTGGGCGGTATACAGGGTATAGTAAAAAAACAGGTTCAGACAGACACAGAAAAAAAACGCATCATAGTGTTCCATGCACACTCTGTTTGGGCAGTTGTTCTGGTTGGTTTGGAGATTTAACGCATGCAAACAAGATCAAAGAAGTGCGCAGAACATTGATCATTTGGGAGTTCCAAACCTGCTTGCGCAAGTGTAAGAATGAATCTTGTAGGCACTTGCGCGCATTTTAGGAGGGCTGATACTGGATGTATCCTGAAACTGTTGATGGAGTCGGGCTCATCTACATTGCTTCCTTGCTTTGTTTCAAGCATCGTTTCTTTGCCATCCCGTGTTTTGGGATGATCTCAAGGACTGGCAAGGGTTCAAGTTCAAACCCATTAACCAGTACTAGTTTTGCCTGATGAATCCGTTCAAGGGCACTCACATGGCTGATGTCAACGATGAATTCGGTCCCTCTAAGTTCTTAGCCGGCCAGCTTTCCCTTGAAAACAGGATTATTTGGATGTGAGCCGGTGACCAGAACAGCTTCATAAGTGGTGAAGACATATAAATTTGTGCCCACTCAAAATGGGATATCGCCGAAAATCTGGGGCTTGCTATCAGAATCTATTTTGTGCTTTATGCTGCAAGCAAACCAAAACAAAAGTTTCTGGCAGTTTTCAAGTTGAATGACTGGTGTTGTTCTGATAGAATCCCAATTTTGATGGGTGATATAGGTTCCACAGTTTAACCTCTATATGGGTGTGATACAAAAGATCTGCACTTCATACTTAATAAGTGGATATAAATGGCAATGTTTCTTGGGGTTCAAGCAGGCTTCAAACCATGGGTACTCATCCACGATTCCCACCTGCAGGTGACAAAGTTGAAACCCCCGGGCCAAAGATGGAGTCTGAGGTCTGGCTGGAAACGGGGAATTTGGCGTTTTACCATGTTTTACCATGTTTTACCCGGCTTGACTTGTTTGTTAGGAATTTTGGTGAGGAACAACTAGATTTAAGGCATGGATTAGGGCACCAAATTTTGAGACATAGCCAAGTGATCCTGTTTAAATCACCAATCTCAAAGTCAGAAGGATACGGGAACGCAAGCTGGATTTGGAATCCCCCAGGTTCGGACACATGACTTGACCCATCCATGCCTCTGGCCATGTTGGTGTTCAAGTCTCCAACAATTGGATTAGCTGGATTGTGGATGTGTTAGTTTACCATCGATTAATCCTCCATTTTGTGGAATCTGCCGGACATGCTATGCATTATTTTGCCTTTTTTGATTCTCTTAAGGCCCCAACAAAGACAAAACGACAGAGCAACAAAATCCTTTCAACGTAGTGGGCGACCTACTTTTCTATCTTCCTGGGGATTGCTGTACTTCTGTTGTTTCTTAATCCAAGAAAAAGGGCACGTCACGGAGTGGGACTTCAGAGTTTTGTTGGTCGCGTAGCCGCGGCAGAAAACAGGTCCCAGGTGGTGTTTAGTCAGGTTACGCTGAAGTCGATATTGATTCAATATTCCAATGAATCGATGCTGGTTATGTATTGACTGTGAATTATACACTATTATACATATATAATCGTATATAGATTTATAGGAGTATAATCATGTTGACGGTAGTCACGGTAGTCAATTTTAGTTGTCATTATACATGCTGTTTGGCATGGAGTTTTGATTGTGATGGTGACGGCAATTGTGATTTGATGTTTGCGAGTACATTCCGATTATGGTGAATGGTGCTGGTGATGTAGCAAATCTTGCATCAAACCATGTTGCTCTGTTGCTTGCCAGTAAGTAAGTGGTATGGTTAGCTCACCACTGCTGAAAACAATCTAGTACTAGCAACATTTGACAATACCAATCCAAGTAACTGCATGTCATTGCACTGTTGGTAGTGATTCAATCTATGACATGTGATTATACAACTAACATCAACTAACCATATATTGATTGGTTATTTATTGTGTTGATGGTAGTATAAATGTGACTACATAGATACACAGTAAGTATATATTATATATATATATATTAGGTCAGATAACCAAATCACATAAGTAATTGCAATAATCCACATCTTCAGATCCATTGATTCTGTGACCACCCTGACCCAGCAACGACTGCCAGGCCAGTACGACGAAAGGCCGAGTGGGTTGATGTGGGTGACCTCATAGAGATCGGGACACGGGCAGTTTTGGTATGTTGAAAAAATTGGAAAATGATGATTGACTGGATTTACCATCTGTTTATTTAACATAGCCATGGACAATGGCTAATTTGGGATGATTTTCGCCTCAAAACCTCCATTTATAGGGGATTTTCCATGGCTATGTTAAATAACCAGAGAGTAGACTGGGTTTTCGAGCCAGAATTTTCCAGACGCTTCAGAAAAGTGCTATAATAACCGACCTTGCGAAGCATTGACCATTGATTGGGGAACCTTTGCGGATTTGTGCATGCCATGGAGAAGTGAGGCATACCCAGTATGATATTCAGCATACATGGTGAATCATGGCTAAGGAATGCTTGATCATGGCTGATAATGGCCAATAATGGTTAGTCATTGTTAATGAATGTTAATCATGCGCAATAATGCCTAAAAATGGCTGATAGTGGGATTTTTAATGGGATACTCAATGGGATATCCTCCGGTCATCAAGCATCGCTAGCCGGGAAATCCCGTAGAGATGGAGGTTTGTAGCTGGCAAATTGATTGAACTGTTGGTGGGGGATTTTCCAGCCATGCTTGATTGCCGGAAAATATCTCAAAATGGCAATATTGGTAGGAAAATGGTGATAAACCATGCTAGCAGGTCCAGGTATGTCAAATGTGCCATTGTCACAATTTTGGGAACAAACTGAATCGAAACATGAAACTGGATTTTGGAGTGATTGTCAAACTGAATCGAAACATGAACATGGATTTAGCAGTTTGTCGAGTGGTTTAATCAACAAACACTTGGGGCAGATCCAATGATCTTTCAAGTCCGGTCGTAGTGGCCAGCCTGGTTGACCCCACTGAGTCGAGTTCACTCCTTGGATGTCGCACATGCTGAGTGGCTGTTACCCATATCTGCAATTATATGCAAGGTATAGACACACACACACACTTCAGTACATAAAGATACAATACATATATATATATATATACACATCATATATACATATATAGACAGAAAGACAACAGTTGTTGACAACTCATCACATTGATTGACGTTCATTAGAGATAATTGAGATTTAGCTGTGTTCGGTACACAAACATTATGCAAGCATATATTGACACACAATACATATAATCATATATACATGTGTGAAGTGACCATTTCACATCATTTCACCCGTCTCACCTTTTTCAGCGCAGATCTGGGATTCCCATCGGAGGCTTTTCCGCGTACGCCAACCTGGCTTTGCGAACCCGCTGAGCGCCACGCGAAGATTCTGTGCGAATCAGGTGCAGGGCCCGGCCAAATCACAGCCCAGTTGTACTTTCCAAGAAGGTACAGCTAGATCCTTAGTCATACAGATGTCACATCAATTTTTGAGAGTTTTTGAAGATTGATCCTTCCAGATAGACACCGATAGATAGATGTTGCCTGATGTCCATTTAGGTTATTTTTGCGATTTGGGTGTTGGTCGATTATGTTGCTATCGCCGGGCTAGTCCAGGTGTGTCACTCGCTAAACCGTGAGGAGTGCAGGATTGGCCAAAAGCACAGTTATATTTCTTTTTGTTCCAGTCATTCCCCAGGGATCCAAGTACCTGCAGTAATTGGGGATCTTGGGGTATGATTTTGGGGGTTGAGTCTCAGGAAGTGTTACGGATCCATAGGTATTTTTATCATTTCTGAGCATGGAAGGACGATTCAGAATGCGAAATTAGTAAACAAATCACTAGCTTTCATGAATTATCACAATGGACATAAACTCAATGCCATCTATGTTTACCATTAGGGCGGTTAGGCCTGCCTGAAACGACTGAGACAATGATGGTCACCCAGTCAGGATGGGATGTCACCCCCAACTCTTCTGGGGAAAACAAGATGAAACCATGGCGTTTTATACCACTTTTTCTGGATAAAACTGGTGAATGTTTGGTACCTCTAAGGTTTTTTTCTCCATGTTTTTCCCCGAAATTGCCAATGTGAGTCCACTGAAGGTGTCCTTCCTGCGGCTACAGGTACTTGACAGCGGCATTGTACAAAACTGCCATACTTAGACGTGGATTGCAAGTTCCACTGGTCTGGAATGGTCTGGAGATAGTTTCATCCCAACAGCATTTGCATTAAATCCAATTAATTAAATCACATGTTTTAGGCATCACCAGGTGCGACCCGGATTCTGGGGTGTTGGGGGAAGTCCCTTCCTAGTTTGTCGAGGATTATGAACTGACCCATTGTGGGAAGTCAACTGATTCAGCCACAACGGTGGGGCTATAGAACCAACCACAATGGGGATACAATGGGGATATCATGGGATACTTAGCCAACAATATACAGCCAACAAGATATTACAGGATTCCTGTATAGTATATTCTGTATTATTCTGTATTATGATAGCTATATAATGCTGTATATATATATATATATCATATTTATACTTAGCCAACCGTGGTTTTTTGGGCACTCCTTGAGTCTTGCAATCCATTCATAGTCATAGGAAGGTCTCACACCCTGCCGCATGCCTCAGTTTCACCGTGACATGCAGCGAGGTTCAGATTCCACGTGTCATCAAAGGTGTTTGTACCTGTGTGGGTATCGAACAAGAACTATACCCGAAATTGGGGAGACGACTGGATGAATGGAAATCCCAACAATTTGGGGTAGTCCAATCCGGAATTGATAGACACACCCAAATTTATGGGGATGTTCATCCTACTCGTAATTCATTGAGCAAAACTGATGCTTGAACTAGGCAGATGATCATCCCAGCATAGTCAAACTGAAGCCTCCTATTCTTTCACCCTTAATTCTTTAACAGCATAGCAAAGTTTTTGAGCCAGAATCCAAATGGGTGGACCCAAAAATTCAGGATTCCGGATAGCCCAATCATTGCATTTATATGGGGATTGGTCCAAACCTATTACAGCATTCCCATTAGCATATATGGGGGTTTATTCACATCCATTCACCAGTTATTCGGGGTACCTAGGGTTCCAGGGTTTTGACTCATTCAATGTGGTACACCCAATAATTTTTACCCTCCCCAAGTCATCACCATTTCTATGGGTGCTATGTTTACCATCCCCAAATGTGATATAGCTTTACTTTACGGCATTGGGTTGCCCACAATGGTTTTTATTTTATGCACCTGGCTCAACAGCTTAAGCAATGATGACGTAGCCGGCACCCCCGCCAACTCGGGCCGCTTCCCGGGGGGCGCCTCGAAGGGTGGCCAAAGACCACAGTGACACGTCTGAAAATGGGGTATGCGTGGGTATACCATGGTATACCTATAAAGTGCCAGCTTTCATTAGCATGAAATTCCATGAAAAATGATGGCAAACCATTAAATATTATCAAACAAATGGAATATAGCATGATATACCATGATATTTTTGGAACATGATGATCAACCCATACATTACCATGAATTTTTCAACCCGCATCAAAGATACCTCTGGATTTGGGGGATTTCTTAAGATTGTGGACCCAAGAACCGCCACCATGTTTTGTTGTTGGAAATCCCGTCCATGTTTCGGGGGTCCAATTTGGAGAAACACCTTTAAAGAAAAAAACACAGTTTTCCTCAATAATACAATCCGCACTCTACACAGCACACTCTACACAGCACACTCCATACTCCACACTCCACTCGACACTCTACACTTCACACTCCACGCTCCACACTCCCTACTGTGCACTCCGCGCTCCAGACTCCACACTTCACTTTACACCTCACACTTTACACTTTAGACTCCATACTTTAAACTACACACCCTGCACTTTCCACTCCACACTCTACACTTTCCACATGTTACACTCTGCACTCAAGCCTCTTCACTTTATACTCCACGCATCTCCACGCTCTACATTCCACACTCTACACTTAACACTCCGCACTCTACACTCCCCACTCCTCCCTCCACAGTCTATGATGGTACGGTAACAGGGCAAGAATTGTTAACACTGTTGTAATTTTCTCGTCCTTCAAAAATGTCCTGCGTGATTTGCATTCAGGGTCATGGGTTCTATCAGCTTTCTGATTTCAAAAAGAAAAGCTTATTTGGCGGATCGTCGTACCACCCCCAAACTTCCGTGTTTTTGGGTCGAACATGCCAAGTGTCCGAGGCAACGTGCCTTTGACCCATGTCCACGAGAAAAAGGACATATACAATCAAGCAGTATACATATGCACACAAAATCTTAAATGAATAACGATGAGTTTCACCCACTTCATCACCTATGTGCCATGGTCAAAATATGACACATGGGATATAATCATCCCAGCATTGTTGGGAATTCAGAACGCAGGATATTGACGGATATTGGTTATTTGTTTGGCTCAAATCAATGAATTTATAAAGGCGTTTTGTTCTTGGATTTCTGGTCTCAGATTTGTTCCATTACCATTGGATCCTGTGATATCGGCTTAGCAAGCGCTTGATCTAGGACGGCAAAGCCCGGTTTGGAAAATAGCGGATGTCCACCAATGCTGCCAGTGGCTGTGCAGAGCCAAGGGGCGGCTCAGACCTGATTGATCTACATGTATCATGCCTGAATGGTGAAGGATGCAAACTGAAACTAAATCACTCCACTCTGGGGTGGGACGTGTACCGGATGGTTTCCCCACACCTCCCAATTAAAAGAGGTGGAAAGTGTGTTCTGCATCACAATAATTCGCCTCTGATACTGCAACAAACGTTGCAAGAGCAAGGAATTGTCGGTGAAGTCTCAACGCTTTCCTGCACGCATGTTCCAACAAATGTCCATGCTGCATGGTGCTATATCCAAGGAGTCCCAGTCTCTGACGCAGAATGGACACTGGAAGGAGTGCATGTACTGGCAGGAGCGACCAAGATAGAAGGTGTGACTGCGACCATGTTGAGGAATCTAAACAATTCACCAAGCCTTGAAAGCTTAACATTTGATGTTGATTTCAACGAGACCTTGCAAAGAGTGACCCTGCGGAGCAACCTTCAGAGCTTGACATTGGGATACGGTTTCAACCGGAGCTTGAAAGGAGTGACTGTGCCAAGCAGTCTTCACAGCTTGACATTTGGAGGGTGTTTCAACCAGAGCTTGCAAGGAGTGACTGCAGTCTTCAGAGCTTGACATTTGGATATCATTTTAACCAGAGCTTGCAAGGAGTGACTCTGCCAAGCAGTCTTCAGAGCTTGATATCTGGAGGGCGTTTCAAGCAGGGCTTTCAAAGAATTTCCAAGCAGTCTTCAGAGCTTGACATTTGGATATCATTTTAGCGAGAGCCTGGAAGAAGTGACGCTTCCAAGCAGTCTTCAGAGCTTGGCATTTGGCCATGATTACAACCAGAGCTTGCAAGGAATGACTCTGCCAAGCAGTCTACAGAGCGTGACATTTCGATACGGTTTCAACCGGAGCTTGAAAGGAGTGACTGTGCCAAGCAGTCTTCACAGCTTGACATTGCAAATGCAGAATTTCCATCAGAAGTTGGGACGACGATGCTACCAAACAAAGTTGACAGCAGTTGTGATTGCTGTGGGTGAAAACAAGAGAGAGATGGAAAAATGAATCTCCAAATTTTCAGCCTCTTTTCTTGACTACAGATCCTTTGTTCAATGGTGACAATTCCGGTGCCAATGCCGATTCTAGCTTATTATTACAGTTAAAATCAGTGGAACATACATAACAATAAGAGATAGCAATGATGCATAATAACATATTATTGTCATTATTATTGTCATTGTTGGACTATGTTCATACGTGAATGCCCGCAAACATTGGCCACTTTGCCATTGTTATTTGGAAAGACGAACGTATGTCGCTTACTTGCACCCAGTCATGGACCTTGTTGTTTTTGAAATATTGTACCAGCGGTTGGAGTTTTTACATCCAATGTGGTTCGAAGTAGGCCAGCAACCCAAGATTATATATATATATAGACATAGATATAGATATAGATATCTATTTGGTGCTGCATATCTATATATTAATTACAGACTTTTCTTTTGGCCTTAGGATTGACTCACCATTGAGTTTTGCCCACCCACCTTGGACAGGGAGAAACACTTCATGGGTTGCGATCATCCGACATAGTCAGACACCTTTTTTCTTCCCTCCTGCGTGATGCGTTGGCAATACTTTTAACACACCTGCACCCCTCTTGTGAGGACCCTGTTTTCGGCAGGGCGAAACATAGGCATGTTGGGGTATCCTGCATGTTTCGACAAACCCATTGGAGCAATTCCTACACCATTCTTGTTGCTGAAATAATGCGAAAACATCCATTTTTTTGCTGGTCAATTTTCTATTCCACCCCATTCTTGGCTGGGAAACCATCACTGGTTTCACTTCAATCCCTGTAAAGTCCTGTAGATCGTTATAAATCTCTTATAATCCCTAGAAATCCCGAAGAATCCCTATAAATCCCCGTACGACTCCACGTCAAATCCCTGCGGTTGATGCATTCCGTTGCCGTTGCGGGACTGTGGGGCCGCCGCCAAGGTACGTTTTGACCCCGCAGATGACGGAGATGAAGCAACTCTTCTGCCAATTGAGCCTGGTTCATCAGTGGTAAATGTGTACATCTATATGTGATATCTATATAAAATATAGCCTCTTCTGATTCAACAAAACCTATGGAAAATGGTTCCATTTATGGATGATTTACCTATATTTACCTATTAAACACGCTGATTTTCCTTTGTTGCGTTAAATAACCAGAGGGAGTATATATATATAATATGTATCATGGGGATTCAACCAACCCCCGCAAATGTGACCCGCAGAACAATCAGGGTTTATTGACGGTTTTTTTGGTATAGCCACCAACAACCACTACTGGTGTCACCCTTGGGAGAGCTGGTTGAATCCCCATGAAGGTATTTATTTGCATACATTTTGGGGAAACCTTGCTTTGGTTGAATCTATAACAGAAATCTATACAGAGAGAATCCCTGTGTGCTCTGTGGTGTTTAGTATGAACCAGAGGACTAATTGGTTTGGTTGGAGGGTCAAAAGAGCACGGCTTTCCTGAAGTTTCCTGCTGTCGGTTTGCAATTTCAACCAGCATCAACCTGCAGGTACAACGGTGATCAGAAATGAAGATATGATCAAATAACAAAGCTCAAGGATGATCTCTTTCACATTTTCAAGTATCCACTAATTACTGTAGATATGACGTCGACAGCTCATTGTGAAATGGCCCCAACCTAGACACGACTTTTCTACAATGCTGGGTACAACCAACGTTGGATCCTCCCTGAGGCAGGAAGAACGTTGTCAAGTTGTGGTTTGCCGCAACGGCCAGGAGCCGTTTCAGCTAATGACATGGGAAATCCCCGTGGCCTAGCCATGGAGGTTTATAGCTGTTATAGCTGGGAACGTCATCGTTAAGTATTGCTCGAGGATTTTTTTGCAGCAAGCCATGTTCGATTCCCATGTCTTGCAATTCTGACTTGGGAATCGGTAGCATTTTGCCCTAAGATGGCGTTTGAAAATACACACAATTTCATGCAGCGCCTACACATATGGGCGCAAACATATTGGAATCTTTAGTTCAAACCGTCTTAAAACAAGTGGAAGTTACCCTCCATGAGACCATCATGGACGTGGAATATTTTACCTGTAGCTCTATGTTGGTCCTTTGATGGCAAGAGAGTGGTCCACCACTATTGCCGCACCTGCAGGACGAATCCAGTGGCCTCAAGATTGTGTTGAAGTCTTGTGCCCAAACGATCGGTGCTTGGGAATGTTTTGGGTAAATCAAGGCTTAAGATGGCTCAAGCATGAAAAATATCTGTGTTTGAACATAAAATATACCCCATTTTTTGATGCTTCATCCCCATTTTATCATTCGTTTTCCAGATGTTTCCTATGAAAAGTGCTCTTTTTCTGTATTTTGGGGTAGCTCTGCTATTGGTATCCCTGATTCCACACACCCATCTGGGTGCCTCCGAGACCCGGCGATTCCTTCCGACTTGGACGTGCCCGCGAAAACGAGGCGCAGATCCAACCCTTGAAGCCTTGTAGTAGCAGGTGTTATACATATTTGTAATGGGAGGGTCATTTATTTTGGGATTTTTTTTTGGGACAGGTTTTGGATTTTTTTTGGGTCTCCTGGTTCTCCGATTCTCTGCTTTTGTGCTTTTCTGCTTCTTTGCTTTTCTGCTCCTCTGCTTTTCTAATTTTGTGCTTTTCTGCTTCTCTGCTTTTCTGCTTCTTTGCTTTTTGGCTTTTGTGCTTTTCTGCTTTTCCTGCTTCTTTGCTTTTCCGCTTTTTGCTTTTCCTGCTTTTCCTGCTTTTCCTGCTTTTCCTGCTTCTCTGCTTTTCTGCTTCTTTGCTTGTCCGCTTTTTGCTTTTCATGCTTTTCCTGCTTTTCTGCTTCTCTGCTTCTATGCCTTTTTCTTTTCTGCTTCTCTGCTTTGAAACCTTAATGCAACCCTAAGTAACCCCCAAATAAAACCCTAAAGAAACGCTAAAGATTGACACAATAAATGAAACCCTAAAGAAACCCTAAAGATAGAATAAATGCCACCCTAAATGAAACCCTAAATGAAACCCTAAATAAACCCTAAATAAACCCTAAATAAACCCTAAAGAAACCCCAGAGATACAATAAATGACACCCTAAATGAAACCATAAATAAACCCTGAAGAAATCCTGATAAGAAATCCTGATAAGAACCTTAAATGAAACCCGAAAGACATCCTAAATGAACCCCTGAAAATACCCTAAAGAAACCCTAAATGAAGCCCTAAATGAAACCTTAAATGCAACCCTAAGGAACCCCTAAATGAAAGCCTAAAGAAACCCCAAATGAAACCCTAAATAAACCCTAAAGAAACCCTAAAGATACAATAAATGACACCCTAAATAAACCCTAAAGAAACCCTAAAAGAAACCCACATGAACGTTTGAAGTACCAACATGTAGCAAATATCAATGGACGGTGAGTATACCAAAATGCAGCAAATACCGTGCAAAATGGCAGACCGAAAGCCTAAAGACACCCTAAATGAAACCCTATTTAAACCATAAAGAGACCCTAAAGGTATAATAAATGAAACCCTAAGAAACACTAAAGATGCAATAAATAACACCCTAAATGAAACCCTAAATGAAACCCAAAATAAACCCTAAAGAAACCCTAAATGAAACCCTAAAAGAAACCCACATAAACGTTGGAAGTACCAACATGTGCAAATATCATTCAAAATGAAAGGTTCAAGTGCAAAAATGTAGCAAATACCATGCACAAGGCAAATGGTACCAGAGCAGAAACCCAAAAAAAATCCAAAAACTATTCTACACCCTTTGTAATGTGTATTATATGTATTATATATATGATGTTTTTGATACACTGTCGTATAGAGTAACTATACAGTATATATATATATATTTATTTATTTAGTATGTGTAATATTATGTAATAAACTGTACTCGTAATATAGTGTAATATACTGGAATATAGATGTGCATATCCTGAATGCAGTGCATGATCCAGCGCCGCAGTACCGCAGGGTTTGGTTTGACATGCAGCAAAATTTTCCCCGCGACTGGACTACCCAGTCATGGATGAAAAACAATCCACGCAACTCAGTTGACTGTTGGTACATATTCCAATCTCTGGTTGGTTGGTAATATCATGTAATATCCCAATATACAGTAATACTCAGTAATATACATCCCTTTTATACATTCAGTTATTGTTGGTTGAAACATGTTCATGTTGAAACCATCAAGCCAGTTGACAGTTGGTAAGTATCCCCATCGCTGGTTATTTGGTTGGTCATATTCTATGTACAGCCCAATTTTATACCCCGGCTATTGTTGGTACCCAGATGGTTGATGATTGCAGGGGGGTTCAAAAGCTGCACAGCAAAAAACATGTGATTGTTAGAAATTCACCAGCCACTAAAGCCTTTATCACTAGACCTCAATTCAGCCGCTACAGGTAGTGTTGGACTACGACGCTGCCTCAAAACACCACGCAGGGCGGCCCTGGGAAATCGGAAGGGGAGGAGAGCACTGTTCTGCGGGAGAAACACCTGGTGATTTTTTTTTCCGGGGACTTAGCCAGCAAAAATGGAGATTATACCAGAAACATGGGGCACAGTTTGATCCATTTTTCCTTTGGTTCGTTGAATTTGGTGCCGATGTTCATCATCGCGAGACTGACCAACCAGCTTCCCCACCGTGTCATTTTGACATCCAGTGATAGCTTTAGAGGAGTTGTCGACATGTTTGAACCTTGCCAAACCACCAAGCAGTTCTCTATTGCTCATATTAGGCTTTGGCATTTTTGTCCACAGTCACTGGACTCCAAGGCTGAGATTTCCTTGCACCAAACCTTGCCAGAGGAGGCCCAAGCCGCCAAGCACAGCCTGGAAGTAGGGACCGGTTGAACTGAGTATGTAGGGATTTATAGTTTATACCTATATACTAAACTTGGCTCGTTCATAGGGGATTATAGGATTATGAACTGGCAGATCCCTATTCTGTAATCTCCTTAACGACACATGTGTTTTTTTCAATCACCAGGAGTCCCACTATACAATATCCGAATCCCAAACTAGTATCACCAGTTACATCCCCATGTACTGATTCGATCTAACTAATATCACCAGGAACTGTCCTACGTTATTCCCATTATGATTTGTAATACGTATTATATCCCAATTTTTGATGTCCCTAGATGGGTTTAGTTGAGAACATATAGGCTACCCCAAAAAAGTGATCGTTATCATCATTTTGCCCATTATCATTGCAATTTTGAAGGGGTATCCCCGATTTCTATATATCTTTGTGGTTAAGAAGTAGCACGGAGCTATGGGTATGCATATTCCCTACTGAGCGGGGAGCCGTTTGGAACCATGATGTGAGTTTCCCAACCTTATGAAAGACTGTATCCCCATGATACCCCCATGATATCGCTCAAACATATTGTATGTTCTGGCAATTTAACATAGCTACGGGGGTCTGGAAAATCACCACCTTAGCTAAGTAGCAGGGGCACCAGGCTGGGTACCTCTGCTGCTTAGATCACATCATCAGCAGGTGCCTGCAGGGTCCGACTCCAAGCCTGTGTGCCCAGGGGATCCAAGGGGGGGCCTCGCAAGGGGTGCGGTTCCGGGAAACGAGTGGCAGGGAAACTGAGGACACCGACTGGATGGCTGGTTTCATGTACCCTCTGGTAAACTAACATAGCTATTGAAAATGGCCATTTATAGTGACTTTTCCCATTAAAAATGGTGATTTTCCATAGTTATGTTAGTTTACCAGAGGGTAGATTTCTATAGAGTCTGAGACTTTGTAATAATCTTGTGCCATTGATAGATCTGAATGGGGATATGTATGTATAGAATTATCAAGCAATGTGTTTCAGTTTCGCTATTTTCGCAGGAATCTAGGATTGACCATGCAAGTATGCTTGAGTCAGGCACTGCCGCGGATATCCCGAAGATAGGTGGGTTGCAACTGTGGTTATGAACCACTTACAATTCCAACTATCCGAGCGGGGCCAACCAGATCAAATGGGCAAAACACTCAGTGGAAGCGTGGCATGCGAGTTACCGGGTGTCGCTTGGTGAGATATCTGTAGTACTGACCTCGTATTGTTGGTTGAAACTCTGTGTAAGGATTGTTGATTGGTTTATCCCGTGTTTTAGGCTATGAATGTTATACCCCGGAGTAGCTGCGCGGTCGACTTTTGGATTTATACATGGTATGACTAATCGGAACATATCGGAGATGTACCTCTTTCCTTTTGATTCAGAATTGATAACCATTTAGGTTATATAATGAAATATCCATGTGATCAAGGTATTGCTGATAGAAACAGACAGCTGTTGACTGCGACTGATGGTGAATATGCCCTTTCTATTTGTGTGGTTTGTCAATATCTGCATGTTTGGCCGTTACATAGGTTCGTCCAAATGTAGGGTATCCCTATAATCCAACGGTTTGAAAACTTCATGTTTCCCATCATTGAATGGCCATATCAATTGCGGGTTACGGTAAATCCCTCATTCTAAGACACTTCCATTTGTTGAAATATGGGGAAGTTGAGTACCCAAAAATCACCTCATGACTGATTTTGACTGATCATCACTTTCCACACCAAAAATGTTGAGTCTTCCAGTATTCCATTTTGTTGAACACATTTGCATCTCTGGTACGGTCGAAGATCGTCCAAGTCGAACCCCATTTTCGTGGGCCATACAAATAAATTGCAATCTGGACTTTATGGTTTTCTAGAACTAGAGACTAGAGTCCCCCTATATATATAACTATATATATATAACTATATATATATAACTATATATATAACTATATATATATACATATCTATATACCCTGTGAATCAACCAGAGCATTCACCTGGACACCTCGATCATCCTCGATCCATGTTTGGGGAAGTCTGATACCTTTGGGCTTTGGGGAATGTCTATAAGATAGATAGGAACTGAAGATGTGAATCCCAGATTTGGGGCGAAACAAGAAACAGCAAGAAACCCAGTCGCATCCATTCATTGAAACATGGGGGTTTCCTAAAGTTGGGGTACCCAAAAATGGATGGTTATCGGAAAATCCCATCTATAAATGGATGATTTCGGGGTACCCCCATGACTTCGGAAACCAGGCGCCACGGCGCCCCAGTTTCTTTCGAGGCTTCCTACGGTCCTTTCGATCCGCTGCGACCTCGGAGAATCGCTTCACCTGGAGTAAAGTTTGGCGGCTTCCTATGGCCAATTTGAGAACTATCATGAATGTTGTATCTATTCATATCTATATTGTATTATATTGTATTATCATAATCACTATTTATAGTTTTAGGATTTAGGGTTTGTTGATGTTTGTTGAAGCCTTTGATTCGGTGAACATATTCTCAAGTTCAACACGCAGTTCCTGAAGATTTTCGGTGACCTCGACGGCGCCGAGGAGTTTGCCCGTACCACATGAGAGTTATATTGATTACCACTGATTACCTATACTACTGATTGTGGTAATCTCCTATATAATCATGTGGTAAGTAATAACTTACAATTGTATAATATGTGATTAGAATCTCAGGGATTACTGTACCCTTAAACAACTGAGAATCTCCCACTAGAAAGGCACCCAGCAATTCAAGTACGGGGCCTTGAGACTAGCACTGTATCCCTGGTGTCCATGTCAGGACCTGAAAATATTGAATCACCATGGCCATGCCTTATTTTTTTGAGTTTGACTGAGCTTTTCGTGGGTTTGAAGCGTTTCTTGAGTTTCCAGGCTTCTCTCGGAAGTTATCCCTTGTTTTATATTATATTGTTCCAATCTTGAGTTTGACTGTCTCACCATCACCCAGGTGACTTGTCCTCAAAGAACGGCATTGGAATTCGGAAGACCATAGAACAGGCACCGGGGCCCCCTGGGGGATATTGCAGGTGACTTCAGAGATCCACGACACCTTTGAAACATATGGGACTAATGGACCCAGAATGTATTGCCACCGATAGTAGTTAATAAACCATACATCAATTGAACAATCCAAGGTGTTTTTCCGTCATGTGGGGCGTCTCATGGCGTCTCCAAGTTCTTAAAAACCAGATTCGACCTGCTTGAAACAGGTTGATTTCTCAACTGTAGGACCAACACAAGGGAGGAAGATCATGATTTTTTTTGGTCTTAACAGGTACTGTGAATCATATATATATATGCATGTATTCCAGATGATCCGTATTGATCGTACTGTCGATGTCAAAATGATCCAGTTTAGAACCGAAATCTACCTTTTGAATCCTTTTGACTATATGTTTACAATTTCTTTAAACAGCAAAACCTTCGCCTCCCCCTGCGCCGCGGCCAGGATGCGGTACCCACTGTGGCCTCGTTCGAGCAGCTGGAAGCGAAGACCTCGCAGGCAACTGACAAACCAATGGAATTTGGGATCGCCTACTTTTTTGGTTTATCCATATGGGCTCCATATGTTTACCATGAAAAATCAGAATTTACCAACCAGAAAAGGGGATTGACAGCGAGCAAAGATGGGCCAGAAACATGTGTGGCCAGGTCGTGGAAGACGGTGCTGGGCTCAGGGATGGGGATCACATCTTGGTTTGCGAGTAAATTAGTAAACATGCAGTCCCATTATTTTTTTTTGGTGTCTTGATCTAATTTGAATAGTACTGTATATGTATGTTTGCATGCGTGATGTAAGCAGCAAACAGAAGCAAGCATCCCAGAAATCCTGCCCAAAAAAGCACCCCAAGGGGTAAACAAACCTAGCAATGGACAATTCCAATGTGTCATCTCACTGTAAGTGATCTGCAAACTTTAGAGAAACTTGCAATGATGTTTGATTACTGGAGGGTGACGGATACAGCAATCAAGAGCTTCTACGATGGTTTGCCAGCCATCGTAGCAAAACATTTCCCAAAAATGACAGGAGAAGGCATTTCAATTTGCCACTTTGAATTTCTGGCATAATTGACCGGATTTTAAAGGGAAACGCTTTCTCCGAAACAATAGGGAACATATATACACATATTATATACATATATATATAGGTTCCAAGTTATTTCTTTTGTGATGAATGAACACATCATCAGATTGTTGGGTAGTTTCTTTCAATCATTCCGGTCCAAAACGGGATGAACATCATCCATTGACCCATCGCATTGATAGATGAAACATCCCCATGGATATGCCAATTATTCATTGGTTAAATCCACATTCTTGATGGTCAAACCACCATTCACCATGTTTGATGTTTACATCTCATATTTTTTTTTTATGGCTAGATATAGTTATCTATAATTATAATATATATATACACAAATCCCGTAACACCACTATTGTTCACTGGTTTTCCATTCCATGAAACCACCATTTAATGTCCCATGAAAACACATTTGTTCATATGTTTTCCTTGTTAAACCAGCTTAAAAGAAACGCTAACCTTTCCAGGTTGTTGCATTGTGATCCCGGCGAGAAGTCGGCGAGGCGACAAACAGATCCTGGGCGTTACGACGTTAGGGTGCGGCGGTGTGGTGTTTCACCCGGTTTCACCCATCCAAAAGGAAGATGTTAGCAGCAAAAATGGTGGTTTATGGGATTTAATTTTTCACCATCAAAAGTTTTGCCTTTCATGGGATTTGAATGGATATGCATTAGGCAGTAGCTCTAACACGTTTTCTTTAGGTATTATTTCTTGTTATTTAACAGTTATTTTGTTGTTATTTAACTGTTATTTTTTTGTTATTTAACTGTTATTTTTTTGTTATTTAACTGTTATTTTTTTGTTATTTAACTGTTATTTTTTTGTTATTTAACTGTTATTTTTTGTTATTTAACCGTTATTTTTTTGTTATTTNNATTTTTTTGTTATTTAACTGTTATTTTTTGTTATTTAACCGTTATTTTTTTGTTATTTAACTGTTATTTTTTTGTTATTTAACTGTTATTTTTTGTTATTTAGCTGTTATTTTTTGTTATTTAACTGTTATTTTTTGTTATTTAACTGTTATTTTTTTTGTTATTTAACTGTTATTTTTTTGTTATTTAACTGTTACTTTTTTGTTATTTAACTGTTAAATAACAATAATTTAATTGTTAAATAACAAAAATTTAACTGTTAAATAACAAAAAATTAACTGTTCAATAACAATCATTTAACTGTTAAATAACAATAATTTAATTGTTAAATAACAAAAATTTAATTGTTAAATAACAAAAAATTGACTGTTAAATAACCATAATTTAATTGTTAAATAACAAAAAATTAACTGTTAAATAACAAAAAATTAACTGTTAAATAACAATAATTTAACTGTTAAATAACAATTCTTTAATTGTTAAATAACAAAAAATTAGCTGTTAAAAAACAAAAATTTAACTGTTAAATAACAATAATTTAACTGTTAAATAACCATAATTTAACTGTTAAATAATCATAATTTAACTGTTAAATAATCATAATTTNTGTTAAATAACCATAATTTAACTGTTAAATAATCATAATTTAACTGTTAAATAATCATAATTTAACTGTTAAATAACCATAATTTAACTGTTAAATAACAAAAAAGTTAAAAAATAGCAAAATTTCAAAAAAAAACAGTTAAATAACGTATTATCTTGCAAAAACTATAATTTAACTGGTTTTTCCCATAATTTTTGGAAAAACGGAAAAACAGTTAAATTATAGTTTTTGCAAGATAATACGTTATTTAATTGTTTTTTTTTTTTAATTTTGCTATTTTTTAACTTTTTTGTTATTTAACAGTTAAATTATGGTTATTTAACAGTTAAATTATGGTTATTTAACAGTTAAATTATGATTATTTAACAGTTAAATTATGATTATTTAACAGTTAAATTATGGTTATTTAACANATTATTTAACAGTTAAATTATGATTATTTAACAGTTAAATTATGGTTATTTAACAGTTAAATTATTGTTATTTAACAGTTAAATTTTTGTTATTTAACAGTCAATTTTTTGTTATTTAACAATTAAATTATTGTTATTTAACAATTAAATTATGGTTATTTAACAGTCAAATTTTTGTTATTTAACAGTTAAATCAATTAAATTATTGTTATTTAACAGTTAAATGATTGTTATTGAACAGTCAAATTTTTGTTATTTAACAATTAAAGTATTGTTATTTAACAGTTAAATTATTGTTATTTAACAGTTAAATAACAAAAAAATAACAGTTAAATAACAAAAAATAACAGTTAAATAACAAAAAAATAACAGTTAAATAACAAAAAAATAACAGTTAAATAACAAAAAAATAACAGTTAAATAACGAAAAAAATAACAGTTAAAAATAACAAAAAAATAACGGTTAAATAACAAAAAATAACAGTTAAATAACAAAAAAATAACAGTTAAATAACAAAAAAATAACAGTTAAATAACAAAAAGCAACTGTTAAATAACAAAAAAACAACTGTTAAATAACCACCCAGAAGCAGCACGCAGAGCAAAGAAGTATATCCTAAAGACACTAGCTTAAAATCTGGTAGAGCCACATACTAAGATATGCAGCATATGCAACCAACTTGCATCCGTGGTTCCCCAAAAGGTTGACGCTGACCCTTGTAAAACCGTTTTTTTTCTGCCCGGTTTTATTACATGTTAGCTTGAAAAAAAACATGTTTGAAGATGTTTTCTATACAGTGTTTTGCACTCTCAGGTTTTACTTTCATCTATATCATCTACAAGAATCCTTATGAAGGTCCAGTAGAAAGAGTATGACCATGGCTTAGACATTGCCAACATAGGTTGTTGGGCATGGACAACTTGTCATGCCAATACCCTCTGGTAATTTAACATAGCTATTGAAAATGGTCATTCTAGTGGTTTTTATCTTTAAAAATGGTGATTTCCCAGAATTATGTTAGTTTACCAGAGGGTAACATTGTTGGCCGGCTTTTTACCTGATGCGTGAGCCAAAATTGAATGGAGAACTGGTAAGCATCCACAAGGTGTGGCCTCCTGGCTATAAGTTGCTTTATTAAAAGCCCATTCACTATATATATATATATAGATATCTCAGAAACCACAGTCATTAGAGTTATAAACCAACTTAGCTATCTAGAGGACACCACCTTGCATGATTATTAAAAAAATAAAACATTGAAAAACCCAATATCTAATTGATCCCATATGGTGTTCATGGCATTGGGTTCACCATAAATTCTGCTGATGAAGGTTCGCCTTTCTGTTGAGACCCCTAGATGTAGATATATTGTATTAGATATCAATATACGTACACATGTATGCATGTATATGTGTACCTACAAAATCCTATAAACATATAATAACATATATATATATGTATATAATTATAATTAATTATATATATATAATTATATATGTACACATATATATATATATACCTATATATGTACATAGAATATAAACACAAATTCGCCCTGTTGCACCGCAGTGCCCAGGATGACGTTGCGGCAACGCATGATCACCTTCCGTGTGAGCACTGTGATGGTGGATGCCAAAACCTTAGAAGTATATTAGTGGGAAAGCATTGGAAAGCTATGGTGGTGTAATGATCCAACAGTGGTGGTTTTATGGGATTTAAGCCAGGAACAATGGTGGTTTCATGGGATTTAATCCCAGAACAACAGTGGTTTTCTGAGAGTTTTACCATAACTGGGGATTTGAGCAATGAACATAGTGGTTGAATGGGGATACAATATAGGATATGTGATGGGAAATTATGTATTACATACACAACCCACTTGATACGATATGTGGGTCTGTCTGAAAATGGGGTCTACCCACTCAATACAGAGCCTTGTCGATAGGACAAAAGAGGTTTTTGAACCGCTGGATTTCGGGTAATTATCCTATCTATTCCAAAAGCCCAATGTTCTAATGGACAAATTACAAGATAAAGACCATTACATAGCTATTGTCCTTGAAAAAAAAGTCCAATTATATATATATAAAAGGACCTGATCTTTGATAGCTCAACATACTGATTGAAAATGGATTAAACGATGCTTATCCAATGAAGATTTTGGCAATTTGCCAATGGCATGGTTCATTCGCAGATGTCAGCAACAGCATGGAAGTTGAACCTTTTAAGAAATGCAGATTGAGGATTTGAAGAACATGATATAAACAACATATCTAGATATATCGAGGGTCTTTGTGTGGATTGTAGCTGGTGGTGTTCATCATTCCATCGTAGTGTTCGATGTTTTGGATGACTGATATGTGTGGCTCAATCATCACACCGGTTTTTGTTTCCTCAAACTTGGTGGCACAAATCCTGCTCATTTCGGATACTGTGGTGAAGAAGAAAACGAAGAAGTGAGTTTGAGTTTGACCTCATTTTGCATGCTGGCTCGGAACCATGGTACTTGATGCATCTTGTTTCATCTTGATGCCTTGCATTTTGCAATGGCTCAAATTTGGCCCAAGAATTTGGATCCTGGATAGTTCAATGTAAAACTTGCATGAGCAATTTATGGCCCCCCAACTGATCCGTCCCATTTTTTTCATCGGCAAACTTTGGCTCTCAGCCAACGGCGCGTAGCAAGCGGCAGTGCGCGGCAGAAACGTGGCCGTGCACGGCGCTTTTTTCATTGGCGTCGATACTTCTTGGACTTGAAACTCAGGTCACTTGACTTTCAGATGGCCCAAATGGGGTACCAATGAATCCACAAAATAATTAGGTCATCTTCAATATTCACACGACCATTCATTTTGGTGGGGAAAAACAGTTCAGTGACTAGGGTATTACCATCATTTTCCAATATGTTCTGTAGTAAAAACGTGGAAATGGCGGTCTACTCCATTATCAGAGACACACACACACAAGTGTTGAACATTCTGCAGTTGGATCATTCCCTTTGGACGATTGGGAATGCTAGAAGTAGTAGTGGTGCTTGGCATCTACAGGAACAATTGTAGCCATCAAAAAAAGTTGGGTTGCCTGAAATGGGGATTCCTTTTCACATGTTTTAACCATTGGGTTCCCTTTTAAAGATGGCCAACAATTTGGATGACACATGTATTATATACATATATATATATACTTACATACACACTTATACATATATATATATATATACATACATACATACATAGTTATATCTGTAGACTCAAACTCAAACATCATTTGGAATCTGTTGTCTATAGCACGTGGTCCTGGGAGATAATTTCCAATTTAATCCCTGCGTGGAAAAAACACATTTCAGCGGTCAATTTTTGGTGATGTCCTGCTGGATTTGGAACAGTTCATGTTACTGATTGGTTATGATTCTAAGGTCATCAAACTTGACAGTGGGTTCAATGAGTTTTTGGTATGCACGGCTGAACCAAACTTCCTCAATCGTTAATTTACCCTAGCTTACCCAGCAATAAAGGCGTGCTTTTTAGATTTGATTAATGCATTTGAATCCATTTGCCAATTATCTGGTATATTTACCTGTTGGCAATTGTTTGGGTGAATAATTGACCCATAATCCAGTCCACCAGAATTTTGCAATTCTCTACGTGGTGATGCACCAGTTTGTTGGCTACGTTGGTTTACAATAACTAATTTATCCAGGGTTTATGATGTTTGTGGATGTTGGATATATGTATATATCTATTTAATCTATTAAATAGATATACATATACATAATGTTTGATTATACATATATATATATATACAAATACACTGGCTATATATACATATATACATACACAAATACATTATGTATATAATATGCTATAATACACGCATCTATATAATTCATGCAGTGTTGCAACCAACAAACAAAATTCATCAATGTACGTGGTTGAATTTACCATCAACCCACTGCCAGGTCAAGGGCAGCTCTATGCCCAATGGGCCGCGGCATGGCAGTCGCATCATGGGCCACGGGCAAAGCCCCGGGCACCATGGAGGCCACTTTGGGGGCGATCACTTCAGCCACTTGGTCGTGGACCCAAAACGGGGAGGCGATGAAGAGTTTTTGAAGCCAAATTTGGATACCCACCAAGATGACGATTTGCAAAACAAAAATTATGGGTCTAGGGGGTTGGAAAACCATGGTTTCATCTAAGTATTTTCTGAAACCAACCCCAATGATTGAAAGATTCGAGGGAAAAGGAAGCTGAGGGTCAGTGAGTTCACCATGCTCAGGGTTTATCAGGTGGATGGGGTTGTTATGTGGGAGAAATGATCATTGTCTATTGCAATTGTAAATGTCATTGATCATATGATCATATGCGTACATATAGTAATAATGCGCGCAAACACCCCGTTTCGCCCGCACCCTTTTGTGGCACATCTTGGGTTTAGAGTTTATGTTTTTTAGCGTTTAGGTTTTTAGGGCTTGGGGTTTAGGGTTTTAGGGCCTACACACGGCCAAAGCATAACAGAGCACGAACAAAAAATGGGACAGCACAGCTTAGAAAGCAATTTCGTAAATGCTCTCACGCTTTTGCTGCGGTCTAAGAAGCACAGAAGAAAGAAAAAGAGAGAGAGAGAGAGAGAGAAGACGCACCGCTGCCAGGCAATCGCCGGCGCCTCTGCAGTGACGCCTGGGGCCTAAACACTCCCCGACCTAGCGGGGCCCGGTGGGGGAGCTTCGTATCGATAGATTGAAATCGTTGACCTCCGCTATCATTCAGTGCATCTAAGTCCGGATCTCTAACCAAGGCAGGTTGTAACCATTCTTGCCACGCAGCTCGATCACCATCATTGGCTGCAAGGATCACACCTTTAGCCACATCTGATTGCCAGCTGAGCGCGCGCCAGGTCTTCATGGTGGTCATCGGCAGGCAAGTTGGTGGGTGCTGCGGCGGACATCTACAAAGGTATGCGGATCTTCTTGACGAAGAACATGGACAAGGAACATGACTTCGTCAACGGCATGGCCGGCACCATTGAAGCCTATGATGCCCGCAGCAAGTGCTTGGAGGTTCTCACCCGGACCGGAGAGAGGCTTGCAGTGCACATGGTATGCAACCCAATCTCACGGGATTCCCTTGGGTTTAGGGGGCCCTTTGGGTTGGGGGTCCAACATACCACCTCCACATGAGCGGGGTTCAGAGATAGGGGTTACTTCTTTACCGACTGACGTCGGAGGGTTGTAAGCCGTCAGGCTTGGTCGGCTGGCGCCGCTGTTGTCCTGCTAGGCTTGACCCTAGCAGGCCCTCAGATTCGTACTGGCGTCGAGGCATAGCCTCGAGCCTGAGGCTCGAGCGCCCATGTATATGGTCAGCGGCGCCCTCGCCTGTTTTGGGGTTTAAGGGTTGAGACTTTTATGATGAGGATCATCATAGGATGATCCTTGTGATGATGGTGTACAAGATTCGCGCACAGGTCCCTATGCTGTGCGCTGTAAGATAAGACGTACAAGTAACAAAGTTGCTCAAAAGTCCCACAAATACCACATTTTTTGGCTTCCCAACACATTGCCGCGGAGAGGCGCGGGCAAATCGGGGTGTCTTATATATATATATATTTATATTTATATATATAGTTATATACAGATATATACAGTATCAGTATTCTGGAACCAAACATGGAGTGACCCCCAAAGATGGAAACACATCTCAGGTCAAGCTCATGACGCAGCCTGGGAAGACGAAGGTCCGCTGAGAAAAATCCTCCCATGCCAGCGCTTCATGAAACATCATTGAAACATATTCATTGGTGAAATGCTAATTTTTGATAGTTATTACAATCATTTACAGTCTAATGAATGTTTACATAGATGTGGAGCACCACAACTTTTAGATCTGTTTCCGAATGAGAAACCCTTGGTTTTCCATATCTATGCGAATTTGCCCCAGGGTATCCAACATAAAATTGCTGTATTATTGGAAAAAATATGAAACAATGGTGATGACTTGTCATATAGCCAAGAGTCCCTGAAAATTGTATCGGTCAACATGATCAACCCCCCATATCATTCCAGTTCCTAAAAGTTACCAAAATCTTTGGTGGGTCCAACTCAGTACCCTTTTATGACTTGACCCATGCCCATATAACCAGAGGATTTTTATGAGTTGTTCATCCCAATCTTGGCTAAAACGAGTTTGAGAACGAGTTTTTTTTCTGATCATCCGTTATTTTTTTGTGGTTCAATCACAAATCACAGATGTTTAGGAAATTCTAGGTTAAATCCCCACCCTTTCACCAATCTCGGTGGGATCAACCGAATAATCCTAGCCTCTGCATCGAGCAGCGATAGGCCTGGTTTGCTTCGAACCAACCGAGAAGACGAACCACTCGAATTGGTGACTTGCCTTGCAACGACCTCACTGGCCCAAATGGGATCTCCCTGAAAATGGTGAGTTGAATGGGGGATTAAACCAACGAATGTAATGGTTTAGCGGGGTAGCATTCACCAACTTGATATGATATCTGGGTTTGTCATGGTTTGTCAAGAAATGGGGTATACTCACCATTTAAGGCAATTTTAGTAGGGAAAATGGTTTTGCCAACCAGTGGATGGAATGGGGTACCGCATTGTCAAACAAACCCAAATGGCTCTCTCTGAAAATGGTGGGTTCAATGGGGTACACACACCCCAATAGATGGCAATTCAAATGGGAAGAATGATGATACACCGTGAATTTTTAGGTACAGTCCCCTATTTTCAGACAAACCCATGTGATATGATGCCATATGCAGATTATATGTAGTTTTTTTTAAATGATTTTATATAGCAAAAAATAGTTTGACAATGTAAGGGAAAGCGACTCAAAACATGTAATTCTTGATGGTTATTGCGGTTATCGGTAGTTTAAGGAGAATCCCAAAACGTGTCAAATGACTAACATTTTTAAAATTTGGAATTATTTCAATTTGGCCACATGTTTGGGGGGCCAAAGGGGCTTTGCAATCTTGATGATTTTCAGCATCAAGACATCAGATGTCAATCGTCTTACAGTAAGGATCAAAGCCAAAGCATTCAATGTTGCAGTGTCAATCATTGCATTTCAGAAGAAACTGCAGTTCTTCTTCCGTGATCCGCTCAGAGCGGGTTTTTGGTTTCAACGTGTCTCAACTGGAGGTTTCTTAAAATAGGGGTACCCCCAAATCATCCATTGAAAAATATGATTTTCCATTATAAACCATCCATTTTTGGGTACCCATATTTTAGGAAACCCCCATATGTTTGCAATGTTCCATTCCCAGGTGTTACCCCCAAGGCACCTACGGGTCTTGAGACCACCAAATCAAGGACTAGATGGTGACTAGCCGTCTGGTAAACGTTGACAGTTTGCGAACTTGAAAATGGCCATAGAAATAGGTGATTTTCCCATGAAAAATTGTGATTTTCCATTGTTCGTTGCTGTTTTTCAGCCATTGCGAAATTTTACCAGACCTATGGTGATTCAATGCCTTGACCGGTGATGGTGTCATTGGGTTTTGGTGCCTGGTCTCAAGGGAATCAGATTTACTTTGGGGAATCTCTACCAACCCGTAGCTTCCGGGATGACTCGGTTGGGTACTGGATGAACTGTTGGGTATCTGGATGGACTTGTGATGGCTTGGAATAAGAATGAAGAACATGGCCGGGAAAATAGAATCTCCCATTTGGATCCATTTGGGTTTATTAACCCTATAATTGGTTGGTTTATATTGATTTACCGATTTACCATTAAAAATAACCATTCTTGGTATCCATTTGGTGCGATTCTTTTCACTGTTTCACCTTTGAATTCCCACACTTTCGACGTTTGATTCGGATCATCTCAACTAGGAACTCCCTGGTGTTTTTTTGCTGCCTGGCAAAACCCCTTGGAGAATGGCTTGCTTATCCCACCGAAACATGAACTGTTCGATATGTAGTTGGATTACGTAGAGTGAGGGAAATGTATAGCCCTCACTAGTTATAGAAGTAAGATGAAGTAAGAACTTTGAGTCGTCGCACCCTCGATACCTTTGTTAGCCAATAAAAAAGAAGCTGAGGAAATGGGTGGGCGACGGCAGAGGCGCCTACGAAAAAGTGGATACCTTTGAACCTCGGTCGGATTTTCTGGGCGCTGCTTGGGGGAACCAAAAAAAATTCCCTGTGGATCTATGATTTCGGGGGTGTAGTACCTGCTCGGGAAGTGTTTGGATCCATTGGGGGATAAAGCGACTGTTTTTGGACCGAGAAGATGATGATAAAGGATGGGAAGATGATATTTTAATAGGGAAACTTCTGTATATGTTTGGGGAAGATGAGGATTTACCAATGGATACAATGGGAAACTTATTTTTTTTTGGGGGGGACATGATGATGAACCATGGGATGCTGCAAAATGGGGATGCAATCAGGAAATTTCAGGGAGTTGACCACCAATCTTGGAAAGCCTCGCTGAAGGGTATTATCAACAAGTATAACTATTGGGATATGAACCACCAATCCATGAAAATATAGCTAGAACCATCCCCAGAGGGCAAAGAAATGAGAAGGGCCAGTTGGCAAATCGGAGAGTTTCGTCTTTGATTTTCCTTGGCATGAACTTGGCACCTTGGCCAAAGCACCCAGTGAAAAGTGATGAAAAGTCTCCGATTTCTGCGGGTCATCTGACAAGATTCCAGGTGTTTTTTTGAGCAACAAACACAACCCACCCCAAATTGAGAATGGTTCATTATTCTTGGGTTTACCTCATGTCTTGGATACAGTGAATGCAGACCTTCATGGAGGAAGTATTTCTGAAGTCTGAGGGAGTCTCAGCATCGGGGATGAACTGAATGGAGGACATCAAGTGTTGATTCAACTATCCCAAAAAAGATCAGCACCCAAGATGTGTTTCCAACCAACAGCAATAGGAATAACAGCAACGAACATGATGATTGAACAAACATGAACAAACATAACATGGGTTCGTATCATGGGTGCAACCAGTCCAGCTATGAGACATCTTGAGACATATATAACCCCATGTCAGTCTGGGTCAAGTCAGCGGGAAAAGTGTTTTGCGTGTCACTTGATGAGTAGGGATGAGTTAAGATACCAGCTCGTGTTGGCAACTTAGCTGCAGTGGAATTGATGCTTCCGCCAAACCATGGGAAATTGTAAGAAAGAGATGCAAGTATTGATTGGCACTCAATCTGTTGCTCTCCGTCGCCCCATATCCATGATTTTAGCACAGTGATGGCATGTCTTGGCCGTAATTTCTTCGAAGGTAGTTTGGTACCTACCCCCAGCCGTATTGTTTTGGCTATTTAGATTTATTCAGATACTGTATCCTGTCTGCTTAATGGTCTTCCACACGGATTTGCCTGAAAGTAGGGTTCCCCTAAATTCCTAGTGTGAATCCACACTTTCCCTCTTGACATGGCCATCGATTGGGGACAAAAAACTGAGGCCTTTGTGGGGCACGGTGCTGGTAGTTTCGACCCTTGCCATGGCACCAGGTATGTCCCGGTTGGCGATTCCACTATGGTTGAGGATATGCTTAAGGAATTTACTGGGAATACTCTATGGCTTTGGAATCCCATTTTAATCTATATGGGGAATATGTTTTTTTTTTCTTGGGAGACATCAACTATGACTGGGGAACCCTGTGGTATATTTTGGGTAGCCATCTATTGGCAAATCCAAGCTGGAGTCCCAAGAATCCCAAGACTGTGCCTGGTAGAGGGGCTAGATTCCAACACTAGCGGGGACAGTGGGAACGGGTTTGAAATGGACCTGCAGTTTTATGATATAAACCAGTATCATGTCATATCATCGTTAAAGCTTGAAGTATGATATTCCTTTTCAACATGGCGGTGGTTGCTAGTACCAGGCATCCTTTTTCTTCAAAGATGACCCCCCCTTCCGAATTATTCCGAATTTGTTGCGCAGCATGGGAGTTTTTTTTTGGGATTTGCTCAAGGAAAAGCGAACCATCGACCCCAACGCAGATGGCGGAAGTATCCTGTGGTTGTGCTTTCGAGCGTGCTGGTGTGGTATACTAGCAGGCCAAGGGCTTTGGACGATGGCCGGTGGCGGGGAGATAGGGGGATGACTTTAAGGTGACATAAGGGGACTATTTCATTTGAAACATGTTGGTTTCTTAGGTTTGGGGATCCCCAAGTCACCATGGGTTTCAACTATGAAATTGTATGAAATTGTCTAATGACTGGATGATTTGGAGGTAACCCCATTTTATGAACCTCCATACTACACAACCAAATATTCATCTACAGTTGGGCAGTGGGGGCTCAAAATTATTCACACCCAAAACTTTACGATGATTGGAATTTTGACAAATTTCGAGGGGTCCATTATTGCACACAACTTTTCAGCCCCAGCTATACTCCTTCGGGTTAACAAATCCTCTGAACTTGAAAGTGAATTCAAAGAAACATCTTTGTCTCACTGATAGTGGTAGATAGTATGGCAAGATGGCTCTCTATCTTTCCCCAAAATCATGTGTGGATGATGCTGCCTTGTTCAATCCAAGACAGATGATGACCCTGGCACCGAAAACATGGCAGCTGTTGGGTGATGTCTAATCTTGTTGATTTACCCTCTGGTAAACTAACATAGCTATTGAAAATGGCCATTTATAGTGGATTTTCCCATTATATATAAATGGTGATTTTCCATGGTTATGTTAGTTTACCAGAGGGTATATCTAATATCTATTTGTATCTAAGATCTTAGAGATTGGTAGCTCACCAACAAGTGCTTCTGGTAATCCACACACGCAGTCACGCAGGCTTGATTTTCTTCCTGATTGTCGTCTTTGCTCGAAGCTCGCGATTGAAGGGTTCCGATGAAATCTTGAGTTTGGTCGTTTATTTGTAGCCATAAATGTGGGAGCACAACAACCTACTGCGCCACTAGCAGTGTTGAAATCAATACTACTGCGGACGTTGACCCTTCCATTTCGTAAACTTTGGCGAATGGTTGGTCAGTGGGTTTCTTTTCAGCCATTTTGATGAAAGAACATGTATGGGGGTTTCCTAAAATGGGGGTACCCCAAAATGGATGGTTTATAATGGAAAATCCTATTAAAAATGGATGATTTGGGGGTACCCCTATTTTAGGAAACCTCCATAAGGCAATGTCATATCGTACTGCCTGTGATTTTCTTACACAAATTGGTTAAAAACAATGCAGCCCCAACTGAGCTCTTCAAGGCTGACTCCAAAGAGTTTTTATGGGACATGCTCAGCACGATTAGGCCAAGGTCATCGCGGTATGGCAAATCAATGGTGAACCAACGCTGGGATATACTTACCTTTAGAAGATTTTAGAATATAGATAGATAGATAGATAGATAGATCGATAGATGGATAGATGGATGGATGGATGGATGGATGGATAGATGGATAGATGGATAGATGGATAGATGGATAGATGGATAGATAGATAGATAGATAGATAGACAGACAGACAGATAGATAGATAGATAGATAGATATACATACAGTGTATATATATATAATTACTGAAATATACATACACATGAACGCAAAAGATATTCACATATACATGTATTAAAAGTATCATGGGTGTGACAGTGTGTGTGTGTAATCGGATTTATTCACCAACAAGACTGTTGAATATAAGAAACAGAGTATGATTAGGATGACTTACCCTCTGGTAAACTAACATAGCTATTGAAAATGGTCATTTATAGTGGAATTTCCCATTAAAAATTGTGATTTTCCATAGTTATGTTAGTTTACCAGAGGGTAGGTATAGGATTCAATGATTTGGCTTACGTATTTCTGTCCTCTAAAGCTCTGACACCGAGCCATTAAACATCCCCACCAAACAGCGTCTTCTGTGATCTTATTCCAGTTTGGACATGCGGAAATGATCCCGGAAATGGCAGCTACTATAGTGTGTATATATATATATAATCACATGATACATATATAATATATACACATGTCTTAGTTTAGTGGGGCAAATTATCACCAACGACTTTAAAAGGGTACACTATGTTCGGATCCATTTGGGTTACTTTGACCAAGCAGAGACAAGACCCTTGAGAGCCCCTGGAAATTGTCCCAGGACATCACTTGATTTTGCCCCGAAGCCCGGCCTTCGGTGCCTACGACCCAGCATCGGAATGCACGCAGGACATTGGCAGCGTGGGAAGTGTCCTGAGAGCTCGTGAAATCGATGTATTCACATGTATACATTATACATCAGTATACAGGCATATATCCATTAATCGATCTATCTGTCTATCTATCTGTTGCTATCGATCTATCTAATCTCTTCCAATCCAGTCCAATCCTATCTTATCTTATCTTTTGTTTTCTATCTGTCTGTATGTCTTTCTGTCTGTCTATCTGTCTGTCTATCTGTCTGTCTGTCTGTCTATCTATCTATCTACCCATCCATCCATCCATCTATGTCTATATCTACATCAAATCCAATCTACTCTAATCCATTTCACTCCAATCAAATCTACTGTAGTCAAATCTAGCCTAATCGATCTCTCTATCCATATTCATAAAACAATATATTGTATGTGTTTATACACTCACATAATATAATTGTACGTATCTATACATATATACATATGTACATCTATATGCACTGCACTTGGTGAGTTATCCGATTTGGTAAGTATACTCCAAGCCAGAATAAAAGTGACAAACCCTACTTGCTCTCTTTATAAGCTTGTATATAAAAGATCTCTGTGCCTGTTCATGCACAGTCCGGCTATTTTCCTTCAACAGTCACCTGTATCCAGACATTTGAACATGATAAACCTTACATCATCACCAGGTGCTACAAACCTTCATGTGTAGCAAAAGGTAGATATGCCACCAAAATCTCTGCATCAACGCCAATCATTATGCAAATGTAGGTCGATCTTGCCATGCCCCACCTCGATCGTCGATGAGTGCAGTTGCAGTTTTACTGTAATTGGATTCAGCATATCATGGGAGCTCCATATCCCAACTTTTGGCAGTAGCATGCAGTAGCTACCATGGCTATACCTTGCAATATCCATTAACAACCATTAATATCCATAAATACCTAGTATTAACCATGATTAACCACAATGATTAACCACTATTAACCATGATTAACCACTATTAACCATGATTGAACAATATGTCGTCATGATTTACCAATATGACCCATCTCTATATATTTTCATCAGCTCACTCCAGCACCTCCAATTTTCAGGATTTGTCGATGGTACCCCTCTGGAGTCCGGCCAAAAAAGCATTCTGCTGTGCGCAGACGGGACGTCGCCTGGTGATCAGCAGGGAGGATCATCCGGCTTCGTGGGGAAGCATATAGCTGGCGAAGTTGCTGCAAATAATAGGGGTGAAATCATGTGAATTCTATGGTTTATGGTACTTATATATATAATATCCACATATATAATTGTATATTATCAATGTATATAATATATATATAATATATAATATGTATGTATAATTGATATATATATATATATTTACACATATACATCGAAGTAGTTTTGGTGGGGTGAAACTAAACCAAGAAACAAGACTAGGGGAGCAGCACTGTAAATGGGAAATGGTTAGTAAGTGAGGTTGCCACTTGTAAATGGGACCACCCCAGCTGAGGGGTCTTCATGAACGAGGATGAACCGGTTAGTGACTGGGATGATCCTCCAAGTAGCTGTGGTGACTATCCAGTGGCTGGTGTTTTTTGGTGCATGATGCATCTGAAATGGGGGTCAACTACAAAAAAATGGATCAAATGAGCCACCAAAATGTTGGTAAACCTTGGTTGTGTTTGTTGATGGGTACACCTTCTGTGCTAAACCCGACTTGCACGCTGGGTTTAAATTCCCAGCAAGAGCTTAGTCTGTTGGAAGGACTTGTTTGCAGCCGGTCAGTAGGGAATCAAAAGGGTAGGACATTAGCCGCCAGTTGAGGATAGGTATCAAACCAAGAGATGGATGTTGGTGGTGAAGATGCCCAACATATTGAATGCTTAATGCAGTATTGCATATCAAATGATTAATAACACAATTGTAATCATGTACTACCTGTTGGTATTGTTATAATACCTGTTGGTATTGTTACAATACCTGTTGGTATTGTTATAATACCTGTTGGTATTGTTATAATACCTGTTGGTATTGCTATATCCCAAGCTCTTATTGGCCTCTGGTAGTCTATTATAGCTATGGAAAATCACATTTTTTTAAGTTAGGAAAATCTAAATAGACAACTGTCCATAGCAAGCTCTTGTTGGTATTGTTCATATTAAACACTTGGATATAGCAATAACGCTTTGGAAAAATAACGAATGGGATAGAATAAATAATAATAATAATAATATAGTTCCAAGCTCTTATATCCCAAGTTTCCTCTTGTTGATCCTCCATGGTTTCCCTTGGCCACTGAGCCCGAGGACTCGGCTGTGCTCCCGCCACCACTGCCGCACCGCTCCGCGCGGAGCCTCCGCCGCCGTCCTGCGACGGCAGCGTGGCGAGGTGGTCCAAGCACAAGACCGACGCTGGGACGACCGGTGGCCGGGGGACGGGATGGATCAACCCCCTGGAAAAATGGGGGGGTTTTGGAGATTTACCCAAGAAAATCTATGAAAAATGCTAGTATTATAGGGGATTTGAACCTGAAACATGGGGGGTTCTGGAGATTTAACCAACCAAAATTGTGTGGTTTCTGGGATTGAAACAACAAACATTTGGGGGGGTTTGGAAGCAAAAGAATTGACATGTATCATGATTTATCGGGACGGACGCAGATAACACGAGTACATACAGGAACACTCCAAATTGAGAAGTTTGAGCACAACACATGGTGTAGATTCATTACTTGGTGATCACCTAGAACACAGGATATGACGTACAAAATGTATCAGCATACCTCAATATTGGACTCGATACCAGTTAAAAAGAAAACAGCAGCGGTAACCTGCTACTGAGTGTGCCCTTCTCATGACAACTTTGCCACCTTTTGACACTACTTAGGACTGGTGCTGTCGACACAAAGGAGTCGCCTGCAGTCCTCCTCCTTCCATGCCATACAACTGTCATGAACGGCCTCTCGAAGTTTGGTCGCTGGGAAAGAAGCTTTGGTGCTGTGAGAACTACCAGGCAGGAATCTGCGTGGTACAGCGTCAGGTAAAAACATGGCTCTGCTGATGCTGCCATGTTTTTCTTTGGATTTGCAGCTGGGTGAAGGGTAGTTTCATGGTCCATGTGTTTCGTCATCAATGGGGTTCTCTAAATTTACCCAGGTATTATACAATCTTATCTGGGTGAATTATCAAAACCGCAATGCAACTGGAATGATATATTTTTTTGCGGGATTCACCCCAAAATCACCTTCTTTCAGGCTAGTGAATTATTATGATATCTTATAGTATAGATACCCTACCAAAATGCCTGTCACGAATAGAATCTGCTCAAGGTGACAAGGTTCTGGTGAACAGTTCACCTCATTGTTATTTGGTGGTGCATAAATCTCATACATTTCGCTGTTTGTTTGGGGTTTATGAATTTGACCCCAGCTGGTAAAAAATGATAGAGTGAGAATGAATGGGATGTGGATGGATGTGGATGATTCTTGGTTTTTTCATGGCGTGTGAATTTAGTTGGATGATGAAATCCCAGTCGGGATCGGTCGTCAATAAGTTATGTTTGCATCAATCGATGGGACAAAGCCGGTTGGGGACCTTATGAGTTAAGACAACTACACAGGGTTTGAACAAAAAAACTCGGTTTCCCTATATCCCATCAAGTTCAACCCCTCTTGAGGGGAGGAATGTATCCTTTTTCAGGGCGGGTACCGCAAAATCTAATGCTTCATTATTCGTTTTTTTCCTGAGAAACTTTCGCGGATATTCGGGGAAAAAAAAGATCAAGACAACCCCAACCATACATTAAACGATGTTAAATTCATTGGACAGACCCTCAAGATCCGGTCGCTTAAGATCTCTTGAATCCCTTCTGTCCCAGTTGAGGGTGCCACAGATTTAGAGGCTACCATCTGAGGAAATATGAGGAAATGAGGAATGCAACATCTTAGGAATCTGCCAATCTGAAGGCTGCAAAATCTCAAGTGTTTTGCAGTCTTTTCCTGTTTCCAGATGTTTCCAGATAATATGCATGGGTGAACATTGCTTGTACAAAATGTTGAACATGCTGCTGAACGCCAGAAGCTGAACACAGCCAATCTCTTTACCTGTGGGTTGGCGGGGGTCGCGAAGGTCTGAGATTTATTGGAATTTCTATCATGCTTCTCATTTTTCCAGTTTTCACTGAGCTCTCGCAAGGGCTTAGACAGTTTTTGAAGTGAGGACGATGCTTTTTTTATCCCCAAACGACTCATATGTTGCAGCCGAGTAAAACTGAAATCGGACGAAATTGCAAAACTCTTTCGCAGATCAACAGGTGGAAGATCTACAGGAGACAGATATTGCTGTTCAGACACATCCCACTAACACGCGCTTCATGGATACGCACCAATTCTTGCTCCGTGCTAGGTGGGCTGTCCGCACTATCACGTGGCTACTCTTCCCTTTGATTGTGATGCCGGCGACGCGGCACATGTTTTTTTTGCTTCGTGGATGGGTGTATCGAGGCTTCCAAATAAAACTGGGTGAATCTTTTTGAATCGCATGTTTGGCCACAAATGGGGGAGAGAATGCTTGGCTAAGAAAGTAAATTTATGGGATTCCACTGTTCTGGAGTAGCTATATTGCCGTGGGTCAGCGATGCCTTATACGCCATGCAACGATTTTCAATAACTTGTTGAACACACCTTCCTGATTAATAGCAGCGTTTCAAAGTTGGAACATCAACATTCCATGGTCACCCTTTTTAACGTTTAACCCTCATTTTCCCCAGGAAAAAAAAGGACACAAGCAGTTCATTGTTGGCAAATCTCCCATTTCTGGACAGGAGTTCATTCCTGGCATCACGGATGGTCGATTGCCAAGAAGGCGAGGGTTATGGCTGTGGCGGAAAGGTAGCTGAAAATGACGGGAACACCTGGGAACTCCAGTCGTTTGTCATCATGTTACAAAAAAGCGGGGCATCAACAATTGGCCCATCATTTCTGGTCAAAACCCAAATCTGTTGGACGTGTGAACGAAAGATGGGATGATTGAATCCACTAGTTGTGAGAAGGGCCTGGGAAACTGGAGGTAGGGCTGGAAGTATGGCATGGTCATACGGCTAGAGCTACAAGTGCATACTTGTAGCAATTTTTGGTTTCATTGGTATTTTAGGAATATTTTAGGTATATTGGTCACCTCAGGAAAACAGGTACTCTCAATTTGTCTGGTGCTCTCAATTTGCCTATGATCTCCATGTCCCTCATGAGGGTTGGCTTTTTGGTTGGTGCTAGACATATAGTATGCTGTAATAATTCGCCTCTTAAACCTTTGTTACCCCCTTTTGAAGCCAATCCTGAGGCCGATTCTATATTTTTGTGCACGTCCATGAATAGAATAGTGAGTCCATTATATTTGTTACCCATGTTCTATTTTACATCATTCATATCATCCATTCTTTATTTATTACTATAGTCTAGAGAGCAGGGGTGCCTTTCTCTTCACAGCTGGATGGATGTTCATCCCCGCAAAATGGTCCCATAGGCAAACGAGACATCCAGATCTATGGCAGGAAACACCAGATTCCCATAGGTCTTGGTGCAGCAGCATATGTGCCAATATTGGGGGGATGGTCATCAATCCATTTTCATGCGGATTTATATACAGTATCCATGATGAGGAATCCCATTCATGATGGTGGGGTGACCAAACTACATACCATACAATAAAAATATTATTACATTATTACATCTCACTTACTACATGAAACATATCACATCAAACATTCTATGGAATATTCCCATGAAACCATGATATCTAGACGTTAAATCATGTTAAACCATGTTCAATCCCATTTTCAGCCAGGCTTTCTGCTGCGCAGAGTTCCATGTGGGTTGCGTCGTGACCACCCCAGCCCCAGCACCGGCTGCGATGCCCTATGATTGCCATGCAGGGTATAGCAACTGGAGGCTGGTGACTGGGGAAATGTCAGGAGTTCTTGAGCCACAGAGTGGTAAATTAGAGCGACAAAAAAAACAACTCAGCATAGATGCTTGTTAGTGGTGGAAATCATCCCTGCCTTGAATCTGGTTAGGGAAATGTGATTTTTTTCCAGATGTTCACTACCGTATCGTACAGTATGTTCATTGGGTACAGCCATTGGTTTGATATATCAGGTATAGTGCTACCAGGTTCCGTGAAGCAGATGTTCACTTGTTCGTCACTTGTTTTTTTTCTGAATTGTGGACTGTAATAAAAGATGAATATGCTTGATGCAACACATGGTGCGTACCATCCTGAAATGCCCAGCCACAAGCGAAACCACCGATGTATATATCCTTGGTTGATGAAGCACAGCCGTCAAAACATCACACCCGGAAGATATTTCTGGTGGCTATTGTTGACCGAATCTACGAGCAGCTGATGGCCGGTGATGTCACTTCATCAACAGAGTGATTTGATTTATTTCTCACACCATCAATGTACGGCATGTCGACTGACAAAACTGGGTGATGTTCGGATTTTGGTATCCGGGGTAGGTGTTGTGGTATCTCTTGCTGCATCATAATTCACCCCTGTGAACCAACCTGCAGGAACCAATGCTATATCCCGCAAATCCCATGATTTGTCTATCATTGAATGATCCTTTTCACTAGTTCAAATGGCAATGTGGATTGAATCCATCATTTTCAGACACACCCAAATCTTTCAGACACACAATTCCCACTTGATCCCGTTAAGAACCATTATATCCGCATGAAACGAACCAGCAAGATCCAGCAAGAACTATGGTGTTCCTAGGGTGCTGCCACGAGATCGGTGCGATTTATCGCAGGACGGGCTGGTCAGAGGGAAAGAAGAGCTTCTGCTGCCAGCACTTTAAGTGGCTTGGTGCAAGGGGATGGACCATAGAGGGAACTTTTTGATAAGCAATCCATGTGGTTTGAAACGTGTTAATTATATATAACACCCAGTTTTTTTTTATCCAGTTATACGGGTATATTAACCACTTCTGTAGAAGCAAGCTATCTGCAGGTCCCCATCTAAGTGGAGAATCATCCTGAGGTTTGATGACCCACAAAGGTAAATGGACTTTTGCAGTAAAATCTGCTGAAGGCTCAGCGGATGCCAAACAAGCTTGACCTGTTCAATGACAAACAGGGGTAGTCGAGGTGAAATAAACCTAGCAATCCTCGGTACAGTAAATTTTAGTTGGGTAGTTTGTTTGTTTCCTTTTTTTTTGCAAGTTTGCTAATTGTTTATGCATGGGGCATGTGTGCGACCCAACATGAGCCAACTATGTTTTTTGCAGGACATCAACCACGGGCCCATGTGTCCGGAGAGGATATTCACAGGGCCCCCCAGTTATGTTTGCTGCTTTATCGTACCACATCTAACTATGGATATATCCACCCAAAGTCCTAGTTAGCCTAGTTATGAACCACCTTGCCTATCTAGGGCGATGATTTCTATGCCTGAGAAAAATTGTTTGGCATGTTTGGCACCCCACTTGGCCACTCTATTCTTGCCCCATCAATTGTGGTTGAGAACTTCGGGGAAACATCGATCTGATGGGCCAGCTTGGATATGAATCCCAGGAATAGTTTAAAGTTCAAACCTAGAGTCATGACCCAGGTAGAAATGGGATCACCCCAGTGATGGGCTGTATAAGTCTGTGGAAGCATTTCCGAACTGGGATGCACATGAACCCATGAAATGACATAGTTTCCATGGATTCCCAACTTTCCCGATATAGATAGGTCCGGTGAATCTGTCTGTCAGAAGGCAACGGTTGGGCGGAACGTGACATTCGCAGGGTTATTTTTGACTGACATGGGAGGTACGCGGCTTTCTTTCATGTTTTAAAGAGATTATATCAATAGAATTGATATGAATTGATTTTGTTTTTTAAAATTAGTAAGAAAAAAAGTGTATACATTATTATAAATAAATATACGGAGAATGTACGGCAAATTAGGCATGGAAACAAAAGCATCAACTGGTGAAGCTGAAGTGTGTCAGAACCTGCTGTTGGTTCCAGTCCGATTCCGCACTGGGCATTGGGCAGTCTGACAAGTCATGGAGATGTTTGGATTTTTTCTGAACGGGTCACCAGTGCATCAGAATTATGTTCTGATAATGTGTCATAATATCATTTGAGTTGACATCCCAACCTCTCTTCGCGTCCGGTCCATGCTTCTGAAAACAAATCAACGGACTGACCCCGCCGGGGTAAAAGTAAAAGCCGTCAGAATGGAGATAAACTCAGCGAATCTCAACGATGGTTGGCTAATTGGAGGTTCATAGTTCCTTTTTTTGGTGCTGGATGATACGTTTCAGTGACTCATTTGCAAGGAGAGGTTGCTCCAGCGATCCCTATGACTGCGATGCGGGTTTTTCCAACTGGAATCTTGGCGGGTCATTTTGAGCAACAGCAGAAGTGGTAATGGAAGGATATGGAAGGATTCACTAAAGTGGCTCCGCACCGGAGAAATTTGGTCGGTCACGTGCGGATTCCACTTTTCAAGCACCACCCGGATTTTACATTTTTAGTTTTGGCCATTCTTGGCCTGATGTTTGAATCTTCAATATCATTCAATATCCAGTGTTGGACTTTAAGTGGCTGGGGGGATGTCTCAACTAATGCCCACATTCTTTACTGATGAAATAGGTAATCTAAGTTGGCTTGCTGGAAAATCCTACATTTATATAGATAATATTACTTTTTCATGACCATTTATAGGGGATTTGCCCGCCAGCCACGTTTGACTACCGGGTTGTAAACCCATAAAAATTCCCATCAGGTAGCCATATGTATCCATTATTATCAATGATTCAACATTATTAATTAATCATCATTTCCCTGTGAAATCCCGTTAAATCCCATATTGTTGATCTCCCCTATTGTTTGGTTCGCCACAGCAAGCTGTTCCACCAGGCAAAGGGGCTGGTCCGATGGCAAGAAGAAGTGGTGCTGCGACCATGGGGGCCACGGATGTCCGGCGAAGGACACCTGGAGCTACAACTGTGATGTAGGCGACCGGCACGTCGCTGGAGAAAAGTGCCATTTTTCAAATGCAAAATTGGGGGGGTATTGACTGCAAACATGTATATTTAGATATATTGAGTGGGATTCAACCAATATTTCCAGCGGCTCTAAACAACATCGCGGCGAATTCCCAACCGAATGCTTTGATCAATATTAACTTTGTGTTTTATGGGATCTAATCATCAGAAATGTGGATGTCATCGCACAGACTGAGAGAATGGGTTACAATGGAATGTACACATGATATATATAAATGTATGTACACATAATGTGGTGAAGGACGGTGGAAAGAAATCATGAGCATACTCTAGATATCTCAAGATGTTGCAAAGTTGGGAAAATCATCTATTTTAATTATACCACCCCAAGATTTGGTGCCCCAAGTATGATCTTGATTGTGATGTATATGCAACAGAGGGATATCACCAAACTTTTGCTTGGATTTAACCAGCAACACATGTGGACTTGACCAGCCACTCAGGTAGCATGAAGCTGGGACGTAGAAAGCACATGGGGATTTGAAGAACAGGGAAAGACAATCTGCGAGAGCAATTCCATTTCCCCACTGATAGATGGTTTCCAATGGTTGCCGGGTAGTTTCTGGGTAAACTGGGTAAGCCAACTTGTGAATGGTAGGAAAACACGGTGTTTTAATCACAATCAATGAGTGGAATGAACATCCAGCTAGAATCAAAGACCCTGTGGGTTGGGTCATTTTCGAAGACTAAAGTCTCAGGGATTGTGCTTGTTCTCAATAAGCAAGCAACCAAGTTTGGGCACCCAAGGTGCACCGTTTTCGCGTTTGTTTGAGTACACAATATGGAGGGAAACCAATGGATAACAATGGGTAGAGGGCCCCCCAATGTCTTGGAGAGTGACACGTCTATACGCTGCCGGATTTTTTCGTGGGAGACTGATCTCCTGACCCGGATATAAAGCGACTATGAAGAGGCTTCCTGTACTATACAGTAGTGACATGCCCATTGGTAATCAAACATGGCTTGCTCGAAAATCACCATTTTTGATCCTGTTCGATGGTGTTCTCAGGTTCCCATTTCAATGGCCATAAAAATGGGGGAGTTCCCAGCGGCCCGCCAAGTTTGATGACACCGAAGGGTTAAGCCATTCACCGCAGGTGTCGCCAGCCGAGATGCACTTTGGAGTCCGGGAAAGAAAGACTGGTGTTGCAAACACGCCAACCGCGGATGCACCAAAGTCTCTTGGTGGAATACAGGGCCCATGTTTTTAACATGGTGTTTGGCAGATTGTTTTCAACATTTTCCTGCAGGATGTGTTCAGTTTTTTCCAAATCTGTGTTGGAAATGATAGGAATTCACACGCAAGAGCAGTGGTGTCATCTTGAGCAGATACCGTAGGGTTTCCCCCAAAGATAAAGGAGTACATCAAACCACAGAATATCAAATAATCAATAGGCATGAACTTCTCTACTCTATCTTTGGATGACCCTGATACTGATATTTAGAATCAAAATGAACATACATTCCATGAGTTTTAGTAGCCGGTTGGCCTATGTATTCTCTTGTCAAAGTTGCTTTATTCAGGGTACTTCCCCAGGTTGTGGTTCACTGGGAATCAGTGTGGGCATATTTCGGCACATCCATTTCGTGGAGTTTTGTAGATACTCCATGCCGAAAACCAAGTAGTGGAGATTGGTACTGAAGCTTGGATGGATGACCGAGTTTGCAGTCTGGAATCGTATGTGGTCCACTTAGTTAGACGATATGACAATTAAACCAGATAAGACAAGATAGATTTAGATAGTCAGACAAGATAAACATAGATAACAGCATTGGGATAGAATAGACTAGATGGAGACAGACAGATAGACAGACAGACCGACAGACAGACCGACAGACCGACAGACCGGCAGACCGACAGACCGACAGACCGATAGAACGACAGAACGACAGACCGAAAGACGGAAAGACGGAAAGATAGATAAATAGGTAGATGGATCGATAGATCATCCGATCGATAGATAGATCTATAGATGGATGATAGATAAGATAAATGTGACAGAACATGTTTTATAGACTATTGTATATATATATATATGTATATATATAGACATATATATATATATGTATACGTGTATGCATACATATACATAGACACGTACGTATATGTATATATATATACATAGATGTATAGGGGTAGTTGTTGTGTGCATGTGATTGTGCATGAGTATGTATGTGACTATTTGTATCTATAACATATAAATGGATACACATGTTTTTCAGATGCTTTTCACCCGTGACTGCTGCTTCAAGAAAAGTGCCAAGGATACCTCAGAAGAACCAAGGTTTGACACTTGGAAAAACTAAAGGCAGCAGAGATGGATTTTACCTCCAAAAAGATGAATCTCAAGCACAACTGGGCACATCAGTCAACGAACTTTCAACTGGATAATGGTTCCAAACACATGTGCATTCAAATGGTGTGTTATGACCCATCCAACCGGAATTGATGCTTGTGATGGTGATGATGATGATGATGATGATGATGATGCTGATGATGATGCTGATGCCGATGATGATGATGATGATGATGATGATGATGATGATGATGATGATGATGATGATGGTTTACCATGATTTACCATGATTTACCATGATTTACCGTGATGTACCATGATTTACCTGATTTACCATGATTTACCACGATTTACCATGATTTACCCATATGTTCCATTGTTTTCCATTATGTTCGAACCATCAGGCAGAAACATGTCTTGTAGGATACGTTGACCGAACACAATGAGGACGACAAAGGAGATCATATGTACACCTGAGTTACAGTGTCATGGTTGTTGATTCCTTTAACTATCGTAGGGACATATGATTTAAAGGAACATCTATCACTGTTTTTTGTGTCAAATATTGGGTTCCTGCAGATTTTCTTCAAACTAACCCAATGAAACAAAAATAAAGTCGAGATCAATTTGAGATGACCAGGCAAGAGTTGCATGAACAGTCGGAATACATTCGTCAAAGGTGGGGATCTGAGTATTCAACAGTTACTGTACAAAAGTGGGGCCCCAACAAACAAGCGTTCTCAAATATTCAAATGGGGGAATGTGGGCGATCCCAAAATCATCCAAATTCTATCATTTAAGATACGAAAATCTATGGTCTTGGTTGGGGTTCTGTACCTCAACGTTGGGAAAAACAAGCGCAATTGCAACTAGGCCAACTGTTGAATGTTTGGTTTATCGATGTAAATGGTGCTCGCGCCTACTTATAAGATGTTATAAGATGTTATAAGATGGTATAAGATGTTATAAGATGTTATAAGATGTTGTAAATTATTTAGTTGGTGAATTGTTTCCGGCATTCACTTGCGGATGCATTTATTGTAAATCCAAGTTATATAACTATCATTTATTCGTTAGAGCAAGTAAATCCTAATGTTTTGATTTTGTTTCGCTGGTTTATACTCATTTTATCCCGTTAATTACTTGCCCATCAATTTTCCGGGGGTCCCTTCCCTTCATGGCCTGTTCTCATCATCCCCCGCGCCCGGCGAAGGATTGCATGTCGGGTTTCCAGCACTGGAGCGAAACCTGGACAGAGAGCAAGAGCCATGGCAGGAAGTTGGATATCGCTGTTCCTTGGGTGGGGTTCCCTAGGCTAGAATGGATCAATACAAAAAATATAAATACTATGAGGGCCCCAAATCACGAGACCAGAATGTCTATGGTTTTCGGGCGCCAGAAACGGCGCCGCAGCCGCATGACTTTTGCAGACGCGCGCCAGG
>BGPT01000823.1:108639-123465 GCA_003297045.1 Symbiodinium sp. clade C Y103 | reverse complement strand
TCCCACCGACGTTTTTCAGGAACCCCCTTATTCTGGTGCAGTTTTCCCATCCTCGTGTTCCTGGCTGTTCCTGGTCCCCATTTTTCCCTGTAAAAACCATGCAGATAGGGTTCCAACCCTGTTCCTGGTGGGGTTTTTGGTGATCCATGTGTCACGATTTCATTGCCGCAGTGCAAGCAGCGGATTGCTGCAACAGCCTTGGCGGGGGAACCTCTCGATCCTTCATGGCCACCTTTTGCTTCGCAGTTTCTTTTGCTTCTTTCGCNCAACCGCAGCAACGACGTTGACACAGCAGTCCCAAAAGAGAGCCCAGTTTTTGGCAGGATTCCGGCCTCGCGCACATGGGCCCTCGTAATATATATATAATTAATATATTATTCCTATACCAAGGAAGCAGAACACCCCTCGTGATTGTGCCTGTCGACAGAACAAGGAATTCTCACAACAGAAAGGATCCAGGCAAAACAAAAACTATCTGCCTGGTGGTTGGTGGTTGCAGCCTCCTAGCGGAGATTCTGGTTGTTGAACTCCTTGTCCCAAGCTTTCAAAAAAATCTTAGCTGCTACCATCTGCAAAAGCAGCGAAGAAAAGGTCGGAGGCAAAAGGTCGGTGGGTATGGGTCAAAATTTCAGACCAAGGGGTCTGCAGATTTTGCTCAATCTTAAGTTTTCAACTATCCAATTTTAAGGCACGCTTGAATTTGACCCATAGCCATAGCCAGTTTCACCATAGGCACCGGAGGCCCCTGATACGATCACCACTAGAGCCTCCACACCCCAAATTCTGGGAAATGGGAGGTTGCTGGATCTTTTGGCCTGCCTGAAAGCGAAGTACATCGAAAGCAGGGAACCCAGAGGACTCAGGGAGCGGCGCCAGTGCAACACTTTTTCGAAAGGAAATGCAAATAGCGATAGCCTCAAAACCCTGGAAACAATCTTAAACAACTATCTGAATCAATCACTAGGCATGTCTTGTTTGTCACACACTGGCTGGGTAGCATTGTTCTGGTGAGGCCATTTCGATTCTCATATTCTGTTGGTGATATCCGCCGCCATGGTGTCTTGGTGGGCTCTCTCCAAACGCAATATGCCCCAGGGCTCCGTTGAGAACTTCGAGCGCTGGAACATTTTTCGCAAAGCATCTTCTGGAGGCTGGCAGTCATCGACCAGCAACCAACTTTTGGCAACTCACTGAACGCGCCGGATGAGAGCCTTTTTGTCAAAACTAATTACTGTATAATTTCGAGGTCAGATGTGAAAATGCATGCCGAATTCGATGGCTGAGCCTGAGGAGGAACTCGCGCCTGGCAACTCACAAGAAATGGCCGCTTGAGACCTTGATGCTTGAAAAATAATTGAGAAAAGAAAAGGCTTTGTCAAAAACTCCAATTCACTTGGGTTTGTTCGCGATTTATGGGGATTTACATGGATTTACCTGCAAGTTCTGCAATGTTAATGGGAAAATACCGGCTTATACTACATTATATATATATATATGTTTTACTGACTGGCATTGGCCTTTAGTCAGGGCACTTCAAAGGGCACATTTTTTTGCTTTTGCATTTTTTTGTGCATCAATGTTCGTTGATTTCTATGCATTTGTTCCTTCCTGTCCCAAATACATCCAAATACCATGCAACAACACCCAAGCGAAACCCGGGAACTATTCCACATGTCTCCAAATCTAGCTGCATGGACGCATATTTGTAAGTAACAGCAAGTGGTGACAGTCTAGAAAGGTCGGGATTCTGATTTGGGCAAAAAAGTGCACAGAACTGTCTCTCAAAGAAAGAGATTAAACAACAAATCCAGGCGCCAGAAAAACTAGTCCTGTGTGGTCTTGTGATGATCCATCTCAGTAGGTGGTTGCCATACGTGGAGGGACAAAGATTTCTTGGAGTGGATTTTGAAGTGATGAGCGCCGCAACTTGATTTTTGTAGTAGACCTCTTTGGGTTATGGGTATGCAGCAGCCAGTGTAACTGAAAAGTATGCTTGTGCGGTGTTGTTTGACTTTGCAATGTAAAGTAGAGTGGGAGCATCAACCGAAATGGATTGTCCTATCCTTTTGTTTTTGTTGGCGTGTGTGTGTGTGTGCGCGTTGCTGCGCATGTTTTTTCTCAGATGTTGCGTCGAACTAAACGTGACAGCGCAAGCTCAGCATTGATTTCATTTGAGCACCGTGAACCACACAGATTCACTACAAAATACCTTCAGGGCAAATCTGAATGAAATCAGATATCCATGTTTGGTCCACTATGACCCCCATAATAAACCACTACAAAGTACTAGTTCCTAGCTTTGTTGGAATTTGACATATTCATGATATATGTTTAGTACTAGCAAAACACTCCAGCACATGGTCATTTGGGGTCTGTAAAAACCATTGGGAAACCAATTTTACATAGGACCCAAGTCCGCTACTTCTGTAATGGAAATACCCTGGAGGATCTTTTTTGGATATTCTTCCATTGCCATCTTGGAGTACCTGGCAACAACTATCACCGGGAACAACTTCGGCAACTGGGGCAGGTTCCACCAAGCCAGGCAGTGGGGCCTTGGCTATCCGTGAAGTCGCGGAAATAGCCTGGCAGGTAGCTTCGCGACAGGGCGAAGCCACAACCCTATAGTCATCCCGGTAGAGAATCGCACATAACATTGTCGTTGCCTTAGACCCACAGACTCCCAAAAAGAACTACTTAAGTGAGAGCTTGAGAAACTGCAATTGTGGTTTGGATCCAATGTTTTCATCCATCTTTTTGGATCGAGTGTATATTCTCTTCCCCTGCCCCAGGCATTCCCTGACCCATTCCATCTCATTTCATCATGGAGATTCAACCAGGCTTATTCAGGGCTCAGTAATCACCAACAACCACCAAGAAGGGTCTATCAATCATCTATTGTTTTTGGGAGAGGTCAACTTTGAGGGGCAGTTACCCCATTTGTATTCCGGCTATGGTCCCATTACAACCCCGCCCATTGTGGTTGCTCTATACTTTGTACTCCGATTTTGTTGAAGTCCTGATTTTGAGTGGGAAAGTCCTACTCAGTAGCTCCGAACAGCTCCCGATTTGATGGAGAATATTAGGATACCCCTATCTATCCCTATCTCCTTACAAGGTGGTGTCCCCTTAGTTATAACTTTAGTTACAACTTTGATCATATGTGTTTCAAGTGGGGCTAGATAACTTACGCTATAACTAGGATAACTCATGTCAAAGATATATCCCGATTTATAACAGAGACCACTGGGTTTGAAGCAGTTGCCTGGTCCAGGCAGGACAGATTCCACGAAGCGCGGACGTGCAGCATCAATGATCTTCGGTCCACTTGAGGAGCCTGGAAGCTGATTGGGAAATTAATTGGGAACCTTGGATGGCTGGCTGGGCCTAGTTGCAAAATGCTCTACAATGTAAATATGTATGAATGTATGTATGAATGGATGAATGAATGAAACAATGAATGAATGAATGTAGGTTTTATTGATACATGAATGAATGGATGAATGTATGAATGAATGAATGTATGTGTGAATGTATGTATGTATGAATTTATGAATCTATGAATGTATAAATGTATGAATGTCTGTATGAATGTATGAATAAATGTATGAATGTATGATTGTATGAATGTATGTGTGAATGAATGAACGACTGAATGAATGAATGGATGGATAAATGTATGTGTGTATGTATGACCGGGTAATGGATGAAAGCATGAATGTGGAAATGAAAGCGTGAATGTATGCATGTAAGAATGTAAGAATGTCTGAATGTATGAATGTATGAATGCATGTATGTATGAATGCATGAATGTATGTATGTATGAATGTATGAATGAAGCATGTATGTACGTATGTACGTATGCATGCATGCATGCATGCATGCATGCATGCATGCATGGATGTAAATATACATGCATGTGTGTATATATGCATGTATTAATGCATGTACGGATGTATGTATGTATGTATGTATGTATGTATGTATGTATGTATGTATGTATGTATGTATGTATGTATGTATGTATGTATGTATGTATATGTGTGTGTATGTGTGTATGTATGTTTGTATGTATGCATGAATGAATGTATGAATGTACGGATGTATGTATGTATATATGAATGGATGAGTGGATGAATAGATGAATGGATGAGTGGATGAATGGATGAATGTATGAATGTATGAATGTGTGAATGTATGAATGTATGATTGTATGTATGTATGTATGTAAGTATGTATGCATGTATGCAATGTACTTATGCATGGATGTTTATATGCATGCATGTATGTAAAAATGCATGTATGTATGTATATGTGCAAATATGTGGGTATGTATGTATTTATGTACGTACGTACGTACGTATGTATGTATGCATGTGCATTTGTATTTGTATTTGTATATCTATATTTACACGTATTTATGTATGTATGTCTGTATGTATGTATGTATCTATGTATGTCTGTCTGTCGGTCTGTCTGTCTGTATGTATATGTGTCAAAGCATGTATAGATCATTGCATAGATGTTAAAGTACCTAATGGCTTTTGGTCACGGTTAGAATATGCTATCCACATTATTCATATACATGTACAGTACAGCGATACAAAGTAAATGTTATTGGAACAACCAAACACAACATGTATATATCATATCTATATATACAGTGTATGCATATGTGCACGCATGCATGTGTGCACGTATGCATGTGTGCACGTATGCATGTGTGCACCTATGCATGTATGCATGAAGGGATGTAGAGATGTGGGGATGTAGGGATGTAAGGATGTAGGTAGCTTAGGTAGGTAGGTACGGTAGGTATGTATGTATTCAATATCAGAGGCTAGTTTGGTTTGCCTGCGCGCATCCAAACGCACATATATGACGAATATATGATCTTACATATCCACCATGAATACAATCTTCAGCCTAGTTACAAACCAACTTATTTATCCAGGTGGTCTCTGCTTGTCGTCAAAATTCTAAGGCCCTAGCTGGTCATGCTAGTCATCTTATACACTTGGTATTGAAGGATCTCATTTTGGGCATGCCAAACTTTGACGCATACCCGAATGATGGGCAAATACTTCTCTGAAAATGGACATATAAACAAACATGAACAAACCAGCAAACGATCTGAATATGCATTGGTGATGGATTGAGGTGATGGATTAAGACGGATTCCAGGTACTTTCCTTTTGATGCAACTTCCATACGAAGCCATCATGAGCCTGACATTGATGGAAATTTGCTTTCGGACAAATTCAATCGGCTTCAAACCTGAATCTGTCAGCATCAGAATTTGTCAATCGAGCAAAGCTGTGGTTGAAAGCACTCAAAGAAACAAGGTCCTAAAAAGCACACAAAACCTAGCTGGTGGTCTCGCTTGAAAAAGAGTCATTTCGACCATCACCTAGCGGGAAACACTTTCTTTAAAACTAAGCATGTGCTGTTGGGAAAAAAACGGCGGTCTGTGCCTTTTCAGTTTATATCATGAAATAATATCAAATACCTATTGATGTGAAGGGGGCTCACCCCTGTTCATCCACTCCAAGCATTGGGAAAAGGGCGGCCTGTGTGAATCTTGTAAGCCAAGCCTGCCATCTTGAGCCTCAACTGGAAAGGCCCTTCGGTGGTGGAAAGAATCAATGGAGTCCAAGAATGGATAAACATGGAGACGAATGTGTATATATATATATATAAATGCATAATTTTTAAATTACAAGTAATGATTTTAAATATGTACATCCATAAACGCATATTTTTTCGCTTGTTCAGGGGCAATTGCAGTTTGAAGCTGTCGTACAACATGTTTCCTGCAAACGCCACGTTCGCCCCACCCACATAACACACCCGAACAATATCATATACTTGTCACCAAAGGATGAATAAAAACAGTGGCTATACTCAGCGATTTTGCCTTTAGGTTTGCAGGATTGAGGGTTTTAGAGCATCGGGTTTTGGGATGTTTTAAGACTTTGGGGTTTTAGACTTTGTTGTTTTCGAAAGTAAAGAAACACTAGCCCTACACAGGGATTTGAGCATGTCAAAGGATATGCAGAATCCGTCCGGGGCAAACGTGGGGTTTGCAGCATTTTCAGGCACGATCCAGCTCTCTTCAGCCCAAAGCAAAATTTCGCGGAGCAAGTTTCAGAAACATTCGCAGATCTGCACAGCTGCTAAGTTTCTGACCATGTCTGGATGTGTGAGTAGTTCAGATTCCATTCATCTCGCGAAACTGCGGACATATATGGCGCCAATCGCTGTCCATAGAGCTGATCGAACGCGCCCACACGAGCGCCGATGGTCAGCAGGAAGGGCCTGGAGAAATTGTCCCATAGGGCAAAGCCCTAAAATTTGGAATATTTAGACTTGTTTTACTGGGAACAAAGAGACGACAATATCTTAAATTGGATGAATTCTTGATGGTGAATATGAAAAACAATGAAACTGACTTAATGCGCTTTCAAACAAAGCCATTTGAGTTAAAACCATTTGAGTCTTCCCTTGCAAGGCTACCACTCAGCAGCTTTCCTTTGCTACCAGGTGGCCGCAAATAGCTAGTGAGTTCAAACCTGAGGGACGAAAAGCAGTAACGCTGCTGTGGTAACTCACGTAACCACCTCTGCACACCTTTGGCTACCCAGGCAAATGCCGTTGTTTATTCTTTAGGCGAACTTGGAAGCACAATCGAGAAGGCAAGCAAAGGATTTGGACACTGGTTTTGTCATAAGACCATTCACCATCCATTCGAAAAAACTACTCTGCATGTATATAAGATTAAGTCAAATATGTCATTCAACCCCCAGTCACACCGTTCTCAATCAACTCCAAGTGCTTGAAAGAAAATAAAACACGTGGCTGCAACTTGGCGGACTTGAGACAACTGTCTCGCTCTCTTTCTTGAGACAGGTATAGACAAGTCACTCCTCGTAGGAAAGTCGAGTCCAGTCCTTGCTGTTCCTCGCAACTGCGTTGATACTTTGAGGAAGAAGCGGGCTTCCACTTGCGCACTTCTTCAGGGTCAGAACCTAAGTGGTCCACTGAGGCAAGGCGAGGTGACAAACTATGATGGACATATGAGGGACGAATGCTATCATAGAAATACATAATATAGTAAACGGAATGTTAACGGAACAAAGACGCAACACACATACAATGTACACACAATGTGCACGTATACATACACATTATTTGATGAAATATATGAAATGTCGTCTATCCATCTATTATATTTATTGGTCGATCCATCCATTCATCCTTCCATCCATGTTTACCCTCTGGTACTCAAAGATGGCAATCGAAAATCCCCTATTCATAGATGATTTCCCCATTAAAACCTCCAGTTTTTATGGGGATTTCTCAGCTAGCCATGGTACCAGAGGGGTCAGGTCAGAGGTTGGCCATATCTTCCTATCTATGGCCATATTTTCCTATCTATATAATATATTGCCCGCAATATTAAACCTCCTGTCCCTCCCCGCAACAAGAATGAACTTGTGTTGATTAAACCTTAATCTCAAAAAAAAAAACAAAATCGATGTCAAAATTGATTGAATCCCTTATTAAAATCCATTCCAAATATGTCGAAAATTGGATTTCGAAGCTTTCTCCTAATAATCAAATAAACACCTTGATAAAGAACATAGAAATTGTGATTGGACCCTAATAAAAAAACATCAGGTGTGATCCTATTTTTGTTTATAGGGGGTACAAACCATTATTTCACCATCCTGTTTTCCCATTGACTTTCAATTGCCACAATTCAAAAAGGCAATTGCAACCAACCAAAAAAAAACGAAAGTGGCACCCCACTCCTATTTTCATGAATTGGGGGAGTTTTAGGCTTCACGCATATAGAAACCCGCGTCGTTCTGTGCTTCAGGCAATTTTTGTCTTGTGTCTGTGATGTTTATTTCATGCTTCGCAGCCATTTGCATGCTAATTTTTCATGTGTTTTCCCACGTATTTTTAACATTCGTCATCAAGCAGACAAATTTCATGTATCAACATGCAAATGTTCAACTTCACGGATGTGAGAATCGGGGACCGCAACTAACAATCTAGGTTTCAAATATATAATTGTTAATTTTTGCAGACCTCAAGTGTTCAATGTTGCAAGCGCAGCAAATTTTGAACCCTTTGCATGACTCGCAAATGTCTCGGTTGCGGCAAAGCTGGGCACCGGTTGGAAAGCTGCACTTGAAAGCGGCTGGAGAAATTAGGAGATTGAGAGCGAAATTGGAAAAGACCATAGCATAGCATGACGTGTGTGTGTGTGTGCAAGTGCAAGAGAAGATCACCGTAGCGTAGCATGACGTGTGTGTGCAAGTTAACATGAACGTTATTGCCCCACCCCACCCCATCCCACCCCACCATAGCGTAGCATGACGTGTGTGTGTGTGTGTGTGCAAGTGCAAGAGAAGATCACCATAGCGTAGCATGACGTGTGTGTGCAAGTTAGCATGAACGTTATTGCCCCACCCCACCCCACCCCTCCCCACCATAGCGTAGCATGACGGGTGTGTGTGGCTGCAAGTGCAAGAGAAGATCACCATAGCGTACAGCATGACGTGTGTGTGTGTGTATGTGCAAGTGCAAGAGAAGATCACCACAGCGTAGCATGACGTGTGTGTGTGCAAGTTAACATTGACGTTATTGCCCCACCCCACCCCACCCCACCCCACGCCACCTGAAATGACCAAAATGCATATTATACTGCGGGTTTCTACATGCGTGAATGGTTTTAGTGATAGGGGGTGGAGATTATATGCAAAGGGTCCTTCATGCTCCTTTATGAACAAAATAGGGGCGGTTATTTTGAAAAATACTTGTTGAAGACAATAGTTTCTAGAGAAAATGAATATCTGATTAATCTGATTGGGTTAAAATGCGTGACAAGACCTTGCTACATCTTGTTACAATCCACAGCGACATAACATCAGGAATCCAAGCGTACGCCAATATTATCACTGAACGGAATGCGGAAATCTTATTTGGTTTCAACCCTTGATACATCTTCTTAAAATAAAGATAAAATGGAGGAATCTGAGGCGTAAATCCGAACGCCTCTGCAAAACTCTTAAATACGTTCATGCACATATTAAATAGTAACAAGGGAAGGCGATCTCTTTAGAATTCCCGGGCGCTGTAAAGGGGAGCCAATTCGTGAACTGTTTGCAATTCATAGTGTAAAGGGTCATACTTGAAGACCGAGTAAAAAAGAAAAAGAACACACAATTGCCCAAACAACCAACATCAACCAACCATCTAATTAGTCCTAATTGTTGATGATTGCTGATTCTAAGGGGACCTTGAAGTGTTCTATAGACCCCTTCTGATATTCAGGCAGTCTTGAAGCCAAATGAACAAACATCGCCAGTTTTTGGTGCCGACATTGACCCAGCATGCCAGGAGGCTATGTAGTGGTTTTGTGATAGGGTGCGAGCATACGTCAACAGTCCGCATTGCGTCCACTCTGACATGGATTGCAAGGCGGGAAATCCACTCCAAACCTGAGCGAATTTCTGCTCATCGTGGCTGAATCCATCGATGATGGGCCCCATACCGCTCATGCCTTGGGGATCCTCAAAGGTTTATAAACTTTTTTGCATGTAAATGAAGCATTTGTCAGCGGAATTTAGAACCACCCACTTTGATTCTGGATGGCTGGTCCTCTCACTGTGTGGGACAGTTGAGTGTTACCAATGTAGCAGAAAGACGAGCCACTTCTATCACTACGAACATTCCAAACAAGTCCGCACCCTGTAACCTGTGCCTATCGCAGAAGGCAGTTGCTGATTCCCGGCCAGTGACACTGGTGGATGACAAAGGATCTGCACCCCTCGGCAAAGCATAAACCTGAGAGTTTTCAGACCCATCTCCCTTCACAAACCCATTGATTGCAGGCTATATATATATATGCATATATATATATATATATCTAAGATTTCTTCCATCCAGAGGAGGCATTGGGCCGGCAATGGAAAATTCAAACAACAATTACGTGTACTTTTCCTTGGTGCCCACTTCCGATCAGCTCAAAGATCTCCAGATTTCAGCAGTTTCCACACAGGTCCAGTGTCCTGGTGAAATGGGGCATCCCCAACGTCACCACGGGTTAAGCTATACTAAGTCATGGTCATCCATGACTTGGATGATTTGGGGTATACCTCCATGACTTTGGAAACCTCCATGTATTCATACACCAATTTTCGCTATCATTAATAGTCAGAATCTGGTATAGCAGGATCATGTTCAATCTCCTCAAATCTGCGATTGAAAGGCCCGAGTTGCTGGAAGGTGTTGCCGCAGCCCAGCGATGCAGCAACACTTGAGTATGTCTCAAAATTGCAAACCCAAATTCATAAACAATTGCTAATTAAATAGCATTAAATTATGTAGACAAATGTAAACAGTTAAGCATATCTATATATATATATACATATGACATAAATATACATAAATATCTATCTGGGTTTATCCTAATGTTCCGCAAATTGCAATGGTATGCAATGGCTATGAATTAGGTTTTTTTGAGGCGCCTGAGTAATGATCAAGGCATTCGGGAGGTGTGGATGCAACCCTGCAGTCATGGCCGTTGCCAGTGATCTCAAGGTAGAACTGACCGGCACGAACAAAATCGTGGACCTGGTTGCGGCATGCGGCCAGATATGGCCAGATTCTGACCCGAAATCCATTGATCAGAATGGACACATTTCACAAATCCCCTATAAATGGAGGTTTTAATGGGAAAATCCCTATAAATGGTGGATTTTCCAATGCCATGTTTGATTACCAGAGGGTAATCACAAACATTACACACGAAAACAATGTGTGCTGTCAGTGCCACTGCCTCAATGATCGCCAAAAAGAAGTGGAAAATCATGCTTGGAAAGCTAGAGTCTTCGGCTGATTTTCTCCAAGTTAAACGAACTAACAGTTTGCTATTGAAAATGGCCATAGAAATAGTGGATTTTCCCATTAAAAATGGTGATTTTCCATAGCAAACTGTTAGTTTACCAGAGGGTATTCCAAGTATCTGTCACGCTTTGCAACCTCTGCCACCATTTCTTTATGCACATTTGCCCACATATCTCTGCGAAACATTCCAGAACTGAAGCCCCTTGCTGACCAATTTGTACGGGGATTTAGCCACTGGGCTGCCTCTTGTCTTGATGGTTCCTCTAGATAACGCCATGGATGGCAACTGCAAATGTACAGGTTCCTAATGGATCCAAGTCTTCAAGCATGCGCATATGTGATATGACTTATATATTGACTTATCTGAATCTAAATATATATGTGTATGTGAATGCGTATGTGAATGCGTATGTGTATGTACATGCGTATGTATATGTACCTGTCTGTGTCTGTGTCTGTATGTCTGTGTGTATGTATGTCTGTGTGTGTATGCGTGTATGTGTGTGTATGTGTTTCTATGCGAGTATGATTATGTGTTTATTTATGCCTTTATGCGTTAGTGTATGCGTGTGCTTGTGTGTATGTGTCGGCATACGCATATGCAAGCACAAACATCCACAATCCACATCTAAAGATAGTATGATTTTACATGCATACATACATATATATATATGTACATGTTGCAAAAAAAATGTCCAAGTATATGCACATAAGCATTCATACAAAAGACATGTATATCAATCCCGAAACAACCAACTATATTTGTATCTGTGTACAAGTATATACATGTATAATCATGTATATATATATATATTACATGTGTGTGTGGGTGTTGATCATATGCATAATCTACCTACATATATATATATATATATATATATACATGTGCCACTGCATACAGTTGTAAATGTGTCCGTGTCCTTCTACAAAGATGCACCAATAGACCGTCCATCTTCATCCAGGCACTGGGATTCTGCTGGGAAGTTCTTGCGAACAAGGACTCGGACATTATGGGGCCCGACTATAGACACCTGGCGATTTTGGGGGAGGCCATCTGAAGATTGATGCGCGACGGCGAAATATCTGGGATTGCGGATTGACATCCCCTAAATATATTGACCAATATGTGAGCTCCAAAATAGGTGTGGTATGGTAACGGTATGGTAGAAATGGGCTGATGAAAATGCCCATCAGCCTGGTTCTCTACCACGTGAGTGGGGTGAAGCGTAGCCGATTGTCACTTGGAGCAGGGCAAGTCACCATGGTATCGAAAGATGATTCTGTACTTTGGGGCCTTCCAAGCATTCTTGAACAGAGTTCTTGCACATTGTCAAAGAAATGACGTGTTGCACCAATGACTTGAGATTGAATATTCAGTAAGTTCATGAAACTGGTATTTGTAAAATTGTGTAAAGACGTAATTATTGAGATCAGGAAGAAAATCGACCAATATTCTGCTGGCAATCACGTGGATAAACGGCTTGGAAGACAATTTTTCTGAACTTGCATGAGGTGCTTACACTGAATTTCATGACAAGATGACCGATGGGCACATGATTGGCAACACCTATTTCAAGGAGGGAACTGCCACCAAATCATCAATGTATTGCAAATGCGAATTTGTAGAAAATGACTGTCAAAAATGTCAGGAGTACTTCAAGCCTCACGTCTTCAAAGAAATCAAATCTAACAGTTTTTCAAAACGGGGATGCCCCAAAACCATCCAAAACCTATTTGTTTCCCCATGTGACATGAACAATATAATATGGACAATGGTGGATGATTTTGGTGCCCCCCATTGTCCCACATGTCAACAAACACCAATTGAAATACATAGCTCTACATAATATATACCAGTATATATATATATATAATCATATATATATATATATATACATGCCCTGGCGTAGAGTAGCAGAGATGTGGAAAACCCATGGTTTCAATAGAAACATGATTTATGAACGGTGGGCTCTCCACATCTATGTTTGTTTACACTAAGATATGTATGAATGAATATACTGTATATATATATATATATGCGGGTTTCCTAAAATGGTGGTACCCAAAAATGGATGGTTTATAATGGACAATCCTATTAAAATGGATAATTTGGGGGTACCCCTATTTTAGGAAACCTCCATATATATACTATACACACATATACACACGTGTTGCCCAGGACTGGATGATCTCCGCGTCTGCAGTCAAGGCTCCCGGTACCAGGGCGATGTTTCGTGAAAGGCCAACTGAACAGTCGCGTCACCCGGTGCATGCACCTCAATCACCTGGCGCATGGCCTGAAGGGGAATCAAACATGGCTGGGAAATCCCCATCAAGCATGTATGTTTTATTGGTAAATGTCTCCCTCTATAATTTTATATCGAACATTGTCCATTGCATGATTGATTATTACATGGTTCTGGGATTTTCTGGGTCACAACCCCAATGGCTGGTGGATGTTCATACCCCAAATAGGGTGCGGCAGGGTTTAATCCGTCTCCATGAAAAATCATTCGTCATGGCCTATTGACCACGCACAACCACAAGTACCGGCTTTTTAGCCGTCTATTGTTGGGGGTCACCTTGCAAGGGTTGGTTGGATTCCCCCTGGTCAGAGCTACGTATAGCGATGCTGATTTCGTGGTGGGTCTTCACATATGCTGGGGTCGGACATTTGGGGTTCTTATTATTGGGAGGATGAAATGAACTTGGATTCATCTCCGGCAATCAAACTTGGCAATGAAAAATCGCTTATTTACATTTACTTTTTAGATATTTTTCCCATTAAAAGCTACATTTTTGATGGGGATTTTCCAGCTAGCCAGGCTAGCCATGTTTGATTCCCACAGGGTAACAAATGAAACATGCTACCAAATGAGCACCTCCTTACAGTAGCTCCACCTCTGTGCCGGCCTGAAAGCTCGCTACTACTCTACTTTGACGACGCTGCTCCAGCATAACGGCCTGAATGGATGTGAATCCCAGCTGGACAACAACCCACATATTATAATACATACAGTTACATACATACACACATATATATATATATACATATAATGCAACATATAATTTACAGTGTATTAATTTAATATAATTAATTTATATAATGCAAATGATTGGGGAATGCTGATATCCCATATTTACCACACCATTTCATCTGATAAACATACTGACACCGTCATTGTGAAGCGCTATGTACGACATGGGATGCACAAGCTCACTCCACAGCAGTTCAGAACAGGGCTGCTGGCTGACATACAATAGCTGCTGTTTATGTTCACATATACTGTATGGGTTCTAAGCAAGCAAAAGTGGTGGAAATCTACCTTAGCCACTTCCTGGCCTCGAATATGATTTCATTTGTTTGTCATTGGGTTGCCTCAAAAGTGAAAAACGGGTACAAAATATCATACAATTTACTGGAAACTATTGTTCTTGGCATGAACTGCACGGGCATGCCCCAACAAATCCCTTCAATCCACTATGGGACAAAATTCAGGAGCTGGATAGGAGCTGGTGGTGGTTGGGGGCCTTTAATGGGTCCCAGACTTATGTCGTATCCTATACATGTGGATGTTGTGAGAATATATGCATAAATGTACAAGTCTAGACATTCGTGCTTTTCTATGTATATATATGCATAAATGTATTGATTGATAGATATATGTATATATGCATATATGCATATGTATATATATATATATATAATGTCAACACCGGATTAAAAAACCCCCCCCCCCCCATAAGGTCAACAAGGTCAACAAGGTCCAGTGAGGGTACCCAAAATCCAACCCCCCTAAATAAAGGTCCATTCACTCATGAGATATAGGTTTTCGTAAGGTTTAGTATGGGAAATCAATTCGGTCCATTAGATTTTAATGAGATTTAGTATGGGAAATGCTTTCA
>BGPT01000823.1:3412-102189 GCA_003297045.1 Symbiodinium sp. clade C Y103 | reverse complement strand
AAACACTGGTTTGAATGCATTTTTCATGCACAATCTCATGAAAACGAATGGGTTGAAGGCATTTTTCATGCTAAATCTATTGAAATCTATTTAAAAGCAATAGATTGAATGCATGTTTACATGCAAACTCTTATGAAAAACAATGATTTGAATGCATTTTACATGCAAAATCGATTGAAAACCAATGGTTTGAATGCATTTTTCATGCAACAGCACTGGTTATTTCATGCACAATGTCATGAAAACCCAGGGGAAAGGGACCAGCAAATAATCTTNTTGGAAATTCTAAACCCAATTAAAAAGTAAAGGGAAGTAAAGGGAAGTAAAAGCAAATTAGCGCCACCAAAAATTTGGGGTTTCCGGAGGGGTAGGATTAATTAGGGGGGGTTTCACCCTTGTTTAGGGGGGAAAACCGCACCTAATTGACTTTAGTATTGCCCAAAGATCGAGACGGGAGAGGGGTAGGATTAATTAGGGGATTTTATTAATCCTNGAAAACCGCACCTAATTGACTTTAGTATTGCCCAAAGATCGAGACGGGAGAGGGGTAGGATTAATTAGGGGATTTTATTAATCCTACCTTGACATTATAAACCATCCATTTTTGGGTACCCCCATTCTAGGAAACCTCCATATGGACTAAATGAATGGGGGTGTCACTTCTTTTAACCGTGGGACCATCTTCAATCGACTTGCATTTTTTGGGGGGCACCGACCACTTCAGCAATTACTGCTGACAACTTCCTGTCAGCGTGGGTTTAGATACCATTTTTGGTATCTTGTCTCCATGGTTGCTTGGATTTGCTGAAGAAGATTTATTTGTTATTTTCCAAGTGGGAAACTCACTAGAAATGGGGAATCTATTCCGTTTTTGTTCCTTTTTTTTCGCAAATCCAAGGCATTCCAAGGCTGCCTTGACAGGTCCTGATTCAAAGCATGTTACGAGAGTATTGTTGTCCCAAAGACAGGCCAGTACTTGTGAGTGCAGTTCCAGTGAACTCAGTGGTCAGATTACTATTGTTGTAGGGGATACCGACATATCCTATAACTTATCGTTGTTAATACTATATATTTCCATGGTACCCATGGCCTGTTTCTGTAATAACCCCAACTGCACCCCCAAGTCAATAGACAGCAAGGTGATGTCAGCTCTTGCCGTTGGCGTTCGACTTTGAAGTCTTTTGCCTCGCGTGCTAAAGGTTGTAGGGATTACAGGGACTTCTACTGCCGAAACCAGTAAACTAACATGGATCTGGAACATCCACTTATTTTTTGGATCAATTCCTTGAGAAAACCATGGATTTCTGTAGTGATGTTAATTTGCCCGGTGATTTTCAGAATCTCCATCCCATGCTGAACCCACCCGGATGTTTGTTTCAGAAGGACGTAGCTTTGGCCAAAGCTCGAGCCAGGAATTCTACAATACACCCGACAGTGTATTCAAGTCTTGATCTCAGGGCTTGATGGCTTGGGTTATACCGTACAAGCTGGGGTTAAAACATATTTTTTTGTTACCCCCAGTAGAAAAAAACCCATGAACTATAGTGCGGTGAATTTTCCTTTTTAAAACCCAACTGAATTAGTCAAGTGAACTAAGTCAACTTAGCTATCGTTTGAGGGCCCTATCTTGTACCATTTCTCATCCCAAATAGGGGTATACCCAATAGTAAACCTTTGTTGAGGATGGCTTATGGCATTTGGGTTTACTGTAAACTACATTACTGTATATCGAGTTTCTAAGGTTCTAAAATTTCCCGCATGTTCATTTTCTTGGCGATTTCAGAAGGAGGATGGTTTCCAAGAGTTATAAAGTTGGATTATACACCTCATTAGTTATAGTTGTATCTTCCATAAACCATAGAATTCAGCCGCTGAAATATGTCAAGTGATCTCGTGCTATTGAAGGGGGCCCCATTATCGGCAGCTAAGGGTGAAGGGAAGCTGTGCAGAACCTGGCCTCACAGAATTTGAGTCGGGAGCTGAGAAATGGCGATGTAAAATGGCCGTGTTTTTATGGGGAAAATATGGGTCTGTCTGAAAATAAGGTACCTGTAGGTACCTCTAAATCCAAATGTTTGATGAATTAAAATTTTAAAATGGATTAAAATTGGACTATTTTAGGGCAATACCCCATTTTCAGACGGACCCATATGGAGACATGAAAGAGCCATAGATTTCGAAGGTGTTCCCAAATGGTCCCAACATGTTCAGATCCAGTTTCTGATCTAAAAAAAAAAGAACCTGGGGTGTTTTTGACACCACAATGTGGGGCCCCCGAACGATAGCTAAGTTGGTTTATAACTCCAATAATCATGGTTTATGATACTTATAACTTACAACTATAGTTAATGAGATTATGAACCAATTTATAGCTAGGGGGCACAACATTGCAGGATCAAGGGAATGTCCCAGAACAAACCTGGAAGAACCTATTTGGGGATGGATGAAATATGATCAATGAACTCATGGCTTCCGTACATTTTTCAATACCAGATTTGGCGGGGACGAAGATCCCAGCAGCAGTTTTTCTTGGGTGTGAAAACAAGGGTCATGATCAGGGTCGTGACTCATCTATATATATATATAATTATATAGAAAAATAGAGTGGAAAATCTGCTGGAACTTCGGGGAACACTCGGAAATGAGGGAAACTGATGAAACCAGGAACATCTATAGGAAAATCGTGGAACAAATTGAAGATGATGGGAAATGATGGAAAAGTATGAACACGGACTGAAGATGATGGAAAATCTGCGGGGAAATCCTAGATTTCGAGAAAATTGTGGGACATCCTGGAGAATCATTGAAGAATCATGCAGAATATGTGCAGGAAGCCTTTTTTTGATGCTTTAACTGTTCAAACAGTCACCTCTTTGACGCATTTGCGCAAGCAAGACCCTAGAAAGCCGCATAAATCCTGTTGTGGAGACTATTGTTGAATATCAACCAGAAATAAAGGGACTGGTGATATCAACGAATCTACAATCCAACTTAACATAATATTGTTCACCCCATGTTTAATAGCCATGGCCAGTGATGTTTATTGGATACATCTCCCCTAACCCCAGCGAGCTCATGGTGCTGACGGTAGGAAACCCTTCATCTCGGATCCCTGGTGCGACACCGGGGGCTATGAAGTCATGGATCTGGGACGTGTCATCAATAGCAACTTGATGGGCAAGGCCGGGCAGTGCCGCATCTGGGGTGGGCGATGCCACCAGCAGCTGGGTATGTGGAAAATCAATGCCATTCAGAGGATCATTTTCGCAGTTAGGAACTGATTAGTAGGCATGGTGATCGCAACATTTACAAGTGAGATCAAGTGAGCAATGACCAGAGTTCAACCAGTTATTGCGGTTCTCTTCCAAGGAGGGGAATCGCAAATGAACCGTTCACTCTGTCTGTGGGCCTCAAAGCCGTGTCGAACTGAAGGGAAAATTCATCTTGTCGACTTGAATGTTCCTTTTGGTTCACGGTAAAGATCATGAAAAGGCCGGTCAAATGGTCAAGGAGTTCCCGTAACAAAGATCCAGCCATTGGAAACAATAAGGAAAAACATAGAAACATATATTTTCTAATGGAAAGTGGCCAAAAAGGTTCGCGAGACCAGATGTGATGTGCAGGGGCCAGATCATCAAGGAAAGCCGGAGTTGCGCTTTGAAAACGCCGACGCCTCAAGTGCAACTGTGGCCACGATGACGATGGATTTTGCGGGGGAAAGCGACGTTGGAACACGTTGGGTTCATTTGAGTTCCAAGTTGTGTGTGACATGTTTGCCCAGATATTGTCAAGAAAGAAATGTGATCAGTGATCATTTATAATTAATGATATTCAATGACCCTGTGTCATGGGAGTCCAACTGCTACGGTTTCGGTTGGGTATGTACATTGGGCCCTACTTTTTTGGGGTTTATGGATCATTCATAGCTTGAAATTCCATCGCGATTTGAGCTGCAGAGACTTATCATTATATGTATATCAAATTATATATACACATATTATATAAACACATGTATCATGATATATCATGATATATCATATATCCATTATATAAATAAACACCAGATAACCTGGTCTTAAACCCTAGTTATTGGAGTTCCCCAGTCATAAGTTGGTTTATAACCCCAGTACATAACTAGAGATTACATCCACTAAAACCTAGTTTTTGGAGTGATATACTGATATACCAACTTCGCTATCATTTTGAGTGGTTACATGTGAAATCACCCAAAATTCTTCCATTCTTTAAGGGAAAAAATCCAACTTAGCTATCATAAATCAGATATAAATCCCACTTTCAGCTGATTAAATCACCCTGTTTCCCCCAGGTCCTATCCCTGGAGGGTTCACCCGTGGATCTGGTGATCGAGGCGCATGTGATTTTCTCATGAAAGGAAGGTGGAAAAATTGTGATTTCACCAAGAAAAATGATGGGAAACATGGTGATTGACCCATGAAAGTTGATTTAACATGGTGATCTTCGCCAGCTAAACGTGGGATATGTGATGTGATTTATGATGGCTAAATTGGATTTTCAATGAACAATGGAGATATGGGGCGGGGATGGATTGACAGTCATGAAATGCCATGGTGGAGGTGACATTCCATGAACACCCGCTGTGGTACCGGGGTTCATGTTCGCCATTTCGGAAAATCTGGATAAACTGCACAAAAATCGCTCACCTGACTTGTTCGGTTATATATTTTGGGATAGGTACAAGATGATCAAGATGAGGCCCCCGTTTACGATGCACAGTTGACACAAACTTCACTTAGTGAATTTGGTTGATTGGGGGGATGTAACTAACTACGCCATGGGTTAACCAACAAATATGACTGGGGGGCATCCTTGTACCCCAGGCTTCATCATTGGACAGTTTCGTCAGGTGGTCACTGGCGACTACGAACCAGGAGATCCCCAGGCAGCGCAGAGAGCGCAGAGAGCGCAGACCAACCATGTTTTGGTGATACTGTACAATGGGATATCATTGATGGATATTTACGTATATGTAATATATTATGATAATATATATACATATCCAACTATGTGAGATGTATTTGTGTGCGTCTGACGTAAACCCCCCAAAAGGCCACCAAATATTGGGGAAAATTATAATTAAGCATGGAATTTGGGTGATCCTATTTTCAGACAAAGCCATGTGATTTGTGGTATATAAGTCGGTTTATAACTAGCCAACTAGCCGAACTGTTGGATTTTTGGTGGATATATCGAACTAGTTAGATGATCTAAGATGGGTTTGTAAACCTAACACAACTGGGGGGCCCTTCTCGTCAAAAAGTTGGATTGATCGGAATACACATCAGTCATTCTTCCAATACACAATCTTCGAGAAAGGGGATGAGATATACCCTGAATTGGATGAAGGCAAAAACAAACAGTATTATGATTAAGCGTATATAGGAAAAACATGGACATGTTGTTTAATTGACTTTCTCGTAATACCGACCCGGTGAGATATAATTAATATGATAAACACAAGAATGAAACCATCCCCAAGTTTACCAGAAATTGGTGGGTATTGACCATCACACATTTGGGGAATACTATAATTTATCAACTTCCGAGGCCGACATTTGAACCCCGTACTTTGGTGTCCATCCCAGAAAGGAAGCAATTGATAAACCATGTACCTTCTATAAAAAACATGGTTGCTCCAACCCATGCTACGAATAGATGATAGCCACAACCTGAAAATGGGTCATGTTGCCGCTTTATCTATCCATATTGCCCTCAAAAACATCACTGGGGCCAACATCCCATTCTGGCCATGAGTCAACTACAGTAGCCATGGTGATCTGGAAAACCTTCAATAGCTATTGTAGCATGGACTAATCGTTTGCTATCATTGAGGACAACTATTAACCAGCTTTGAAAGACATATCTTGAAAATGGGTATCTGAATATATCTGAATAGTATTCTAGGGTAAACTAACGTAGCTGCCGAAAATCAATCATTTGTAGACTGTTTCCTGGGGTTTCCCCATGGATTTTCCACATCTTTTTGTTCGTTTACCCTAGGGTAACTCAGCTTGGCCCAAGGCTGTGCCCCACGGTGCCAGGCGAATGGGAAGTTTGGCGGACGCACTCGCTACAACAAAGGCGCTGCAATGGGTCGGGAAGCCCAGAGCATCTCGGAGATGTTGAAACCGGGAAACTGTTCAAACCTCAACATGGCGATTGATGGTTTTGTGGATGTTAAATCTATGATTAATGGATTTTGAATGGTATAAAACCAACCATAGGTGGGGATATAATGGTGATATAGTGGGATATGTAATCAACAAGTAGGGTTTACCCTCCGATGTCCTCAAATGTGCAATTGGAAATCCCCGAACTAAATGGAGTTTTTTATGGGAAAATCATCTATAAATAGTGGATTTTCCATGGCCATGTTTGATTACCAGAGAGTACCATGCTAAGTAGATGGTTGCCATGCTTAAACAGATTAAGTGTTGGATGTTTGATGTTCTGAAAAAAAAGTAGCCAGCCAACACTTGAACTTGGTGCATAGCTTGATTAAGTAGGGTTTATGGGACACACAACGTATGTAGTGTTAGTATTCATGGAGTAAAAACAACAACAACAACAACAACAACAACAACAACAACAACAACAACAACAACAACAACAACAACACCAGCAACAACAACAACAACAACAACAACAACTCTACTGTAGCTGATGATGAATGATATCTTTAGTTCGAAACCATAGATATCAACAGTAAGTCTATTCATTACCATAGATCATAGAACCATATTGGTCCAATCAGCTATGGCTATATCTATAGTTACAATCCATGGTAACAGATTGGACCATCCTTCACTTGGACACCTTCGACCTGCGCCTGAGGTGCTATCAGCCTTGCCACCGGAACAATGACCAAGTTCAAGGCAGGGAAGGACAAAACTTGATGCTGGGAAGGTATGGACCCCGCTAAAAGAAGTAGTTTTGTTTTGGATTTGGGTGGATTTACAGGGGTGTTTAAGGATTCTTGGGGATGTATAGGGATAATAAAGTCATATCCCATCTATAAATGGATCATATCTGTGGTTATTAACCACTTCACTTTACTTATGAATGGAAAGACTGAAAGGTAGAAACATAACTACTTGGTGGTTAGGAGGGAGCGATTCGTTTCGCGGTATCCACATTCCCTCAAAACTGGGAAGCCAAGGATCTAGGAATAGTCTTTCAACCATATGATAGATACGTTTTCAATATTTGAGCAGGATTTATTGACTATAAGCCATGATTAATTTTAGGTAACTAAGCAACATTTTTTTTTACGGGAATTTATTTTATGGGGATATTTAATGGGAATACTTTATGGGAAGATTTCATGGTGCGAAATTTCCATTTCATGATGGGGGTTAACTAGCCATGAACCATGGGAATGTCAAGCATTGTGGGAGTATCCACCGGCAAAATATTGATGATATTTAAATGCTGGAAAGGTTTTTGACAAGGGCATACCCTCTGGTAAACTAACAGTTTGCTAGTGAAAATGGCCATAGAAATAGTGGATTTTTCCAGTAAAAATTGGGATTTACCATAGCTATGTTAGTTTACCAGAGGGTATGTGCTATGGTAGAAAGTCGGAATAGATGAACCCATATAATGAGAGTATGACTAAACTGTGGGACGTTTCATCGATGGATCTGTGCAACCGTGTATTTGGCTGAGTTGTAACCACTGCGACGTCACTGGCACGATGGAAATTGGAGTGTGGTAGCTATCCCAAAATGGCCGAACTTTTGATATTGGCGAATTATGATAATTCAGCTATATGATGATGGATGCGATGCAGTTTTGGGAGCGATTGTTATCAACGGGGGATGTCCCAAGTCCCAACATGGGAATGTTTTGCTGACCACAATGGGTTTTGCAGTGAAGGAACAAGGCTGTGGGGGGTCAAACATTTGCTGTTTTTCAGGATTCTCCCATAGCAGTGCTGGGTTGAAACACGTTGACACCACCAAAGAGTAGGAGCAGCTATTGGATTCTCTGAATACTGGAGATGCACCAGCTACTAGTCCTTCATGATAAACACCCGATACAGAATCTACGGAAACCACGTCCATTTGCCAATGCAAAGAATAGTGTGCAGTACTTCAGATGGCGCTGCCAAGAATGATCAGACTCTGGAGAGGGCCCATGGATTGGTGAGCATCTTAGAAAGTGGTAGCCATCTCCAAGAATTTGAAGAATCTTGGGGGTCTCCGGACCATGGCCACCGGAACTTAGACATAAACCTAGACCCTCCAAGTACCCATGAAAATCGTGTTTTACCTCATTTTTTTTTGGTACCTCAGCATGCTTCAACATTTTTTTTAAAGTATTTATTGGAGGGTCTAGGAATATATTTGATCTTGATCTACACATTTAATTTGGTTGATTGAGCACCCGTCCAAAATAATAGCACTTGGGGTAGTTGTTCCACTCTGAGTGATGGGAGATCACATATAATATGAAAGAACACTACATCATAGTATCCAATTGAATGTGTTTGAAACCACCAACCAATTGTGACACCAGGTCTGCTTGGGTTGTAACAAAAATTATGTTCGTTGAAGCTTTTAGTTGGTTAAAGTTAGCATGTTCGCTGATTCAATTATATTATTGCCGCAAAAAGAAACACACTTGTCTGGATGTTCTTAGGCTACTTTGGGGGTGCATTCCAGTCAGTGAAATAGGTAATACATGGCAATACAATAATACGAATACTTACCATTTTTGTTGATTAAATCCCATAGGAAATCCCATGACATCACCATTTTTGTTGGATAAAACCAGGCATTTTCATGTGCCCCTGACCTGATCTGGCCACGTTTTTAGGCCAGCTTTAAACGCTCGGATGGCTTTGCCGTCTATGTGCCCAAGCAGGGCACACAGAGATTTTCGCCGCGTTGCGGGAGGAGGTTTTGGCTGAATTAACTACGGTTTATGGTATGAGTTCACTATGGTTTATGGTAGCTATAACGAACTAGTATTGGAGTTGGTTCGCTTGACTGTAACTGTTGGGTTTATAGGGACTATAACTACAACATACTATAACTATATGGGGTTTATAAACCACCTTGCAACTGGGGGGCACCATCCTGTACCATTAAGAAGTTTGATATATCTACCATAAAACCAGGTAAGATTGGAGTTATAAACAGCAATGGTTATGCTGATGATACAATGGAATTATCCTATACACAAGCCCGCTTTCAAAATTCCATGTGATTTGCAACGGGATGAATTCCATGGTTTATGGGTAGTATATGGAAGTATAACTATCTAGTTAGATGGCTAATAAGCAAACTGCTACATATACCAACCAGTATTCCAACATTGCAAGCTGGGAAATCCCATCAAGTATGGTGCATATATTCAATTAACAGACATTTTATCTGTGTAAAATCAACTTTCATCATGCTTCCGGTTAGATTGCATTCTCTTAGGCCTCATTTTTAGACCAACCCAATATTGTGGATTTCCATCAACAGATGTGTGGATTTCTCATTTAGTCAACGATGTGAATTTAAGAACAAGCAAATGTGATGAAAACAGAACATAGCCCACAAAACTGAGGCCTCAAACAACAGAAATACGGATGTTATTGAAAGCAAACATGCAGTTTCAACTGGCCAACAATGAATGAGTGGAGAACCAAACAAAACAGAAGCTTAACACCCCCATAATTCAGCTGGCTGAGGGATTGAAACCCAGAATGGTAGTTCAATTGTGGTTGTGGCCGCAAGAAGTGCAAAGAACTTCTCTCACACCTGCAGAGAAATTCGCCAAATATTATTTTGACCTTTGCGACGTGTCTGTGATAGTTTCGGTGACTGCTTAGATCACATATCAGACATGTCCTTTTTGTTCTGGGAGAATCGGACGTTGGTTCAAGTCAATATTGTGTAGTTGTAGTGGCAAAACCAGTTCTTGTACAAAATGCATGGATTTGAATGGATTTGAAGACACATCAGACACAGTAATGTGGGTAAAACAATAATAAACCATCCCCCAAATCACCATAAATAGGTGGTATAAACCATTCCAAAATGGGTGGTTTATTATTGCTTTACCAACATTATCTCAATTTTCCAGTTTGCTTTTGCCACACTGGAACAAATTGTTCCGTCCTATTTGGAATGATTGTCCCCACAACCACTCTTTTTCAATCGGGTTGAAACCAGCAATCAGTCTCAGAGTTGGTGGCATACCCAACCGACTTGATGGGTACTATAGTGTAATCCTTTAGGTAGTTTTGCTATAAATGGAAAACAACCATAACCAGCCTTAGCCAGCATTTCTTTTTTAAACGGAATACCACATACAATTTACAGGAACACCCCGATATTGGAGGGAAAACACCGTGACTTCCCGTCATTGTTCCCTTAGATCGATCCAATGAGGAAATCCCAGGGAATCCCATCAGAGCTACCCAGTTCGGCCCGCGCCGCGAGGCTGAACTTGACATTTTGGGACATTGACATGCCACATGACAACTTGCGAGTACGCGCCTCACGGGGGATGGGGGAGCTATGCTCGCCATCGGGTTTTCTGCTTTTTTTTCCCAAACTGGTGATTGTGGATTGAGTATTTGCTGGCCAGTGATCTCACTTTCCGGTGACGCCTTGCCTGCCTATCATTTTTAAACAACTGGACACGGGCAGATGACAGATGTGCTCAGGTTAACATGGAAGTTTTTTGGAGACCCAGTGGTAATTCCAAGAGGGGCTATCCCATGGCGACCCAAGGAACGTGTGGCCGTGTTTGGTTACAAGAAGTTCTACACCGTGGACCAAAACGGGCAAGAAACGCAAGGCCACCGTGATGGATGCGATGGCGTTCAGTTCACTTATGGCGAGTTCTGGTTTGTTTATTATTAGGGATATACCCTCTGGTTATGACTAACATAGCCATGGAAAATGGCTAATTTGGGATGATTTTCCCAGCTCGAAACCTCCATTTATAACCGATTTTCCGTGGCTATTTTAAATAACCAGAGGGTAACTATGCTATAATATATTCTTCAGGGGGTTTATTTTTCATCAACTTGTAATTGGGGGGACCCACCGTGTATTGAACCATGTTTAACCTCATGGAAGTGAGATGAGCTTTGGAACGAGAGATTTCACTTCTCAACTGAAAATTAAAAAGCCACAGATGGAATGGTCATCTTCAGCAGGTGAAATCCATAAATTGGTGGTGTACCCCAAATGGTTGATTCATGTTGATTCCATATTCCAAGAGAGTTTCCAGTTTCTAGTGGTTTTCTTTTATTGGAGGCGATTGCGAGCATCCTAAGTAGAATAAATCGAATTTAATCTTGAAGTTGATATGGTTTAGAATTGATTTGACACTCAAGTTGATGTTTATTCTGGTGGATTGCCAGGCAAATGTCTGATTTGCTCCCCATGGCCGCAGGCAATTCGGTGGCCTATATGCAGAAGCCGGGCGGGGGAGAGTTTCCCGGCTGCGATGGTAATTGGACTTGCTGGGCGGGGGAATCATCCCATTTCATACCCTCTGGTTATGACTAGCATAGCCATGGGAAAATGGCTAATTTTGGGATGATTTTCCCAGCTATAAACCTCCATTTATAAGGTATTTTCCATGGCTATGTTAGTCATAACCAGAGGATATTTTGTTTTCGGCCGGACTTGTCGGGTTGGGTAAATTGTTTAATTTGCTCAGGTTGACGGATGAAGATGGATGAGATTCAACTCTTGTTTTGATGTAGGTGTCCATTTGACCCTGATATCATGTGATCAGCTAGAAAAAACAACATCAACATTTACATTGTTGTGAACAGAGTTGGGGAATCAGTGAGTCAATGATAAACTCATCCACAGAGGGTTTACGCACCTTGGATTCCGGTGGTTTAGGCTCCCACCTTTTTGCTTGGTTGCTACCATCGCGACCTTCGCCACCTCCATGTTGGTTGATATAATCTCTAGGAAGGGGCCCCCCGGGATCATTTAGGTAAACCGGTTTATAATGGTATACAACTAGCATGCAACCAGCATGTATATATTATATGATATATCATGATATATCATGATATATCTACACTTGCATGGCTTTATAAACAAACTTACAACTGGGAAGGCTTGGAGAACTTCAAGATTCTCAGGTCAGTCCCGTCAGTCCCGAGGTTCTCGGCTGGTCGGCTTCAAGTGCGCTGGCGCTCAGTCCACTTTGGAAGTATTCGGAAGTCGTTGCCATGTTCCATCTTTGAGCGGTTGCGGTAGGGGTGTAGGCTGACACTTGAGTTGCAGGTATACGATCAGTATTGGTCTTACCCCCGGGTGTCCTCAAACGTGGTTCAAAATCCTGTATCAATGGAGGTTTCGAGCTGGGAAAATCATCTACAAATGGGTGATTATCCAGCAAGCCGCGTTTGATTACCGGAGGATGTTGGTTTCTTTTGTACTAAGCCATCACTCATTAGGTGCGTAATTACAGTGTACAGTTTTTTCGAATTGGGTGGATTCAGATTCAAGATATCAGCTCAACACTCAGGTTTTCCTGGCTAAACCTTGGTTCAGGTCCGTTCGGTTGATTACAGCTGTAACTCGGGGTTCCCCATACGAGAACGAGCCAACTTAATTTTGACTTAACCTCCCCCAGTTCGGTGACTCCCTCAAGAATGCTTGCGTCTATTGCGGGTTCCCAGAAGCTACATCTCTATGGTACATTTACTTTCACTTAGGTGATTTTGCGTGGTCAATGTTGATAAATATCCCATGGAACATATGAATTTATCACCAACAACCACGTTAGGCAAAGCTTGGCTCCCAGCTATCATTAGCTACCTCTTGGGGTGGGAAACCAAGCCTGGGGATATGGTGGAGATATCATCGAGTTTTTTTTAATAGGGATGTGTAATCTTTGCCAAGAATCATCCGCATGACCATAACTTTGTTTTGGCGGGATCAAGATTGGCCATTCACTCTGGATCATAGCGCTCAAATTCAACGACTGGGGGGTTGATAGCGGGGTATAACAAGCCGGCCACGGAATTCTCCCAACAAGGACATCATTGAAATTCATTGAACATCCTTTTGCCTTTACCTCCCAACATTTTAGCAACATTTCCCATCATTTCTCCGAACCAACAATGTGGGGCCCCCTAGTTATAAGTTGGTTTATAAACCCCATGAACTATAGTTATAAGTATCATAAACCCATAGTTATTGGAGTTATAAACCCACCAACTTAGCTATCGTTGGGCCCCACATTGAAGGTACTCTGGAAGTCCCACCATGGTCAGCTGAGGACGGAACCCATGGATCCAGAGAGTCCCACCCGAGACCAACGAGATGCAGCGAGCTGGCTGAGACGTCGTCGTCCTGTGGTTTTTTTCAATAGCCTCTGGGTATGTACATGGAAAATGGCTAAGGAAAATTGCTAATTTTGAATGTTTTTTCCCATTAAAACTAAAACTTCAATTATAAGGGTATAGATGGCCCATTTAGAGATGATAAACATGCTGTTTTTCATGGATTTTCCGAACTTAAAGATGGATATTTTCCATGGCTATGTGTTAAAGAACCAGAGGCTATGCGTTTTATTTTCATGCAAGGTTTCAGGCGAATGGGTATATGATGGAATTTGTATACTGCATCCTATTCTATCCCATCATGTCGAATTATATATCATATTAGAACCAATGGGGGTATATCCAGGGTTGGTAAATGGTCCGTTTTTGGGATGTTCAACATCACCTGGAAAAAAAACAACAACCATTTGTTGGAGATGAACAGCATTCATTTTTGTTGGATGACGTGAAAACATCGGACATTTACCAACCCCCTGGAACTCCACCGGAACAATAATGGCTTATTACTTATAGGCATTCATAGGGGTTGATGAGGCAAACAACCCCCGAAGCATGTGGGCCTTATTTGTTGGGGGTATGACCTTTGGCTGAGGGTACTCTTAAACCATGGATATTTTACAAAATCGTATTCGGGGGGGGGGGGTTCTGAAGTCGTGGGGGATCCCCATTTTAGCCATGGTTCTTTCAATACTAACATGGTCGAATGACTTGGATGAATTTTGCGGGGAACATCTCAAAAATAAAACAATCTAATTATCTAAATTAACTACGGATCGACAACAAATCCATTTGTTAAGCTTTAATTGTAAACATGATAAACCTACAGAAACATATATGGTCTGGGGGCTCTTTCTGGTGCAAAAGATCCACCTATTTGGGGATGGATTAATCACACATGTTGATATGTCTGGTCATGTTGAGCCAAATTTACCTTTTGACGGTACCCAATTTGCACCAACCTCTTTCTTCGTTGATCTAAGATGATCTAAGATTGGCAACGTAATATAATGTAATTATGTATATTATATATATAAATGTATACATATATATATATATATACACATCATATATGTACACATGTAATAAGCTGACGTTTCATGTTGGCAGGTTCTGTGGATCCGGAGAATTAATCCACCATCCCCAATATGGTAACTGTCTAACGAGGGGTCATGTTGCATCCCAACTAGGAGTATACCCTCTGGGTAAACTAATATAGCTATTGAAAATGGCCATTTCTAGTGGATATTCCCATTAAAAATTGTGATTTTCCATAGTTATGTTAGTTTACCAGAGGGTATCCTCTTCACAATAGTTTTGTGAAGTGCTGTGGGGGTGTTGAGTATGAAAGTGGGGAAGAGAATATATGTTGTTTGTTGTTTTATCATGTTGTTTTGGGAACATGAACCCAGATGGAATACCAGCAATCATGATGCAAGATAGATTTTGGGGGTAAAGGTTTTACAGTAAAAGTCCACAATCGAAGGAACCACAGCATTGCGATAGGCTTGAGTATCAAATCATCCATAAGTTCACCTGTTGGTAAGGTTGACTATATATTGTATATAGCTGGGTCAGGAAAATTCTAGACCCCATAGATTCCATATTATCGATTTTTAGTGTTCTTATTTTCAGTATAAAAACAGGGAGTTTTGTGAAACCAGACATGAATCTCCATAGATTTCGCCCCCTGCTGTTTTCGGATTTTGCCCTGGTGTCTTTCGTGGGCGGGCGAAAGGTCCATACTCGAAGCTGCCTTCTTGTAATATCTTGCAATGTTGTTCCCGGAACACCAAATCAAAGACCGGGATTGTTTGAAGATACTGTATCTCTCAATCTGCCAGTTAGCCCATTCAAACGTGTGTTTTTGTTGTTTCTTTTGGGTACCCTCTGGTTATTTAACATAGCCATGGAAAATCCCCTATAAATGGAAGTTTCTAGCTGGGAAAATCATCCAAAATTAGCCAGCTATTCCATGGCTATGTTAGTCATAACCAGAGGGTATATATTGCCATTTTCACATGAAAACCCTATCACAATCACAGGCTGTGACCTTCTTCTTTGAGAACGTGGCAGAGTTTTTCTTTGAGTTGGAGGTCTGACCAAAAAGCCTTGTGATTGTCGGTGATTTGTCATATTTTTCCAATGGGAAAAGCACCAGAAATGGGGAATCTATAGGGAATCTATAGGGAATCTATATATACAGGGGAATCTATATATGAAAAGGTGTTCTTTTCTTGGCTCAGTTGAGTAAATCCAAGAATTTGTGTGGACGGCTTGAACATTTGAGGGGAAAGTGATGTGTTTTCACCATCCAGAATTTGCAGAAACTATATGTCTAAATTATTTTCCACGGATACCTGGAAGAGGAGTACTTGCGATACAAATTCCTCCAATGGTGCAGCAAATTTTCTGGCAGGTCGCCCTCCCTTTTTCGGTGTTTCGTAACCTCAAATGGGATTGGGGTTACTCGTACCTGGGTTTGTCTGAAAACGGTGGATTTAATTCAGGTGTGTGTGGCTTCATTTCATGGAGAACACGATGATTAATCAGTGGATTTGTTGGTGCCCAATTTTCATGTTCACCAGACTGGGCCACTTCTGCAGGTGACTTGGATTGGTCGTGCTCTCAGTGGTGGAGGTCGTGTTTTTTGTTTGGCCTCTGACAAAGCACGGATTTGGGGTTACCAAATTTTGGGAAAAGATAATGGGGTTTCTCGGTGTAGTTACTAGTTGTTTCTTTTTAATATACTTCAAATTGTTTCAAGCTATTTCAAATTTCAAAATATGTTTAATTCCTGTTCCAAATAAGAAACTATAAGATGCTTTCAAACAACATGTCCATGATTTTTTGGGTTTCAACCTCACTTTGTCATACATTCCATGTGGGAGTCTAGAGACCGGCCAAATCGGATAGACTTACCCTCCAGGAATCAGCCAGGTGGCTGGCCAGAAATCCCACCCTTTTGATGGTTTTCCCATAGAAAACCTCTATTTGTACAATGTGGGGCCCCCTAGATAGCTAAGTTGGTTTATAACTCCAATAACTATGGTTTATGATATAACTATAGTTAATGGGGTTTATAAACCAACTTATAACGTTCGGGGGCCTCACATTGTAGCGGGTTTCCATTCAGGTTTGATGACACCAGAGGGTATGAATTTCAACCCGGACCAAGATCCACCAAGGTTTTGCTGTGATACTGATCCGTAAGAACTTGGCCACATTTGCATTGTTGGAGCCAGGGATGTTCCAGGAATGACATCGTGGTCCCAGTTGCAGATGGCAAATCGTGGTTTCGGGGGGGTCAGCGGACTGGCTGACTAGCCTAGAATCATCAATCAATCATTATTTACGAATTATAGTCATATATATATATATATAGTAATGTCTAGAGTCTATATGTATATATATATATATATGTATCATTATATATCCATTGTTGGGCCAGTCAGCTTTTGGGAGAGTTGCTGAATCGCCACGCGGTAAGGCCAAAGCACAGACGAAACTGATGCCGAAAAATCTCAGCTCTTCTTCTTCTCTGCTACCGCCTGGGAACTCGTGTGCTCTAAGGGAATGGTTTTTTTGGACCATGAGACACCATAAGGTTTGTTGAAACGAAGAGGGGTTGACCGGGTACACAGCTAATCCACGCAAACCATGAATCCAACATAATCCCAGCTATTTTGATGTCACCAGCCCTGCACACTCTAGAATATGGCGAGTTATTACCCAGTAGAAGTTCCAGCATGTGATGCTGTACAAGGCGGGGACCTCAAATGTTATGATTTCGTTTACAACCACCATTGACTAGTTCGTTACATCCCGATGACCCCAGCAGAATTTGCCCAGTGAACTGACAGTGTAAACTGAATGCGTCATTTTAAGCGGGGGCCCCAGCTTGTAATTTCTAGAAACCAGCCAGTATCTGCCAGAATTATATATCCAGATATATCCAGAATTCAATTGGGGTTTTGGGGATGTCCCCTTCGACTTTCCTATTTTGAAAGCTGCATCTTGTGAAAAGCCACCAGCAGTAGGCTTTAGGCATCCCTAGGCTTAACTTGAGCCGTGATTGGCCTGGTTTAGATCCCGCAAGTCCACGGTTCCAGAATCACTGCAGTGATAGCCATAATGGAGAGATGATTTCCGTTCCCTATGAGGGGGATTTCCTATGAAGATGTGCATTACAAGCGGGTACGTCTCAGTTATGAAGCCATACGCAACTAGATTTAAGGCTGAATCTTGTGCTTGCAAGGCATGAAACATTACATTATATGCATCACAGCCACCGATTTTCCACTATTTTAGTTCACCTTCCGGCAGGAGATCAACAAAATTCAACTTGAGGATTTGCGGTTTGTCGATGATTTTTCTGTCAATTTCCCAATCGGACATCCACTAGAAATGCGGATCTGTCCTTTTCAGAGTTTATAGGTTTTTGTTTTGTTTCAGGTTCCTGGATTGCAAATGGAGGACAAACCACAAAGTAAAGGAAGGCCCATATTTCGTGGTCCGAAGCTGTTTACGACATCAAGCTGCAGAACTGACTGAATGAGTGGTAGATGGAAATACAGTAGTAAAATTTAATAACTCAACAGATATGCGGATGTGCGTTAGAAATCGAATTGAGATAACACACAATTCGACTTTTTAGTGGCTTAAGGGAATGTCTCCAAAAAAGTATTGCTCATGGTGCGACTGCCCAAATGTGTTCTGATGAAAACGAGCTTTTCCTAAAATAGGGGTACCCCCAAATCATCCATTTTAATAGGATTTTCCATTATAAACCATCCATTTTTGGGTACCCTCATTTTAGGAAACCCCCAAATATCAAATGCTTCTTTCAGTTTTTCGCCATCCCCGGATGAAAATCACAGTTGGTGATTTGAAGATGAAACATGTTTTCCGCTGCAGCCGGACATTGAAGATATCTTATGGATTTGCGGTTTGTCGATGAGTTTTGGCATTTTCCCAATGCAAAATCCAGTAGAAATGAGGAATCTATAGAGCATACCCTCTGGTCAACGTTTACATAACGATGGAAAATCACCATTTTTCATGGGAAAATCGACTAAATTTCAATTGGCATTTTCAACAGCAAGCTGTTAAAAATGGCTAATGTTGGATGATTTTCCAATTAAAACTTCCATTTATAGGTGATTTTCCATGGCTACATTAAATAACCAGAGGGTCTTTGTTATTTTTTGGTGGGTTCCTGGATCAATCCAAGTTATGGTGGTGAAATCCCATGATCTCAGCTGTAAGTGCAAGGTAGTGCCATGGCAACCATCGCCAGGGTTTCTGGTAGATACGGGTGGTATCATGCTCAATCTTGGATTAGTAGTTTAATCCTTCAGTTTTTTGCTACACATGGAAAATAACACAATAAAATTACCATAAAATAGCGAAAGATGACACATTGACCATTTCTTGTGGACCAAAGATTGACCATGCTTGATCGAACTACTTGGAGTTTATCAACCAACAGTTCCATCACTGGCTTTGTTGGGCATCCTTTGTTCATTGGATTGGTTGAAGGGAAAATTTACAGGAAACCATGGATTTTCGCATCAAATATAGAGGTTTCCTGTAAATTTTACCATAAACCAATCCAGTGATAGTCCTTCATGCCAACGCCGCTCAGTGCGGCCATCGGCGTTACGATTCATGGCTATGCCAATGCCATTCGCGAGTGTGGACAGCAACTGAGATGGGAAAAGGCCAGGGACGTGCCCCGAGGATATTCCCACGGAAGTAAGTGGTGAACAAAAAAAATTGGTTACTAAGTCCCCGATTCGTAGGTTATCCTATTTATTTATAATATATGTATATATATATATTATATATATATAGTTATATATATAGTTCAGGCCCGTTTACTAAGCACTCACTAAATGGAATAATTAATCCCCCAAAAAGAGGCCAAGGTACCCTTCGGATACTTCAACAGTTTGCTACATGAAATCACAATGTTATAGAAATTTAATAGGTATATTATTATAGCATAGCAACCCCCATTTTAAGACAGTAAAGTTGGAAACCTGAAACATATGGGTAACATCATTTACAACATCCTGGAAACACTTTTCCATGTTTCTGGGATTGCTAGACAGTAAATCACATGATTTTGGATGTCCAATGGAAACAGTGGGGAAAGCATGGATTCAACCACCGAAAGAATGTGGGATTTTTGTGATGTATGTTAATGTATCCCCCAAAATCCATCCGTTGGGCTACGGGTACAAAGCAACAGAAACCTACGCGAGGGGTAAGGGCCCCCCCCCTTCGGTTGGTGAGTCAGTCTAAAACTAGTCTAACTAGGACTTGTGGTGGGTAGATCTTTGTCTTATATGTGGCTATGAACCAACCTGAACCATCTTATAACTTGGGGGCCCCTGCACCCCCAAAAGTTTCGCTTGGATTCTTTTGATCGCTGTTTTTCCCTGAACAGGCCATCACACTTCTGACCAAACTCGAAAAGAGAAACTTGCAACCGGATTCTCTGCCTTATGCCTCCGCGGTGGGTGCATGTGCCTTTGCCGCTCAATGGGTTTCAGCCTTAGACCTGCTGGATGAGATGACGGAGCGACGTTTGCCCGCAGAAATTGCGGCATATAACGCGGCAATAATGGCGTGTCAGAAATCTTCCATGTTCCATCAAGCCTTGCCGCTGGGGCGTGGATTGAAGCTGTTTGTTTTTTTGCTTACTCTCTGATGATCAAACGTCGCTATGGAACATATTGGAAGATATCCTATAAACATGGAGGTTTCTAGATTCCAGCAGGGGAAATCATCAATATTTTCCAGTGCCACGTTTGATTGCCGGAGGGTAATGAAAACCATTTGGAGACAATGAATTCTTAATTTCACTATACGCCAAAAATGGTGTAGTGTATATCAAGTAATGTGTGTTTAATTGATATTCAGTCAACTAAGAAAATCTAGCTAACAAATGCCAAGAATTTGAATTTAGCTTAGCCAGCTTAACTACTATTTGATTGCCCCTAGTGAAGTTTTCAACCACCAATTCGAGGTCACTAAAAAGGATCAACCACCTCAAAAGGCTCATTTTGAACCTGGATGAAAACATTTCACCATCAAATTGTGGATATTTAATCCCGATCCAAAAGGTGGATCTCCGCATCTGAAAAAACCCAATGGATTCGGGTTTCACCACCGGACCCAGGCAGTTGTTTGACGACATCGGAGAGGTTGGACTGGATCCAGATCGACGCGCCTATGAGGCGATCGTTGGGGCTTGCATCGAGGCGAAGGAATGGGAATGGGCCTTGAATTTCCTCAGTGACTCTTGGAATTGCTAGAGAATCATAGAATAGAATCCCTATTTACATAGAGCATATTTTTCTAGAAAATATGGGAAAATCATCTACAAAAATGAGAGTGCTGGAGAAACCCTATATTTTTTGAAGGTTTTAGTGGGAAAATTACCTCTACTTTTGAGGGTTTAATGGAGTTTTTTTAATGAATCCCTAAAATATCCTAAAATTATCTATCAATGTGGGATATAACATGATATAACATGATACAACTACAGTCTTGGATTTGCTTGGAAGGTATGTAACCCCCAAAAAGATGGAAAACTAATGGACATTCTCTAGTTCTATGGAGGCTTCAATGGGAAAATCATCTAAAAATAGTGACAAATCTCCTATCAAAATGGAGGTTTTGATATGGGAAAATAATCTAGAATCTATAGATTAATGTGGGATATTGGCGAGAAAATCATTCATACATGTGGGATGTAACGGATGGTTAAATGGTGGTAAACATGATGCTAAATATGGCCAATCATATGGGATAACTGGATGACTATAGGATGATTATGGGACAAGCAAGGGGACCATTTCCCAGATCATCTGTAAAGACAGAAGTATAGTCTTGGATTTGCTGAAGGTGATTATTTTTGGCATCGTCCCAGCAGGAAATCCAACAGAAAAGTTACCCTCTGGTTATTTAACATAGCCATGGAAAATGGCTAATTTTGGATCATTTTCCCAGTAAAACCTCCATTTTTGGGGGATTTTCTATGGCTATGTTAAATAACCAGATTGTATTTGTTTTTTTTATTGAATATTTGGAATATGTCTTTTGCTGGTTCCTGGATCGCAGATCCAAGGACTTCAAAGCAAAGGACGGAATGGAAGCGGTCTTTCCCATGCATGTGCTGGATATTCAGGTGCAGGGTGTCAAAAGAATTCCAAATCCAAAATATAATGGAGATCATTCCAATTAAAATGCAGATCATTCCAAATATATCCAAATATAATGGAAATGATCAAATAGCAAATTGTCTCTTCAACGCCATACCAGTGTTTTGCATGATCCGTTTTTAACAGCCCAACACGACATTGCGGACCCCAAGACAGGACTGGTAGAAAAAACAAAAACATCTGATCATGATGACCATTCTGTTCATGTTAGGATGCAACACCAGATTACCATTTGTAAAGTGACCATTTCCAAAATGGCTTGGTTGGGAGTATTGGGCCAAATTTTTGAACAGGGTCCCTTCAGGTTCAAATGGCTAGCCTTTCTTCTTGGAGCCAAATTCGCCCTTGACCCAAAGATCAACTGCAGCGCAAAAACCCATCTTGGTTGGATATTGGATCTATTCATTTTGAACCCCCATACCCCCATACTATGGAGGTTCTCAAAATTGGGGTACCCTTCAAAATCGTTGGTACAGAATACACATATATATATATATATATATACATTTTGATTTTGAAGTACTCCATGCTTTTCAGAAACTCTCATATGACATATGAGAAGGACAATCCTACGAATAGCGGATTGTATAGCATGATTCTAAGAACTGGTTCATGGAAAAGATGCAGGGTCTAGTCTAGCCCTGTATTCCATGCTTTAAACCATAAGCTTTTATTTGCTGAGTCGATTATTCTCTGCACTTCCAGTGGAAAATCCACTCGACATGGGGGAATCTATAGGGCATATTTGTTATTTTTTGGGAGCTCCTGGATCACAGTTAGAGAAATTTGCCGCCGAAGATTTCACCACTTACCCAATCCATTGAAAGATGAGATGAGAGCCCGGAGGTGCTACTGATATCATCAAAGATGAGGATCTAATGAACTACCCAACCATTTCATGGGTATATAGTGAGTACAAAATTCACTTGGCCAATCCTCTTGGATTTAAGGGGGAATCCAACGAGACGTAGTATTCATGAGGTTTTTGCACCTTAACTCACGTTCACATCACTGGGGGTCCCACCCTGTAGCAATTCTACAGGTGAGCCCCCCAAATGTTACAAGTTATAGTTTATAAACCCATATAAACCCCATGAACTACTTCTTTCTATCTACCATCAGCGGTACTTCACTAAAAGCTGTTTGAGGCAAGTTAGAGATTTTGTTTTCGGCTTTCCACCTTGTGGGGGGATTTCCAGTATCAACCATTATCAAACCATTAGCATCCCATTATTATCCATTCCTGCAATGTGGGGCCCCCTAGATAGCTAAGTTGGTTTATGACTCCAATAACTATGGTTTATGATACATATAACTATACTTAACGGGGTTTATAAACCAACTTATAACGTTTGGGGGCCCCACATTGTATAGATTTCCCCTGGAGGTGCAGGCAGCCTATGAAGGAGTTGCCACCTGGCGAGCAGCTCTCCAGTGGATCTCCAGCGTCGGAAACGTAAGCGACGAAGACGACCCAGCGCAGCTGGAAGAGAAGGTCTGTGCATTTCTACGCTGTTGTCGGGGATCTGCCTGGCCCTTGGGTTTTTTGGATCGGTTTGAATGGGTTGTTTCATGTTTTTATTGGTGGGACTATCATGGGAATACCATGGGAATATAGATAGATCCCTTCTGGTAATTTGATTGGGTGTTTTTAGGGGTTGTTGAATGGAGATGGTGGGAATATCATGGGCATATCATAGGACTCTAAGGGAGTATAATGAGATATGATGGGTACAAGTGGATATACCGACATACCCTCTGGTAATTTGTTGCATAGCGAATGGATGTAAATGGCCCGTGTGTTTCCATGATATACCCACGAAGAATGGTGATTTCTCGATATTTTAAAGAGTTTTGGTTGAGATGGGTTCAGCGGTTTCCCATTATGAAATAGAGGATTTATTGTGTTGTTTTCGATGATGTTTCTGGATAAGTTCAAACCACCTCATGTCGCAACGTCACAACGTAAATTGTGGTTAGGATTGGGACAAGTATCCCCAAATGGCAGATCTTTTCAACTGCAGCGCATGGGCCGGGGAATGGAAGATAAGTGGCAGATCTTTTCAGGCTGGTGAATGATTGTAATGATCTGTATTATATATTTATATAGTTGTTTTTTGTTTTTTTTTTTTTCTGTCTTCAAGACAGAAATTGATTTTAGCTTGAATTGGATAGGTCTACCATTATATCAACAAAAGGTCATAGTTTTCAAATGTGTTCAATATCACCTGGAAAATCGACAACACTTTTTGGCCACGATTGACACGTTGCACCAAGGTTTGTCTGTGCTTTCATCGTTGCAGAGTCAAAGGTTGACACCAACGACCTGGATCTATAACGAGATTCTGGATGCGCGAATGGCTTCAGACGATGCTCCAGTGAGTTCTGAAGCACCTGTGCCAAAATTCCCGTGAGTGGTTGCAGAATGTGAATTCTGTGGCTAAGTTGAAGAAGGGCCACTTTGATGCTTTTCGATCTAGTTTTCCGAATGCTTTTGTCCAAAGATGAGGCAAAATCGGCGCAAATACTGCCAACCACGCTAGTGAATTGCAACAAGAACCAGATGAACCAGTCTAGTTGGTGGATTGATCCTTTTTGCGTTTCCCCGGTTCTGTTCTCAGAGTATCACCTCATTTTTCCTGCAAGAAGGTTGCCTGAGATCGTTGAACTGCTGATGCGGGATTGTGGATGGTACCACAGTGTCCCTCACGATTGAAAACCTCATATTCCACTTTTAAAGGAATGCCCTAAAATCATTGGATTGGTTTATGGGAAAATTTACAGGAAACCTCTATATTTGATGGGAAAATCCATGGTTTCCTGTAAATTTTCCCTTCAACCAATCCAATGATAAAATGTTGAGAAATCTCCGATTTGGCCAACCCCTTATAGTTCTTATATTGTTGGTCATATCCCAACGAGGTTTGCGGAAAAAACTCCATTTATATCCTATAAATGCTTGGCTATATGCCATGGTTAAATCATGTTACATAAATCTATTTTGTTTGCTTACCATTTTGCAATTTGGTTCGCTCGAAGAAATACATCACCATTGTATTACCATCTATTCTCATTAATTCTCCTTTACTCTCTGGTAATTTAGCAAAGCAAGGAAAAGTAACCCATGTGTTGCAGATGGTACATCATTCATGTTCATCCATTTTTCATGGCAATGTTACCATGTTGTGTTACCAGAGGGTATAAGCCATTACATAGCGACTATTAGCCACCTACAAAGGGATACATCAACTGATTCCATGGCCATTCTATCTGTGCAACTTATACCCACCATCAAGTGTGGCAATGGACAAGCCCCATGTGTGTTTTTTTGAGAAAATCTGTATCCATAAGTTTTGATATCCATGTATTTTCCATGTATTGGCAACAACAAATCATCCAAACATATCCAAAAAGGATATGGCTATGAGTCAAAAGCCTGGTACCTTCTGTTCACCTCAAAATAGCTGGGATTCATGGGTGTTCATCCCACTAAAATTGATAAATTCATAGGTTTTGATCCAGAAGGTCAGCCCATGATATCACCGCGGCCATTTAAGTCGTGGCCATCCCCACGCCCTGCTTCGAGCCATGCTTTGGCGCGTCCTGCTGGATGAACTGAGGGTGCACCCAGGTGGGATCTACTGGGATCAGGGGAATGTATAGGATATACAATGTGGGGCCCCCAAACGTTATAAGTTGATTTATAAACCCTATTAATTATAGTTATATGTATCATAAACCATAGTTATTGGAGTCATAAACCAACTTAGCTATCTAGCGGGCCCCACATTGTAGGAACATCATGGATGTAATGGGAATACCCTCTGGGAAACTAACAGTGAGCTGTTGAAAATGGCCATAGAAATAGTTGATTTTCCCATAAATAGCATGGTGATTTTCCATAGCTATGTGGGGCCCCCCAACGATAGCTAAGTTGGTTGAAAATCCCCATGAATACTATAGTTATAAGTATGATAAACCATAGGGAAATTGGAGTTATTTGCAGCAACTTAGCTATCGTTCGGGGGCCCACATTGTAGGAACATCATGGATGTAATGGGAATATGCTATATGGGAATATCCAATGATATATCGGATTGAATGGGAATACTATATGGGAATATACATCGGATATAGCGAATACATAGTACTAATTGGTGGCAGCACCATATTCCAGGACCTGGATTTACTGAAGAGGCTTCGATTTTCTGAATGGGAAATCGACTTGGGGAATCTCTAGATCAATGGATTGGTTAATGGGAAACAAAAATATCCGGAAACCATGGATTTTCCCATCAAATATAGGGGTTTCCGGTTTCAATTTTCCCTTAAACCAATCCAGTGATCTAGGAAATAGTTTTGTTTCTGTGGGCTTTAAGCAGCCAATGGTGATTCAACCAATGGTTACAGTGGGACTTATACGGGGATTTTCTTATGGGGCCTATGGGAATATAGTTGGGCTATATACATAACCAACCGACAAAATGACAAAATAAGTCAAAATAAGGAAATTCATTGATCTGGATGATCATGGGAACCACGCATGGTGATGCCCCCAGTGAAACGTTTGTGGGTGTATAAACTTGACTGTTTGATTTGTTTTGTTGGTTTAAATCATGTTATATCTATGATAAACGCTAGTTAAGCTAGTGACAAACCAGCTTGGCTTAGCTATATCTAGGGGCCCCACCAGGGATTGAGCAAACCAGAATAGTGATAATATGGGATGGACATGACTGTTGGAATGGGATGGATTGATCATCAAATATGAGGATAGAACTGATATGACCATCAACAAGGAGATGAACCACCCAACAATGATGGGGATGTAATAAGGATATAGGGACATAATGGGGATATAAGGGCATATAATTGGGATATGATGGGTGAATCATTATTTTTATGGGAATAGCACGGGCATATATTGAGATACAATAGAGACAACATATAATTACGGAGGGTGTTTATGATTTTGTTTTGTTGAACAATGTTGAACATACGTTTTGAAGTTTTATACATGCAGTATTCCAGTACATTACCTTGAATTCTATTGTATATTACATCACATTATATACCCTCTGGTAAACTAACTAACATAGCTATGGAAAATCACCAGTTTTAATGGGAAAATCAACTATAAATAGCAATTTTCGAAAGCTATGTTAGTTTACCAGAGGGTACCGGTCTTTTTCAACACTTCACCGGTGTGTTCTGCATCGGCTCCCAGTGTTTTACGAGAGTTGGCCGGCGATTCTTGCCATGAATTTGGCCAACTGCTGGCAACTTCTGGAAAAACAACGTCCCATGCAACAGTTGCAAAAACCACAACGCTTACCCGAGCAAAAAACACCCGCAGCCCGGAGCATATTTTCATTGGATCACATAGAAATTGGCCCAATTTGCATCACTAGATGGACCATTCTCAGAATTCAAGCGAAAAATTGCTTAACACACCCAAACATCTTTGGGTTTACACTTGGTTTCCCGTAAAAAATCCCAAGATACCCATCAACCAATCCTTCAGTAGAAAATCTCACAGGTGACCCGCCGAAGTTCTCGTCATTGTCACCCAGCTCGACCTCGAAGATCGGCAAATTAGCGAAGCGGTCGTGGCAACTGGGATTTGCCCTGGTCAGAGATGTGGAGAAGCAGATGCTTGGCGCATGGTACGTTTGGTGGTTTCTGCAGTGAGCGGAGTTATGCTAAGCTAAAACTCCAATATCACTTGGGTTTATGGTAGATATAAATCGATACTTGAAGTACTATTGCATATTTATATAATGGAGGTTATAAAGCCAACTGATTGTAATTCGGGGGATACCACCTTGTACCTCCGGGTGATTATGCCTGATGAAAAGGATTTAGTTGCCTATTGCCTATTTGACAAGAAGATGAGGGCTACAGTAGGTAAAGTTTGGTACAATCTGCCACATGTGTAGGTTAGTTTATCTACTAGGTTTACAACATGATTTATGGCCTGGTAGATATTGGTAGATGTATCCAGCCGGTTGGATCGGGTTTTGAATCAACTTGGAAATGAGAGGATGGGAGCACATTGTATACCTTGGTTGAGTAATTGGCTGGTTCATGAAAATAAGTGTTAAGTACGATGAATGATAGGTGATAGGCATTTAATATCGTTCAATGGTTTTTATGAATTAAAACCCCCCTAAACCACAGGTTTTTGAGCACTCGAAACGGTTTGCTATTGAAGCAGAAAGAGTGAGAACCGCGCGGTTGGTGAGCTGGGTAAACTTTGGTTAAACAAGTGGCTTTGTTTTAGTCGTTCTTGCTACAAAAGAGGATATGTAACTACAGTATATCCACATACATAGACACAAACCATTCACCACTTGGTGGTTGTGGTGAATGGAAGGTGTTAATGGATTCAAAAAATATCAGGGAGTGAAGCTACATGGAAATTTAGCCTATTTCTCTCAACCTTGGTGAGTGGTTAGTGTCAAAGCATTAGAACGGGTTACTGATGTAAAATACCCTCCGGTAAACTAACATAACTATGGAACATCACCATTTTTCATGGGAAATTCCACTATAAATGACCATTTTCAAGTTCGCAAACTGTTAGTCATTACCAGAGGGAATAGGGAATGTGTGAAAATTTTCACCCAATGGGATGAGGATCCCCAATGACGAAGTGGGGCTTGCCACCAGAAATTGGGAATCAGCGCATCACAGGATTCATGAAACATTGCCCTCTGGAAATGAAACATGGCAATCCAAAATATAGCTGATAAATGAAGGTGTAAACAGGGAAAACCAACTGTAATTGGTGGAAATTCAAGTGCATTTTTTTTGATGACATCAGAGGCTAAATCCATGTTTTTGTTGCTTAGATCACTTCGATCAAGTTAGATATCAAGTTGGATCCTCCTTTTCTAAATCTACATCGCTACATTCCATTAATCTTCCAATCCTACCCCCAATTGTACAAGTTGAGGCCCCCTAGATAGCTAAGTTGGTTTATAACTCCAATAACTATGGTTTATGATACTTATAACTATACTTAATGGGGGTTATAAACCAACTTATAACTAGGGGGCCTCACATTGTAATAGAGCAACAAGTACTATATGTATAATATCCATTCTAGGTTATCTTCCCCCCAGTACTGTCCCTCCTATAGTCATCTTTGGATGCTCCAAGGACGTTGCGGAGCAACGTGGTGGTCTTCACCAGTCTGGTCACCTCGCTGCCTTCTGGTCTCTGGCAGCGAGCTGTCAACGTTTGGAGCAGAGCGGAAGCGCAGCAGTTGAGAGCGGATGAGGACCGGATCGTGGGGAACCGCAATGCGGGTGGTACTTTGAGGGTGCAGTCCACAGTTTTTCCTGGTTGCTACATGTGACTTTGGATGGTGATGTACTTCAAGAAATAGTGATAAGTGATACATAGTGATATATTACTACCAAAAAAGTGATGGTACTTGGGTTTGCACAGTCCAGCACGATAAGCGGGTGTACAACATAGTCGCTCTTGAAACGACAGGAAAGACTCTAACAATGACTATCTAGAAAATTGTTTTTCCATGTCTGCATCTTTTTGGGTGTTGCTACAAGCATATCACAATCTCTAGTTGCATATATTACTATAATACAGTATTATGTTATAGTTTTGATTTTGATCACTATACAATGAACATAATAAACTATAGATTGTGATAGTTAACAACAGTCTATAATCCATCTATATCTATAGTTATAAGTTATATATGAAAACATAATATGCATGATGTACCCGGTGCGGGCACTTTCTGGGATGCACCTCCAAGTACGTTGATTGTTGATATCTCCTGACCAGGTGCTCTTCAATTTGCTGATCTATAGCTGTGGCCGTGTGTCGGCATGGCCAACGTCAATAAGCTTGGCTTCAACCATGGACGCAATGACCGACATAATGCCAGATGTCTTCACACAGAACTCGGTCCTCAACTCCTACGAAGCTATGAGATTTGCTTGAGTCAATTGAGTGCTTTGGGGGAATTGGCTGGAAAACCATTGAAGATATTGGGGGCTGCTATAGATTTCTCCCTTGCACCACTTCTCGGATTCAAGTGATTCTACTGACCATGAACTTTCTAGGAAGCCTATCTTTTATGAGCTTTGTGAAATGCATCAAAAAACTTAGTTGCAGCTTACCAACCCAGGCAGAGTCAAAATATATCATAGTGAACCTGCTATGCTTTAGATGAATCTCGATTTTCCACCTGTGGAAATCCACCAGAATGTGAATCGATTGGGAAACGTTTCTTTTTTGGAACTACCACTGTGTTTGAGACTCAGCCGGTGCATAGGATAGCAGCCCACATTTACCCTCTGGTCATCAAACATGGCAAGAATAAGCAGTGGAGGTTTCCTAAAATGAGGGTACCCCTTGAAACCCATTGTGACTTGCGGATCCCACATTGGACAAGCACATCACCCTTTGATGGGAAAACTGGTTGATTCCAGCCAGGAACTACAGGGCAGATGGCCAGAAGCTTCTGAGTTTCTCAGTGAACTCCAACAAAAAAACTTGGAGACTGATGTGGTCTCCTAGAGTTGCTCAGTGGCTTTTCCCCATGGTTTTCCCCGATTTTTTTTGTTAAGCACCTTTTCTGATTGGTCAAAACCTTCCGGTTTCCCTCAATCCTACCAGGCGATGTTTGCTACGTCACGGTGATGTCCAACAGAATTCGCCAAGGGTTCACTTTGCGTCAACTTTGCCACAATCAACTGTGAATCATATAGCAAATCTATACAAATCAATATAAATCATAAATCCATATAAATCCCATTAGATTCTCATGTTTCTGGATTAAGACTTATAAAACACCACATTTTTTCCACATTTTTCCCATGGTTTTGTTTACCAGGGCCCCACCTAACGCATAGGGTTTCACCGTCCAGGTGTCCTACAACACAACTCTCAGCGCCTGCGGGAGATCGGGGTTCTGGCAACAAGCCTTGATGCTGCTGAAACGGCTGAAAGCGCGTGTCTTGCTGAACGGAGTAAATCCCCGAACTCAATGAAGGGTTTAGTGGGAAATTGATGGAAAATGGAAGTATAAAATGGAGATGCAATGGAACATCCACGAAATAATGAACCAATGAAGGTCCTATACAATGGAACAAAAAACTATAAATGGAGGATGTTCCATATTTTTTCCATGATTGGATTTGCGGTTTGTGGATTTTGTGGCGTTTTCATGCATTTTCCCAATAGGAAATCCACAAGAAATGGGTGAATTGAAACAGGGAATAGCAAATCCAATGAAAACGGCACGTACTCAGCTGGATTCATCCCAGGAATCCTAGGGTAATACTCTCCAGTGATGGGTGTCTCTTGGACATGATCTACTCCTATGGTGGATGTTCCATATCTATCCATATCTATGGTTGGTGTACTGGAGTGAAAATTCCGGATCATGACGGATCAAAATGGGGACCCCAAACGATAGCCAAGTTGGTTTCGAACTGTCATCCTGGAGTAGATAGAATATGGAGTTTTCAAAGATCTTTCCATTTTAGTGATCAACTTTTGAAATGTCCAGCAGATCGACGGAGAGCACCACCTTGTCAAGGGGTACAATCTACGGAGAATTTTTGGATGTGTTTGAAAATGGTGAAAAACAACCAAATGGCCATTTTTACAGAGAAAATGGGTGAACATTGAAATCAACACACAATTCTTGGGATACACCACATTGGTTCTAAAGTCCAACCACTTAGATTTCTACGGGGGGAAAAAATCTATAGGTCACAACCCACAACAATGATGTTTGCGATGCCTGGGAACATCCAAGTGCTGGGTCTTGGAACTTCCATCATCGTGAACATGTTCAACTTCCACAAGTGAGCTGTGTTTTTTAGAAACTTCTGTTGGTTGACGATTGTAGAGGACTAATGTGGGTAGAACAAGCATATGCACCCCAATTACAAGTGAATTCACCCTACTTATCCCACCAACAAAATCAGGGATGTAGTCTACTAAGTACAATCTACGTAGGATGAGCCACAAAGCAGGCAATTTCATGCAATTTCTGGGTTTTCCGACACGCCCCGGAGCTCAATTGCTGAGGTTCCTTTCAAGGCAATAGGGTGACCTACACAGCTGCCATGAGCGCATGTGAAAAGAATGGGAGGCCCCGATGGGACGAGATGAAAAAGTTGGACCTGGGGGAGTGTCAGATTCTGTTTTGATCAATAGAATGCTGACGTTCAGTTCATCTGGCGAAATGGGAGAAATGTCTGATATTTGATGGGGATTTCATGATGTCTCATAGGGCGATTTCATGATAAAAGACAGCACTTGCTTCAATGATTTGGATGAATTTTGGTTTGCTGATGATTAGAGTGGGTGACATGTCCTTGATGTATTGGGGATGATCACAATCCATGAGAATGGACTCCTCATTCATCAACCAGTATTTGCTGGGATTCCTCAATTTGGCATGATCCAGCCTTGGGTAATTGAACATAGCTTGCTATTGACAATCACCTGTTTTTATAGGTAAATCATCAAACTAAATTTATGGGCCATGTTCATCAATTTTTCCATAGCTATGTGAAATTACATGAAATTACATGAAATTACCAAAGGGTAAACCTCCATTTTCCAGATGTTTGATGGTTCATCATGTTACATCCACATCGCGCGTCATTTTTAAACATGGTTAAAGTACCATGTTTCACCATTTTTGATGGCTGACTAACCACGAGTTATGTTGGGTTTTGACCTGTGAGGTGGCAGGAGGCGCTTGCATTGTTGAGCGAGTTGGAAGGTCAAGACGCCTCTTGGGCAGATGATTTCGAGGGCGAAAAATGTAGGGATGATAGGCGATGATCGAATTGAGGGGGAATAGATAATATACCTATATTCTCCATGGTGCTGGTATATTTACTTACATTTAAGTGATTTTTGGGGTGAATCTGGATAAATATTCCATGCATGGAGCATCTGAGATATATTTGGAGGATCATCCAATGAATCATGGCTTACTAGAATTTGATGGAATGTATAACGCTTAATGATGATTAATCATTGGTTTGTTCATGGATTATTTCGTGGTCACTGGAGGAATGATCCCACGGATCATGACTGGTTCAGAACCATACTGTAGTTGGTTCACCCGTTTACCCTCCAGTGAACTAACATAGCTATTGAAAATGGCCATTTATAGTGGATTTTCCCATGAAAAATGGTGATTTTCCATAGTTAATTATGTTAGTTTACCAGAGGGTAACCCACTGAGTGGGGACGAATCCGATCACCTGGGTTGCTATCTTGTTTTTTCGAGCCTTGGGATGATCCTCCAAGTAATCCCTTCCTCACAAAAAATAACAGCGTAAGAAAATTCCGTATGTGTGATAGGTGTTCATGAGTCACGGTTTTTCATGGGTTTTTGATCTTGGGGGGAGACTCTTCTGGTTGGTGAAATCTGACGGTTTGGACTATGTTTCAGGGTTTTTCAGCCACCAAGCAGTATTAAATACCGATCCTGGTGGCATCGGATCAACAAACATCAGAAGGGTCAGCCTGCAAGAATTGTGGATATTGGAAGGGGATACTTTTAGGAACATATGTTGGAAAATAAAGTTGGATCCGCAATCATCACTCATTTTGAAAGACAAAGCTCGAGATTCAGCTGGCAAAAAGAACAAGGAACACAAGCATCATCAGGATAAACTGGGATGTGACGACGGGATTTGCCATCATTCAACATAGGCCCTGATAAATGGGGCTTGGAATACAACTTCCCCTTCAAACAGGCGATTTTCAGGGTCTATGTACAAGTATGATATATTCTACCTTCTTAAAAGAAGGTTATAAGCCACCAAGCATTTCCTTCAGGGATCACGCAGAAACCCTGCGCAAAAGTGACGTGTTTCAATCTGAAACTCATCCTTGAAACCATGTGCTATGGTCATATGAGTCGAGAATGGTACAGCTGCAACTGATCCATTTCAAGGTCGATTTTACCAAGCACAACTGATTGGCACATGTTGGCACAAGGGTCCCTTCTCCAGTTTCCAGTCATCAATTAAGTTTAAGGCTTTGTCGAAGATTACAGGTGTGATTGTCATTTCCTCCTCCAAAGTGCTCAGTTTAGGGTCTTTTGAATCATGTTGATGATGTTTGATATATGGGGGTTTCCTAAAATAGGGGTACCCAAAAAATGATGGTTTGTAGGAAAATCCTATTAAAATGGATGATTTGGGGGTACCCCTATTTTAGGAAACCTCCATATTTTGGGACGTGCCCTTTTTGGACACATCATGAACCATAATTTCCATGCTCACCTTCCGGAAAATGATGGACAGGAAGAAAGCGATGTAATTCTCTACAGCACCGCTATCAGTGCCTGTGAAAAGGCATATCACTGGCAGGCAGCTCTGAGTTTGCGGTGAGTTATATTATGATTTTTGTAATTTTCCCGGAAATCCACCAGAAATATCCAGAAATTGGCAATCGAAACAGGGAATATGTTTGATATGTTTTTAGGGAGCCTTCCAGTAAGTCCAAGGCAGCTGTGAGTTTGCTCTTTGGCTTGAAAAGCAAAAGTCTGCAAACAGATCCTTGGGTGTGCGCTGTTTTTATGTTTAAGTTGTTATGTTCCTTCATTTTCTTCGGAAACGAGATGAAAATTGGGGGAAGCTACAACAAATCACAGGAACTATGGTTGGTTTTGAAAGTTCCATGGAGCCAAAAATCTAGGATCTCATTGCTTGCAGTGCAGCTATCAGTGCCTGTGAGAAATGCAAAGAGTGGCAGTACGCCTTGCTGTTGTTCCAGGATTTTCAGGAGCAACGACTGAATTTGGATGTGATCATCTACAATGCCGTCACTGGATTGGCCATGCACAAGGATATTTTTAGTCATATTTTTTGTTTGCGTAAAGAGGGGATATTCAGATGGATAGCTAAACACGGAACACCTCGCTCCTTTTCCCCCCAAAATAGGTCGTGCCTCCCCAGTGATGCTTGTTGATTTATAAGCCATAGTAACTAGCTCGACATCTCATGATAAATTTTATTTATCCATGTAATATATACAGTACATTGTGTACTCTATACATTACGTATATCATTATTTGTAGATACTATGTACAGTATATATATAGGATATACTCTATATATATAATACTATATACAGTATAGTTACTATGTATATGTCCCTGGGATGATCCTCCAAGTGGAGGGCCTTCTAATGAGGTCATCAGCGCCTGCGAGAACGGCCAGAAGTGGCAGGAAGCGCTTCAGTTCTTACTGGACGCCGAAGCAAATCAGCTGAGAACCACAAGAACGTCCTACAATGTGGCTGGGAATGGTGATTTTTTCGGGTTTCAAGTCCTGATGTAATGGTGGTTAAGTATGGATTTATTGGTATTTCGTGGTGATTTAGTGGGATTTAATTGTGATTTAATCGTATTTGATGGGGATTTAAGGGGAATTTCATGGGATCTACTGGGAAATTGATTGTATTATATTGTATTTAATTAAGATTTGATGGCATTTGATGGTGATTTAATGGGAGATGCAAATGAAGAAATATACATAGATTCCAGCCATACACTATGCTTTTTCGCATGCTTTTTTGCGTTTTTGGACTTACACACATGGAATTACCATATTGATCCAGTGAGTCTAAAAGTTGATCCCTTTTTTTCCAAGCTCAAACGTTTTTTGAGTCGAAGAGACTCTGATCATTTCTAAAAGTTGAGTTTTTTTGGGGGTTGCCCCACCTTTGGAACATGTGTTAAAATTGAACAATGTGAGGCCCCCTAGATAGCTAAGTTGGTTTATAACTCCAATAACTATGGTTTATGATACTTATAACTATACTTAATGGGGTTTATAAAGCAACTTATAACTAGGGGGCCTCACATTGTTTGGAACATGTGTTAAAATTGAACCATCGGTTTTTCCATCCAGCAGCCAGCAAGGTGGCCATTTCTGCATGTGAGAAAGGTGGGGCTTGGGAATCGGCACTTTTTCTGGCCGAGAAGATGCAGATCTTGCAGCTGACGCCTGATGTTTGCACATACAGCGCGCTGATCACCGCTTGTGCCACCCGGCGGATGTTTGCGAGTTTGTGAACGGCGGATGGTGAAGGTGGAACGATGATGAAAGATGTGGAAATGTACAGGTCGAAAAAATGGGGCAGAAAAGGGTCTGATTTTCATATATGAGAAGTGTCAAGAATTCCAGTTGGGATGTGCAGTGGCGTAGCAAATACATGGGGTCATCACAATTCATGGCAACGCAAATTATCCCATCAGTCGGCGAGCCTGCCGGAAGGATCCCACATTGACCCGCACGACCTCACTGCTCAAATGATGGGAATTGGAAGGGGTAACTATCCCAAAATAGGCGAATCGTTTGAGATTAGCGTATCATTATGATTTATCCAGATGAGAGGTGTTTGTTCCAACGGTCTTGGATGGAATTTAATGGTGGTTCTAGTTTTAGTATGTTACAGTCACAAAGTTGTATAATTTTATAGACTATCTATAGTATCGTTCAAAGACACTACCGTATCTATCATTATGATACCTATATGCCACCAGTACTACTGTATATTACACAATATTTCACCTTGCAATCATTTGGATAAACCAGCGAGTCCAAGGATAAAATGGGCGAGTCACAGCAAGCAAACCTGCTGGTGGAGCAAATGATGGACTCGCGATTGAACTGTGACATCGTTCCCTGGCCGTCGTTCGATTCGAATTTTGAATCCTACAAAGGCCCCGGGTTACGATAACTAAGTTGGTTTATATATAACTCTTAAAACCAGGGTTTGGGAGGGATATAACCATAGTTCATGGCTGTATAAACCAACTTATAACAGGTATCAATCCAAAATCCTTTCCCCACCAAAATAGGTGGTGCCCCCCCCCCAGTATATATAACTCCATCAAGTATAGATATATTGAGATATAGTGGGAGTCATATATACTTCTATCTACCATAGTTATACCATGGAGTCATAAATATATATATATATATATATTATACATAGCAATATGAATTGAGATATATATCTATATACGATAAACCCAAGTTATTGGAGTTATAACATTGGAGCACCACCTTGTGATATTGATTATAATATAATATATATATATACCCCCCTATGGATCCATAAGGTCTAAACTCCATTTGTTTTCGGTGTATTTAATGTTAGGGGGCGGGATTAGTTTACTTTCACCAGAAGGAAAATCCTGTTTCCTGTGCACGCACACCTATAATTCTTGTTGCTGAAGTTTGTGTATTTGGTAGTGACCCTATCCCAGAGGTTATTTGTTTTATTTGCATTCATTGCCCGAAGGGTTGTGTAAGCTTTCACACTTCAACATAGCTATGGAAAATCACAATTTTCATATATATTCTTATTAGGTGAATCGTCTAGCAATAGGCCCTTTTCCATGGCTATGTGAAATTCCCGGATGGTGCTCCTTTTATCCATTTGTTTTGGAGACTCATCTTATTCCAAAAAGGACCTGCCTTCTTTGTCTGCAACCCAATCCGGGATGCCCAGAAAGATAGTTGAGGGATTTCCCGCTGTTCTGATGAAGGTATACTTGTTTCTCTTGTTCGGAAACCCGCGCCGACCAATTGATTTTGAGATTTTAGAGTATTGATTTTTTTGAGCCAGAGGCAATTGCGGGCAGAAGGATTGGCATTTTTGAAAGCCCTGGATTTGATCTATAGCCATGGCTGACTTGAGCCTCCAAAATTCGGACGGTTTGATATAGACCAAAATAAGATATAGACCAAAATAACAACTCTTGTAATATGTTGTAATGTAGGTTCGTTGGTTGGAGCTGCACCCATGTGGAAAATCGGATCTACATGGTGAATATGGTTCTGAAAACCAGCTGTTTTTTTGGTATTGGCATGTGGGAAGTGCAGAATGCTTGTGGAAATTGAGGTCCCATCATTTGGGTTCCTTCAAACATCCATAAGAAAATCTACAAACAATGGATGTCCTCCAATGAATTACTGTATCAACCGTCAACACAGCACATTTTGTAACAACCACTCAAAACCACAAAGGTTGGCTTAAACATCAATCGAGCTTTTTTACTAATTGTAAACCATGTTGACTGTAGAAACAAATTTATTAATTTGCAACCTAAGAGTGAATATTCGTCTAACCCAATTTTGTTTGGTTATGAAGTAGAAGAAAATAACCCCCAAGTCCAAGTTGGTTTTGGCCAAGAACAGCGTGACCCTGATCCGATTTTCAGGTAACCTGCGACGTTTCTCTGAGAGCACTGCGACAGAGCTGGAGGGGTCCACGACGCGCCGTTGCACTGCTGTCTGATGTGCGGCAGTGTCTCTGGGAGCTCTTGTGAAGGGAATTCGAACCTGGGAAGAAGACACAGGAGGATCCATGAAAATTTGATGCAAATAAAATGTGGTGGAATTATGTGGAATTGGTATTCTTGCATAGTTTAATATTATATTTATTCACCAACGGATTTGAATTGTGATTTATGAGTCATAAATTTATGTTCGTATATTTCACAAGGCGGATCCTGCTGCGAGTTGAAATTGGAAAAAAAATGGCAATGGTGAAGGATGGGGTCATGGCAATGGTTGTGATAATCATCAGAAATATACATTTAACCATATTTAACGTGCAACACACATATATAGCGATTTATAAGAATATATAAGATAATTGGAACATGATTGGGATATAATTGGGATATCTAGATCCGCCTCTTGATCCTCATCCGATCAAGGCCTGCTCTGGCACTCTGCCCGATGGATTTGTCGGCTACGAGTCCAGACGTTGGAAGCTTAGATTCGACTGAATTCGACCCCCATCTCGGCAGAAGAATAGGGTGAATCTATGCGAATCTTCATCAGCAACAGAACTGCCAGGTTTCTAGAGGGGATTTAGTTCACTCTTTGTGATTGTGTGTGGCTCACCCAACTGGGTGCAGGTGAAGAATCCCCATGTTTTTTTCATGTGCAGGTCACCATTCATATGCCATGAAAGAAAGGTCAATATAAGCGGAGCCATCCGACAAACACATAGATACCTAAACTCTCCAAGTACCTAAAATAAGGTGTTGTACCCCATAATTTTAACACTTGCCCAATCTTTATTTTTTTTTGGGGGGTATTTGGAAGGTCTAGGTATCCGGTATCCATAAATTCTTTTGGGATTCTGTAAAGAATGTGCAGTTTTTGGTAAACTGCTTGGCAACGCAACGTGGCATTGGACTGTTCCACCATGTTCCACCATTGTTTAGGAAACATGTCTAATCCTGTGAGCCACTCGACAGGCTTTGGCTGTTGATTAATATGTCTGTGTCTGATAATGGTGTAGACCCCTCAAAGTAACATTTTTTTTCAAGGGAATACGATTTATCAAGTTTGATAAACCATCAAATTTGTTGCTTTCCCCTAAATTTTCAGACCCAACCAACCCGGGATTAGTAAACCCATGAACTCCCCAGGTTCTGACCCTTCCAAGGTCTGCAAGTCTTCAACGTTCCATGGCTCCCGCAGGCTGCTGATGTGGTTGGAGAGTGGGATACACCTTCGGGTAAACCTGGTAAACTAATATGGATGTGGAAAACCCACCATTTGTAGGTCATTTTCTGCTGGGAAAGCATGGGTTTTCCACATCTATGTTAATTTACCCTAGGGTACATAGATAGATATGAATGAATGTGATATCCCCCCAAGATCAGAATACTTTGGTTCAACTGTAGGGGACATCCCAAAATGACAATGGTTTCGCAAAGAAAATGGTGATCAAGCATGACATTATTGAGTACCCCATTTTCAGGTATATAAACTTGGATTTTCAGAGTCGATGATTTTTGGCAGTTTTCCAATCGAAAATCCACTACGACTGGTGAATCTATAGGGAATGTGTTTACTGTAGCTCTTTGAGGTTCCTTAAGCAAATCCATGTAAATCGATCTTAGATTTTGAATGGTGATTCACCCCACAATTTCAGCTTTCCAACGTTCCGGCATTTATTTGAGGTTTGCTCAGGGGTATGTTCCAATGACCCATGCATGATAATGCACAACTGTCGGTGGTTTCAAATTTGTGTTCTCATATGTTCTTATGTTTTGTTGTGAAAGAACAAGATGGCCCTTCAGCTCTTCAAATGAGCATCACATTATGGTGTCTATACATGGGGCCCCCTAAATAGCTAAGTTGACTGATCACTTGGCTCACTCGGGGGATTAGTTGGGGATTTACAACTGGACGCCTTGTAGGGTGAAGCGGAGGTGGATATTCGTTGCCATAGACCATAGACCTTTCATGTATATATATATATATAATATATATTATATATACATATATTATATTACTATATATTATATACTACTATATATTATATATTACTATATATATATATACATCTGTATATAATATATATTATATTATATATATTATATATTATATATATATATTATATATATATATATATATACAGTATATTATAATTAGATTGATATATATAGAATATGTTATATGTTCCTGTAGCTACATAACATTTGGGTGTTTTCCCTCCTGGATCGCCTTTGGGCTTTCGAATGTTGAGCTATATATGTCTCAGGACTGAAGACCTTAGCGGATGGATGGGGAGTGAAGAGTGGATTTCAAGACTGGCATAGAATTGCAGCCCCTTGAACTTGATGATAGCAGTTGAACATGATGGCAATAAAATCTTGGGGCAGAGCCTGATTCTGCCTTGGAGAGTGAACCAAGGAAGCATGGCCTACCTGGAAGTGCAGTTCCAGTTTTAAGTGGATATATCACCATAGTTCTAGGGGCTACATCCCAACTCATGGGTGGGAAGATATCATGGTTATACCCAGAGTAGCCGCCTGCATCCGAAGCAGCCCCTGTGTGGTCAGGCCCCAGTCAACAATGTGGTGTTGGAGCCTCAGTCCCTTCAGACTTGGTAATCAGAAAGGGGCTACCCCATATCTACCCCTGAGATATTTGCATTTGGAGATGATTTCATATATGAAATCTGGGAATTCCCATGATCACCAACAATATTTTGTTTGCTGCATGTTCCAAAAGGTATTGGGCCCTGCCATCGCTCCTTAAACCTGTTTTCCATGTTTTTTTTTCCCGTGAAACCAAGTGCTCCCTAGTATCAGTATCCATCCGGATGTAGTTCAAGGAACAACCGGCAATTTGATCACTTCTTCAAGTATAGATGTTCTTTTTCAATAGCAGGATTCCTCCGTTTTTTATCCAATTTCCCAACGTCTATTGGCAGCTGCTGAGGCATCCCACATGTTCGGCGGTCAAATCCAAGTTCTGTCCTGGTGACATATAAAAAAAGCAGGTTGCAAGTTGAATCCCTTGTTCGTTGAAAACAGAAGCATATGTTCAATGCCTATATTTTATTATCAACCTATACCAATAGTTGATGCTTATTTGAATAAGAAAGCGAATTGAAATGGTTCTTCAGGACATTGACATAGATTGAAATTCAGTTTCAGGGTTTTCCTGAATCATCAGTTGGAATTGGTGATAAATTGAAATTCAGGACATTAAAATTGGTGGGGTTTTCCTGAAATTCAGGTACTCCCAAATCATTCTCTTTGACCAAGGCATCAGGCCCAACAGGCTCAGGCCCGTGGTTTTTTCGGCGCTCCGCGGTGTGGGTGGCCAGACTTTTGGTCGATAAAAAAGAGTTGCAATGTGGCCCTAGATAGCGAAGTTTGTTTATAACTCCAATAACTATGGTTCATGATACTTATTGATACTTACAACTATAGTCAATGGGGTTTATAAACTTAACTTATAACTAGGGGGCCCCACATTGTGAGTTTGTTTACCATGGCTTTGATAGAGCATCCAATTTGATAGAATCCCCAGTGAAAATTGCGGAGTGACCCTTGAAGCCCTTTGCGAACAGGCGCAGTTTGTGAATCATGAATCAACTGGACTGCAGCCTTCTTGCTGCATTCCTCTTTTTAAAATTCGAGCAGTATAGACAATATCTGATTCAAAACTGAAATATCTTACTTTATCAAACTTTGAAGATATCTATAACAGAAAAAAAACATGGCCCCAATGATCAGAAAATCTGAGCTACCCTCCGCTCATCAAACATGGCTAGCTGGGAAGTCCACTATAACTGTCCTTTCAATGGGAAAATCATCTAGGAATAACGCCATGTCCAGCTAGCCATCTGGAGGACACCGGAGGGTAAGTAAGTTTCATTCCAAACATCCTTGCAGGATCATCCCTCGGATTGTAACTGGTGAATAACATGTAACAACCCGTTCCCATTCAGTATACCTCGGTTATCCCATGAATGTTAGTAAAGCACTTACTGGTGCTAAACGTAGGGAATGGGAGAATAATGAGATGATGAAATTGTCATGGCGATTTTCTAGGTCAGCAACCCTCATTCCAGGCCGCTGGTGGCAATGTGATGCCTGGCTCTCGGAAGCCAGGGCGGATGTGCTATCGCCAGCGATTCCTGGTGAAGTGGGTCAAATGTGGGTTATACCCTCTGGTAATCAAACATGGCAATTGAACATCCACCTTTTTTGGGGGATTTTCCCATTAAAACATGGTGATTTTCCATAGTTATGTTAGTTTACCAGAGGGTATAACTCACGAAAAATGCCACCTATAATCACTTTGCTAGTGAGTCAAGTAATTCCATGGCCCATCTAAGGAGTTTTTACAGGTTTTACCATGAAGAATTGGATTTTTTTACCATGAACTATTGGGATTCATTGGATATTCTCATGTATTCTCTATATCCGTATCATGAAAACTGGCGAATTGAACATAGATTTATCATTGATCATGCAATAGATCGGAGTATGGTTAACCAAGGTCAACCATGAAGTTATGGGATTTATTTACATGGGAATCTAAGCCAACCATTTTACCTTAAAGAATGACCTCAGGCCGTCACCCATCATGGTTGGGTCAATGATCCCAAAATGGCCTGGTGAGGTGGAGTGAATTACTGAAATACCCTCTGGTAAACTAACATAACTATAGAAAATCACCATTGTTTCATGGGAAAATCTACTATAAATGGATATAAATGGCCATTTTCACTAGCTATGTGGGCTAGAAAGCTCCATTCAGGGGCTGTTTTCCAATATTCAGCCAGATTGATGCCAGGACTGTACATGTTCCCCGGCGACCGGGATTTGGGTCATAATGATTAGGAAATATGAATGGCAATCACACTGGTACCCTGGTTTTCACAATTTTCCACACCATTGGGTAGCTGGCTGTTTTGGATGTTCATCCACACATTCCGATGGTCACATAATGTCACATAGGTATAAGCCCATTCCTCATAGTGTTTTCCAGTTCCACTTCCGTCGCTTTCCCGTCTCAAAAAAGAATTCTTGCATCAATCATCAATGCCCCACACATGATTTTTTGACGGGAATCGTTCTTTCATTTTCCTTTCTGGCCAGGACCCGAACAACACAACTGATCGGTCAAAGTGGGAAGCAAAAACCAGCCGTCATTACCCAAAAGACTCTGCGAAATGGCGACGATCCCAACGAAGATCAAAACTCCGAAGCCATCCATTTCCATGATTTATATTGGTGAATCAGCATTTCTGTTTCCATCATGAGTGAAATCCAGCATTTTTTGTGGCTCAACCCAAGGGGATCGCCAGGTTACCCCCAGGGTGACCATCCACCCAGGGACCAGGTGCAGAAGCAGATTCACCACGTCATCAAAGACACGGGCGTTGCTTCAGCACCACGGCCCTCGGTGGAGGAGGCGAAACGAGCTGAGGAGCTGCAGCCGCTTGGAGCGTTGCGCGGCTGGGGGATGAGTTCTGTGTGGGGTGAAGTTGATGAGGTAAAGAAGCCTCAAAGCCAAGAATAATGTGGGAATATATGGGAAATTATGGGATGATAGCGGATGATATCAAGGAATATCAGGGAAACTAGCAGATAATTGGATAATTGTGGGATAATTCTAGAACTATCATGGGACAATTACCACAAACCATCCCCAATTGGTGTTAAAATCTGGTACTCAAACAAGGAAACAACCCCATTTGTTGAGGATTTTCCAGCTAGCCATGTTATTTGATTGGTGGAGTGCAATTGGTGGAGTGTAACCTTACCTGTTGGTTATTATACATCTCACATTATCTCACTATATCCAATTTTATCCATTAAATCAAAATTAGTTAAGCATGAAATCACAATCAATCGCCATTAAATCATGTTTCCTGTAGTACAAAAAGGGTAATTCCGGTTCCTCCGTGGCGATGGGCCCCTTGTGGATGATCTACGACGATCCATCCAGCTGCAACCAGATGAGTCTTTGGAGATTCCGGATCCGTGCCCCCACATCCCAGGGGTTGGGATGTTACCAAAACCCTCAAGTTTCCTGGGGGCTTGGTAGGTTCAAACTCTCAACATCTCTCAACATAGGTAAATCCCAGAGAGTATCGGATCGGATATGGCATATCAGCAGCTATAGGTCTTTCTGGAAATGAGTTGTACTCCCCAGATTGCAATTTTAATACACAAAATGATAATGATAAATCATGATAAATCATTGAATCTGGGGATTGTCCCCAAAATGTTCAGTCAAAGCCATATGGGTTATGTCTATCGGTTACTGACCAGAAGGTAACTGTGATGCACATCCAAGTAACCTCAGCATCCAAGGAACCAAGAAGTCGTGGTGTACAAGAGCTCTCCTTCGAACAGTGCCCAGCCGGTCACCGGGGTGACAATGGAGACACGAATGGCTGGTCAGTTTGAGTGTGAGTACCTGCACACATATATTTGTATATGGGTTATATACCGGGTTATTAAATAAATCTGAACAATCCATGTTGGGGGGTGATCATTTTGTGCCATACTCGAACCTCCATGTTCCATGAAGAAAAGATATGAAAGGATGTGCAAGGGCAATTGAATTGAATGCATACTTAATCCCATGTAGGGTTCATGTTTCTGTGGGATGGTATACTTGGCTCATATGGACAAGTGGTTTGCTTTTGTGGCACGCTATTGAAGGGAAGGCCCTGCAAATTCATCAGCGGAGTCTGGACTGCCAAGATCGAAGGGGCCAGCATTGTTCTTGTTGGATGATTTTCATAAGAGTTTTAGTTGTCAAAAAATGTTAAAAACATGACTTATTATCTTTTGTACATAAATATATGCAACGTTTTTTTCCTGAAAAAGCGACCTTCTAAAATTCAGGATCACCAGTTCCCGTCACAGCGTCTACCCTGACCATCCTGTACCAGTGGTGCAGGTATTTGTCCGCAACTTCCTCGGCCCATCGCAGATTGGGCTCCGACGAATCCGCTGCCTCAAAAGGCGGTGGCCGATCAGTTTTTTTACAGGATGCGGATCCCAGTCGCGAAATGCTTAACGTGACCTATACATACCCTCTGGTAAACTAACATAGCTATTGAAAATGGCCATTTATAGTGGATTTTCCCATCAAAAATGGTGATTTCCCATAGTTATGTTAGTTTACCAGAGGGTAACCCAACCAACAAACTTGGGATATGCTAGATCTGCTGAAATGGGTTGCTTATGACAGGGATTTCCAGAGAGGACACCGCAGTTACAGTGGCATAGTGGATCCAACGTTGGATCAACAAAAACGCCATGGCTGTTTTCTGGAGAGCAGGTGGACTCATCTAACTGGATGGCCCCAATTCGACTAACTCACAGTGCCGCGTGATGGATCGAAACCACCAAGCACACGTTGTATCGCTGTTGAAGGTCACCATAGCCACTAACCACAAATATTGCCAGTGGTGGCTTTTGATGTTGTTGTTCTTCCTTGTTGGTTTGGACCCCCATTTCTGTTGCTTAAATCAATATAATCAATCAAGTTGGAACCAGATAAATGCAGGGATCAAGTGTTCAAGTTGCTTGACCTAGATGCATATCCCTTCATATCACCTCAATGAATCCCAGTATTCAATATTTGCCAAAAAACATACTTGAAGAATTTGCATCTTATTGCAGAATATCACCAATCCTTTGCCCCAACTTGTTAAGGTTCAATCCTGAAGTCATACCCATTATTCTGTTGACATTTCTGGTTATCATTGCTGGCTATGTTTTTGCTGCGTAGATCTCCATTTGCATTGGATGTAAACAAAGTGCATATCCTTCTTGAGCCACTGCTTTGCTGGTTCGACCTCCATTTTGATGGTCAATTTCCCAGTGCCAGGAGAAGGAAGCCATAGCCATTCGTTTCGAACGACAGTCCAGGTTCCAGACATGGTCGTTTTCAAACCATAGGAAGATGGGCGCTCGAATCCACATAAAAAAAGGGGGAAACACATGGTGATTTACACAATGTGAGGCCCGAACGATAGCTAAGTTGGTGCGTTTACAACTCCAATTTCACTATGGTTTATGATACTTATTGATACTTAGTTGCTTAAAACTCTAGTTAATGGGGTTTATAATATAACTAAGGGACCCCACATTACATGATATCATGTGATTTATGATAGCTAAGTTGACGCAAGGTTCACTTGGCAAATCCTGTTGGGGTTATGGGGGATGTAAAGAACTAGCTAAGGGGGCGTATAAGCCAACTTGTAAGTGGGGACCCCACCTTGTATATGATGTATATGGATTTATCATAATCTAGACGGTCATCGTATACCATTTTGACTAATGTGTCTAATGTGATGAGATGTAACTGATTATTGAAACCCTAAAGTTCTAAAGAGACCCTACATACATAAACCATTATAAACCTTAGTAAACCTGAAAACCCTAAAGAAATCCTAAGGAATCCATAAAGACACCATAGACCCTCAAGAAACGCTACATAAATCAACCCTAAATCAAGCGGAGTCGGAGATAGTGCAGCACCTGTTGGTCTGTTTGCTCACGTGCTGCGCGTACAAGCAAACAACCTCGAGGCAGATCATGCCAGATGTCAATGGCAAACAGCAATTTACCCTCCACCAAACGAACGAACAATTTGCTCCCCCCAGTTCAAAGTTGGTTCTATAACATTTTATAACCTCCATATGCCCCCCTTATTTTAATAAGTAGATCGTTATATCTACTATAAACCCAAAGTAAATTGGAGTTATGTTCACCAACTTCACTGAGTATGGGACACCTGCTTGAAGCTACTAGATGAAAGATGATGAAAGCCCATGGATTCTCCATATCTATGCTCTATGGATCCAAACGCCTAGGAGGTACGGCTAACCCCCATAGATCATAGCCCACTTCCTGCAAACGTACAACTGGATCCCTATAGATCCCTTATAGGGTATCTCACTTGGAAAATCCGCTCGTCCCAAGCTCTCCTCTTAAACTACTCAGCTGCAGGGTCCGCCTGAGACTGAAGACTGGGAAGGAAGGCTGCGGTCCGAGACTCAGGTCAACCGAGGCTGAATCATGCTGGAACTGGTGATTTTCATGGGATTCTGGTGATGATTTTACTGGGATTTTGATGGTGATTTAATGGAATTTCATGTTGATTTCATGGGATTTTACTGGGATTTTGATGGTGATTCAGTGGGGTGAACCCCCATCAAACAATGTGGGATGGGGATATACTCTAGATGCGAGTTTGGGGAAATCTTGGATCTTTGGTGAGTACCTTGAACATGGACCCCGAACGGGGGCTTGCTACCCACAGGTAGTGGTATAGCGAATTGCTCCGACTGTGGGCAGCAATAATAGACCACCATTATTTTGGATTAGTTTGGATTATAATAACTGCATATAACTGCATAATAGACCACCATTTATGGTCATAAGGTCTTTTCTGAATGGCTTCAATGATTCACGTTATACTTTGAATAGGGAACACGTTTTGCCAACTTTAAATCATTGGATTTTTTCAGGGGTTCAGGACGCTTTTTGTGCCACCAACTCCTGGTGAGATGTGAACACAGCTACCCTCTGGTAAGCATGGCTTGCTGGAAAATCCACCATTTTAGTTCGATACATCTCCCAGCTAGAAACCTCCATTTATAGGGGATTTCCCAGCTTGCCACGTTTGATTACCTGGTCAGGGATTACTTATTTTCTTCCACTTATTTTCATGTCTGGGTTTGTTTGAGGTGATGTTCTTTTATGAGTTTTTATGCAGTTTCCTACTGGGAAACCCACCGGAAATGAAGAATCTATACTGTACTGCGGGAATCATATTGTTCGGATTTTCTTGGGAGCACCCAGCAAGTACCCATAAAAATGAAAGTCACAACATATTTCTACTTGGAGTGTCTAAGTAGTGATATACTTCTGTCTATGATCGCACACTTCCGGTTGCAGCCTCACGCGTATGGATCTTATAATAAATGCAGGTTTAGGGTTCCCATATGTTCCAATCTCGCAACAGCGATTGCTTTGCATTTGAAATTTGGCGATCGTAATTCACGTACGTTTTGTCGGTGGTTAAGAACCCATTACTTGGAGGATCATCCCACTTACATAATAAGAATTTTCTAACCCTGGTTACTCAGTGCTCTACGTAGATTATCCCGTTTATAAGTGGCTTATATAGAACCCCACTTTACTAACCACTTGCTATTTTAAATGGCATGATCCTCCAAGTAAGTCCCATTTTTTTTCCGGTGAAATACATCGTTTGGTCCGAAGATGAAGACTCAATCTTTTCCAGCTTGCGTCCCCAGCATGCGGCGCCATGCAGTGTTTGTACCAAACTCCGGATTTGTCGCCTTCAGCCACAGACTGTGAGATCAGATCAGCATACCGCCGTTGTGCCCTTTCCACTCATCCAGATAAGGGTGGATCTGCTGAAGCCATTCGTTCGGCGGTCTATGCCTTTGAGACTCCGATTGATGCAAGTAAGAGAGCAGCCTATGACTATGACCGGCTACGCAGTTGTCCTAGCAAGTCGTTTGCTCCTGAGTCTTCACGGCCAAGTACTGCAAAAAGACGGGCCGAATCACCAAAATCGGCACCGCCGGTGAAAGTCAAGCGCCAGCCAGCCAAAGATGCCGCAGAGGCCCCAAAAGAGCCGATGCCTCCGCGGAAAGCACCGCCAGCCGAGGTGCCAGAAGTGGAGAGGCATGGTCAAGTGGATCATGTGCGCTTTTTCCGCGGACTGCTGCGCATGCGAAAGAAGCAGGCCTTTGAAGAGTTGCAGAAATTGCGGGAAGACGCATTGAACGCCTTTGCAGGATTTTTGCAGTCAGAGGAAATCGAACAGATTCTGCAGTCGCTGGTGCTTGGCATGCTTGCCTTGAAAGATCAGCGGAATATTCAAAAGCGTTCAACTGTTTCGGCTGCGTCAAGGAACCAAAGCGGTGAGACGAAGATGCACCAAATTCCAGAGGCTCACAAGACCACCAAGGCAACTAAAGTTTCCAAGGCCCCCAAACCACCAAAGGCTCCCAAAACCTCCAAGGCACCAAAGGCTCCACAGCAGAGGGGTATCAGTGACAAAGCTAAACCTGCTCATGTTGCGAGAACCCTGCTGAAAGGTGTCGAAAAGAGAGGTCAGGAGTCTTATCGCGCGAATCTCAGCTTATTCACAGGTTTCCATGCCGCCGGGCAGAATGTAAAAAGTTTGGATTTGGCCGTTGACATGCACATCAGCCTGATGCAGATGCGCCAACATATAGCAGCTGGTTTGGCAGAAGGTAAGGAGCTCAAGCAAGTGGTACAGGCTGCCATCAATGCCGTTCAAACAGAACGCGCCGTCCTGGAGGCTCAAGTACACACCGAGTGTTCATGACTTGGACACAGCCATTCAAGATTGGTTCACGCAGCGAAATCTGCAAGAGCTTTTGGAAAAAGTAGAAAGAGCTCAGCTCAAGTCGCTGCACAAGCAGGAGCAAGCCCAAAAGCGGGCGGCGCGGGCAGAACGTGCAGTGGCACTGGCAGCACGAAGAGCAGCGCGGCAGGACCGCTTGAGACAAAGGGCTGAGAAACAAGAAGCAAAACTAAAGGCGAGACAGGAACGACGAAAGGCGCAATCGATCGCTAGGCAGAGAAGGGATGACCAACGAGAGGTGAAATTCATGGCAAGGCAGAAACGACAGGAGATGCTCCAGCAGAAGCGGCTCGCCTTTGCACGAGTCAAACACAGCCGCCTGCGAGCCATGGTATTGTCGCTGCAGCTAGGTTTCCAGAAGATTCGCAGACAGAAACTGCTGAAAGCTTGGGGTGTTGCTGAGCTACCAGAAGGTTTGCAATTGAGCAGCTTTCAATCTGATGACGACAGCCTCTGTGTGACGCTTCAGGCCCTGCACAGGAGCTTCAGGAGCTCCGCGCCTTGCAGAAGCTCCGAGGGGATCGTGCCTTACAACAAGAGATGCAGCGACGTGACGTGGAGGCCATGACTGCGTTCTTTGTGCAAAGCATTCGTTGACATCATGGAAGCACAAAAAAAAAACCTGGGGATATGGAGGATGATGAGGATGGCAGGTTGGAGTATAGATTCAAGATCGGGAGATTGATTCGCATGCAGTTAAAGGAACATTTGGAAAGTTTGGAACGGATCTAAGTTGACATTTACTTCTCTTGTGAGGCCCGCTGATTTCCAATCCTCGTCATAATCCACGATAATTCCTTCCACAAGGATCCTAGCATTCCAAACCACCAGCTCAGCCCAAGCCACCACCAACCTTTGGTGGATTTTTTGTGCAACTTGAGTTTGTTATTGTCCTTGAACGTTTTGTTGGTTGATCCTGTGTAATATATATATATATATATCATTCCTTTGTTGCTCAGAGTCGACAGTTTTGTTGACTTTTGTGAAACAGCAATCTTACGGAATCTTACCCTACATGTTCACGACATACCGATCATATCATCCTTTGTTGTTATGGTTGTTCCCCATTTCCAGTCGTCTCGTTGTTGGCATAACAACCGTTTTACGTGCCTCACTGAGGCCACAACTTCCTTTTTGCAGTAAAGGCGCGAAGCGCTGTGACCAGGAAAAAAGGGTCCCCAAATGGGTCTGTCTCAAAAAGAGGTATACCCAGAAATTGGCTATTTCAAAGGGAAACCTGATACCGCATGGTAATTTTGGGGACCATAGTTTCATCCATTTTCAGATTCAGAACATGTCAGAACATGTCAGAAATGTGTTTGCATGATGTGAAAAAATTATGTTTTTTCAACACATTTTTCATTTTTTTGGGCATTTGTCTGTGGGTTACTATACATGAAAAAAACGAAACGCAAAACTGCATGGTGCAGAGGGACCCAAGCTTGAGAAGAAGAACACATGCTCTTGGAATCCTCAATCAGTCATTTGATGTCATTTCTACATTGCGAAGCACCCACAGACGTCAGTTTAGACTACATTGCACTACCTTCATCAGGTTTTTCTCCATTAAAAAATGGTGATGGGTCAAGACATGTTAAAACATGTCAAAACCCATTTTTGTCAATACTTTTCATAGCTTTGGGGGATAAACATCTATAAAGACCAGAGATTTTGATGGGAAAACAAGGGCCCAGGGTGACAGAAGTCTTGGCGCCTTGGCTGTGATGGTCTGTGCGGAGGCATGTTTGTCTGGACACTGTGACCCATGCGCGTCGCCAACTCAGCCGAGTTGCCTTGTAACTAGGTGAATTCTATGTTTTTTGGTAAATATAACATAATATAACATGATATAACCAACAACATAGTTGGAAAAGTAGGTTTAATCAACAACCATAGGGATTTATAAGATTTTATAAGAATATAGTTGGAATATGTTGGAATATACCTGGGATAGTTGTGATATATTTATCTGGATGAATTGTGATGACCTCACGTCGTGTCACTGGGATGATGGATACTCTCCGGTGTCATCAGCCACGTGGCAAGCTGGGAAATCCCCGAAGTCAATGGAGGTTTCTAGCTGGGAAAATCATCTTGAAGTGGTGGATTTTCCAGCATGCCACGTTTGATTGCCGGAGGGTAAGTGAATGATTATATAGCCACATTTATGGGATGTTTTTAGGATATCTTGCTGATCAAAAACATATAATGAACCAATTGCTACAGAAAGGGGCCCCCAGTGATGTTTGTTGTTTGAGAACCCTATCGGATAATTTAGAATACTATCTATCATACTATCCACCATGAATCATTTTTTTTTGTTTTGCTTACCAACTTACTATATCGAACTAGTTGGAGTTATAAACCAACAAACATCATGGGAGGGGAAACTTGTAACAATACCTTTTCCACCACCGGGATGAGCGTAACACTTAAGATCAGGGAACCACATGTGTTCCTTTTTTTTCACAAAAAGGTGCTTACCTCAATATGTGATTGTTGATCAACGTTAGTGATCAGTTTCCCGCAGCAAACAAGCAAAAGTACAGCTTTGAGGTGAATCATCCATTTTCAGACAGACCCGCTAATATCATATTATAAATAGCTTCTTTCTATATCCATATATCCTGCCAGAATTATTGACATGTGCGAGAGCTTTCTTTGAGTGGTGATCACTCGAAGTGGAGAATAAGGGATCAACATTTTGGGTGCTATTCTCATTGGATTGGTTTAAGGGAAAATTGAAACCGGAAAACCCTATATTTATCTATATTTCATAGGAAAAACCATGGTTTCCGGTTAAAATTTTCCCTTAACCCAATCCAATGATATTCATGCGTCCTGGGTCAAAACCTGATAACCTGATCGTTTGGTAAACAGCAACACCAATTTTGCTGGTGCTCATGGATGATTCTGGCCTCAGTTTCGGGCATCGCCATGCCCATGTGACATGTCCTGGTTGCCATTGGTCCCCATTGTCTTGTGTCTATGGATGGATTATTATACTGTATTATATATATATATAGTATATTTATATTATATACATATATATGTTATAGACATATGATTATGAAGGTGGCCACTTCCTCTGAGTCTCGGCAGTCTTGGGGTAACTGAACCTACCCTAAGTCCTGCTCAGGGCCCGAGCGTCCGAGGATTGGCAGCACTTGTGTCTTTAAGAGCTGGGAAATGTCGGATCCTGAGATCTCACGAAAAAAAACCTACAAAACTATGGAAAATCACCATTTTTCATGGGAAAATCCACTATTTCTATGGCCCTTTTCAATAGCTACAATGTGGGGCCCCCAAACGTTATAAGTTGGTTTATAAATCCCACTAACTATAGTTATAAGTATCACAAACCATAGTGAAATTGGAGTTATGTTCACCAACTTAGCTATCCTAACCGGGGGCCCCACATTGTAGGATCAAAGGATTGCTTTGGCCGAGATTTTGCAGGAAACTCTCGGAATAAAACATGTTTCAACCATTTCTCATACATGGGTTTCCTATTAGATTTCCCTTTAACCATGAAAGGGATGGTTGTGTTCGGATTCCAAATGGGCACCTGAAGGAGTGTATTCTCCCATACCATCCATTGCATTTCATTGCCACTAATTGCAGGAGTTGGGAAGGAAACCGCAGAAAAAACCAGACAAGTCTGTGCAGTGATTGTTGCCACGATCCCTGCAGATGGTCAAATTGTGGCATTGAAGGCAAGATGAATCAGCAAATTTAGATAAGTCATCATGGTGATGCATACAGCTACGGATGATACATGTATGCCAAATCTTGAAATGGTGCACATTGCTTTCCGAATGGGAAAGCTGCTACTTGGGGAATACTTTGGGAGAATAGGTTTTCATTTTTTCGGGGTCCCTGCATCGCAAATCCAAGTATATAATGGGATAATAATGGCCACTAGTGGTTTGTTTTGGTTCACAAGTCATAGATAGTCATAGTGATTAATCGTGGATATAACACTTAGCAACACTAGTGATTATATATATATATATATATGGTACTTGGTAATACTTAAAACCATGGAGTGAGAAATGCTCAGCAGCAGGTGGGGAAGCTGTACGGAAGCTTGTGAAGGTGGAGTCGAGGAACGGAAACGAGGGGCGACTTGGCGGCTTGAAGCGATGAACTCGCCTTGGCAACGGTTCCAATGAAATTAGCCTCTGGTAAACATACAAAAAGCTATGGAAAATGGCCCATTTATAGTTGATTTACCAATAAAAATGGTGATGTGCCATAGTTATGTTAGTTTACCAGATGGTATATTGGATATAGTTACAAATGATCGTAATCATGACTATGACGATAATGATGAACTACGACGAGACTTGAATGCACTCAGGTTCCAGGGATGACTATGAAGTCTTCTGTTTATTCCCAGCCACTTCAGACATGTAGATTTACAGCTAGCCCAACAAGAGAACATCATCGGGAACAACGGCGGCAAACAATCAAGATCATTGCAACACCAGGGAGTATCGCCAAGAAAGTGTGATTTCATCAACTACCATTGGGTTGCCACCAAGATATCTAGGTCAACCTTGATACCTTGAGTGGCTTCATGTGTCGGTTTGACGAGAAACATGTTCTCCTTCTGGAACTGGAGAAAGCTCATCCTTGCAATGGCTATTGGTGACGATCTAAACGTTGAGAACCACGGATTGACTTGCCTTTGTCAATGTGAAATCATCATGTCCCCGTTATTTGTTCATTGCGGGATCATCATGTTTGACCGTTAAATCACCAATTTCCATCATTTTTCATGCCAAACACATTCCATCCAGGGAAAATCTCCATGTTGCCTCAATTTTTCCACCGGAAAATCTCCATTCCACCCAGGTGATGGAGGGTTCGGCCAGTTCGCACGGTGCCGGCTGTGATGGCGCTCTGGTGGCGGTACCTTGATTATTGGCATTGTCTTGGGGATATTTCATTTGATCTAATGGTAAAGGTAAAGGTCGTCATCACAATCATTACAATTAAACCATTATGGTCATCATCATCGTCATCAGCATGAGTCGTAATCATTGTCATAGTCGTCATCGTCACCATTATGGTCAGTATGAAGGAATCGTCATCATCACAAATCACGGGCATACCCTCTGGTAAACTAACAGTTTGCTATGGACAATGGCCATAGAAATAGTGGATTTTCCCATGAAAAATGGTGATTTTCCATAGTTATGTTTGTTTACCAGGGGCTATTTTGAATGATAACTCAATGATAACCATGGATTTCATGAGATTCATGGAATTTCATAGTGGTCAATAGTTGATCTATGATTTTCATGGGAAAATAATGGGTTAACAGTGGATTAATCGTGGATTAAAGTTGGTGAAAATCCACTATGAACCCACTTGTGTAATGAAAAAACATGAAAAAACAACGGATTTCTTTGAGGATAATCCCATGAAAAAGGGCTTACTTTCATGGGATTTCACGGGATGTATAATGGAAGAATGATGGTTCATAGTGCCTCATCATGGATTAAATTGTAGCTTCATGTAGCTTCATAGTGGGGATGAATGGGATCTGGATCATCCCTATATAGTGGGTTCAACAGATTTGCATGTTTTTTGTTGTACTAGTAGGATTTATCACCAGGACAAGGTGTTGATAGGTGTTGCCCCTGTTCATTCACTAAGTTGGTTTATAACACCAATTTTACATGGGACTATGGCAAATCTATCGAACTACCTAATGGTATTCTTAACCAACGTATACTTATGGGGATAAATAATTTTGGTTAATCCCCCTTCCAGCAATAGATGATTCAGAAGCCCTTATTAGTGTTTATTTGTGGTTGATAAGCCTTTGATCATTGGATGACCATAGGATGATAACAAGATACAACAGTGGCAAATATGTAGGATAATCGTCAGATATTATAGTGGTTAATATATGTAGCACAATGATGATTAACTATAAAATGATACAATTGGAATATGACAATCATCCCCTAGTGCTCCAAGGTCCGAGAAGGTGTTTGGAGCCATAAGGGTTTTTCACCAAAGGATAGACAGATAATGACTTCACGATTTCACGGATTTCACCGTATTTTTGTCTCTTATTTGCTGAGTCGACGTTGGTTTATTTTCCCAATGGAAAATCCACTACTTTGGTTTCTCACGCGAATCTAAGTAGATAGTGGGATAATCAGGATCTATAGATATCTATACAGTCAATAGTGGTTAGTAGATAGATGTAGCTATAGTGGGATAATCAGGATCTATACATATCGAATAGATGTCAATAGTGGTTAGTAGTGGATACAAGACTTGGTAATGGTTGATGTGGAACACGCATGGGGATCATGTGATTTCATTGGATATATGATATATACATGACCAAATAAGACTTCCCCGAACGTTGTTCTTTCAAATTTGAGTTGCATTTTGGGACTTACGTGTGATAGTTGGACAACTAGTTATTGGGGTTCAAAAGTCGAACATGGGTGGATAAAACATGATACACCCAACGGCTAACTAAGAAACTGGATTTAAAACCAAATTGGGTTTGACTTGAAATGGAGGTGAAAAGCCAGTCATAATGGTGCATTAATGGTGCTACCATGAGATTGTTGTATAACCAACAACATGACGTGGCCACTAGAGACTGAGGAACATGATTTGATTTTCACTGTGGGGAGTTTCGGATAATTGTTGACAGCCGCGTTCTCTCACCAGGTCAGATCTTGCAATACGCAATCCTGCAACCAGGACTGGGTGCCGCTTTGGGAAATCTTTTTCAACCAATCTTGCACAGGGCTCCAACCAATGATAGATAAATGATAGTCACCAGGGGGGAAACTGGTCATTTTGCTTGTTTATATACCCATTCATTGGTTCAATTCCTCTTCTCTCTGATGTTGGGAGCAACACTGTTGGAGACGCCCCTGTCATTTGAGGTTCCGAGTTTTTGGATTTTTTGGTAACCTAAGTCTGGGACGCCCTCATTTGGGGTTGGAAGATTAGATGTGGCACCGGGCATTCAATGGATTGGTTAATGGGAAAATTTACAGGAAACCCCTATATTTCATGGGAAAATCCATGGTTTCCTGTAGATGTTCCCTTAAACTAATCCAATGAGGCATGGGCCATAGGTGCTACCAAAGATGATACAGACTATGAAATAGCTTGAGACCAAGAAATCATCAAAATCACTGTGTCCCAAGGTACCAAAATTACCCGGCAAACAGATACCGTCCAGCAAGCATAGACCCATGATTTCCCTCAAGATGGTGGATTTTCCAGATTCAGCCGACCCAAAATTTGACAACGATAAGGGCAAATTAAGGGCAAATCTACACACTTTTTGGCAGCTAGGAACCTAGCAGGCAACATGCGTTGCTTTCAGACACTCCTAATTGGCTCAACATTTTGTTTACAGGCGTTCTTAACATTCACGTGTCAGCATGTTCCTTGTCCATTCATTGATTTCAATGCAATCTACCCTGGGGTCAACTAACATATTTAACATAGATGTGGAAAACCAATTGTTTTCCGGTCGGAGAATGATCTGCATTCATGGTCGGTTTTCCATATCTTTTTGTATGTTCACAGGAGGATGCAAGACTCCATCCCCAGAAAGAAACAGGTACTCGGTACTTGGGTGCAGGCCAGAGGTGAAAAAAAGGTACAACATGGTACAATATCCAGCATGGTTTGTTTAACCCCGAGAAGTTGGGATATGGGGCCCCAATAACTATGGTGAAATCATGTGAAATCTATCCACTCAGTTCACTGGAACTGCACTTTCAAGATCTTTCAAGTATTTGCAATATGTGCTATGTGCCATAGATATTTTGAGACCGATCGGGGCGTTCTGAACTCACCCACGCAGAACTGCCAGCCGGTGAACTGCAAGTGGGCCAAGTGGGGCCAATGGAGCGCCGGTACCCCAGGTGGAGGTCACATCACTGGCAAAACCAGTGGACGATCATCCCACCAATCGTAAGTAATAGATTATTTTCACATACCCCAAAAGGGTATTACCCCTATAAATCCTATAAATCAAGCATTATTGGGGAGTATTGGCTGTATATGATGTCTGGGAATTGCAAGCAACTAAACATCCCTAAACCAAGGTTGAGAGTGTCGAGCCCAATTTCTAGCCATGAAAAAACATATCAGCCGACCCTTGTCAAGGGTTGACTATAGAGTTAGAGATATTCACATCTCTACAATGTGCGGCCCCCTAGTTATAAGTTGGTCTATAAACCTCGTGAATACTATAGTTATAAGATGTTATGAGTATCATAAACCATAGTGAAATTGGAGTTATTTGCACCAACTTAGCTATTATTCGGGGGCCCCACATCTCTAAATGTATTGCAGGTATACGTTTTTTTGGGGCGGATCATTGAACTTCCTGACCAGTGAATCGTTGGTGAAGATGCCGGCAGTTTCAAGCTATTTGACGGAGGAAGATTCGATATCCTACTGAGAATCAACTTTTGATGTGGGTTATGGGGTTATCTAATGTTATCTAGCCATTTGTTTGATTTCTGACTTTTTTCCAAATTCAGAATCTTTTTCTTGGTGGGGAATGGCAGGATGGGATGATTCTTACTATACTATAGATCATGTCCCCATTCCTTACGAAGCACCAGATTCCGAATTTGCATGAATTTGCCGAATTCCGAAATCATTCGACGCAAAGGCCTGCAGCAAATGTGCTGGTCAGAAGACCCGCTCGCGCAGAGTGGCCAGGACAGTGACAACGGCGCAGCGGTGACGATGTGGATGTGGCTCTGATTTTGCCGAATGTTTGTGCAAGGTGGTGCCCAAACGGTAAAGTTGGATTCTGACTCCCATGACATAGTTCTACATATCTACCATAAAGCCTAGTGAAATTGGAGTGATGTTCACCAAGTTGGCGTTCAAGAACTGGGGCACTACCTTGTCGTTTCTGATGTACGTCTTGGTGGTTAACCAATGAAGAGGGGTCTATCCCACATCCGACTCGGTTTTACCATGCTTCTGAATCACATATGTCCTGGGATGCACATCCAAGAAATGTGTCCCAAGATTGGTTTGGCTGTTTGGTGGTACCAATTTCTTTCCATTTTCCATGCCGAGTTTGGAGGAATATGGCAACCCAAAAGCAGATACAATAGATAGAAACTTAGGACATATGAAGGAGACATCATTTATCACATCCTAGAAAGATATTGCTGTCTATGTGGGGCGGCATGTGAAAACAGCAAGCAATTCATCCTGGACTCGAAAGATAAATCACAACTTGCGGAGCTTCTCATGAACATGTTGAACAAGAGAACACATGCTTACTTGGGCGTGAAGTTCTATTGGATATCCATATATATATATATACATAATATGTATAATATAGCATAAATAGCATAGTGATGAGGATGATATCGCAACTTATGACTGTTGTTACCCTAGTTATGTCTAATATTATACATACATGTCCATCAACAAGCCAAACTGCACCTCCAATGAGTAGTGCCAGGAACCCCAATTTGCCATCCCTATTTGGGGGTTCATTCTCTATTTGGGATGATGTAAAATGACCCCCACAATAGTGGATACCCCATTCGCCGTGTTTGCTTAATGCCAGTGATTCCCCAGACCCAGTAAATACAATGTGGGGCCCCCTAGATAGCTAAGTTGGTTTATAACTCCAATAACTATGGTTTATGATACTTATAACTATACTTAATGGGGTTTATAAACCAACTCACAACTAGGAGGCCTCACATTGTAGTCCGCCAATCAGTTGCAACCACAGTTGCCCCGTGCGTTTATGAGGGAATATGTTGTATCTCACCATTTAAGTTCCAGGGTAAATGTACTATATCTGGTGCAAATGCTGAATATAATCAATATCGTGGTTGGTTGATAAAAACAATGGGGTTCCCCAATTCTTCATATATACTTCAATAGCCTCGTGGTACCTGGGATCGACCGATACATGGACGGTTTTGAACAGGGACGTGCCCCCATGGTGTGTTCGGAAATGGGATTTTGGATGTTTGCCCAGATCTCCAAGCTATTGTAGGTAAATTACTGCCACATAAAAGATAACATGTTGCAATTTTACTTCTATGCTTACTGTACTGTATTAAGCTTTTTTTCTTTGTATTTGGGGTTGCCCGGGAGCAACCCTGATAACCATGTTTAATAGGACCATCATGGGGCCCCATGCACCTCCCCTGAAAAAACAGGACCCCGGAGTGTGGCGGTCGACGCTGCGAGGTGCAAGAAGATTGGGTAGGAATCATGAGGAGGTTTTCAAAAAATCACAGAAAGACTAGCGTGATTTCTTCACAGGAAAAACGATAAAAGAGTGAAGGGGTACCTGATTTTGTTTTGAAACCACTACAGCATACCACCAGGACCCAAAAGAGAATTCTTGGATGAATGCGTGATGCACTTGGATGGCCAGCTATTCTGGGCAAAAGACGGTGAAAGCTGCATGTTGTCAAGAAAATCACTAAGTCACTAGGTTGGCATTTGGATTTCTCTGATATTTTTTGGGAAGCGCAATGGTTTTTCGTTGTTTTCAACTTATCATCAACTATAAATAAATGTCAGTTTTCCAACAAGCTAGGCATCGCCCCCGTTTCAGAGGTTGTTTTTTTTCTTTCTTCCAGGCGGGCAACGCGGAAGAAGTTGCCAAGTGTCCCAGAAATTGTCTGGGTGAGCCCATCTGTGTCGCTGAGCCGCAGGCAGTTGTGTGCCGCTAAGTGGGGTTAAACGATCCCTACGTGGGATGTAAAACTATGGTTTAAAACTATCTATTGATGAATGGACTAACTATGACTATTAACTACTAACTGTGACTATTAACTACTAGCTATGATTATTAGCTACTAACTATGTTTATTAACATCTATGATGGTTTAAAACAATCTGTAAATGGACGAACTATGGTTACTAACCACCTACTAGCCAAGTCTTGGATTTGCGGTCTAGTCCCCAAATGGTTGACGATTGATGTGACAGACTTGGAAGTACCACAGTACCTGGGGAAATATTGGGTCTGAATCTTGGGGTTAAAACCAACTATTTTATTCGAATACATTGGAAGTCCAAGGAATTCCAAACAGCAGCCGACTATACTAACTATGTGCACTCCCATGTTACAATCATCATCTATCATAAATCTATAAATGGTTTTGGTTTTCCATGGTTTTCCCCTATGTATAGATTTGTTCTTCGATTAAAACCCCATGTCTTCTTGGATTTTCGAGCCAGCCATGTTGATGTTTGATAACACCAGAGGGGTACGAACAAAAACAATGGAACCGTCGCCCAGGAGTGGTCGGACTGGTCTGCATTCAGCCCCTGTTCAGTGAGCTGCGGCTGTGGGCGCAAAAAGCGTGGGGAAACCCAGAAGCGGAAGAGAAAGTTCCAAATAGGCTTGCTATATGGCAATCTAGATTATTTGAACCAGTCCCATATGTTCATCAGTGTTAGTTTCCCAATGGAAATCCACTATGACTGTGGAATCTATAGTCTATATGGGTTGTTTCTCTCTTTTTTTGCATTCCTGGAGGGATGAAGTCAGTACTGGTGAATACAATCTTACAATATTCTGAAATTTATCTCTATGTATGCCTATTTTTATATACTGATTATATACCTAGACTCTCGGTTGCAGCCATAAATATGGTGTCTTACCCCATGATTTTAGTAGTTCAACCAGTTGTTTGGTGTAGTGTTTGGAGAGTCTATAGGCCTATATCAAGTATATATTAATATATAATACCACATATATCAACCATATGAATAGGAACTATTTGGAATATAACTAACCAAGTAAAACTATGTGGGTCCCTCTTGGAGCTAGCCATGATATACTCTACGAGGAGCTTCCACTTTAAACCAACCAGCTATTGGGGATCCCGGATGTTTGTTGGTTTATCAACCCCATGAAAACTAGTTCGCTATATTTACCATAAACCATCGAATTCAGCCACAAAAATATGTCAAGTGAAAGCTCTCGAACGGGGGCCCCCTCCTGTATTATGTATTTAACTTCCATTCTATCGTCAATTGTTTTCCCATTACTACAATGTGGGCCCCCCTAGTTATAAGTTGGTTTATAAACCCCATCAACTATAGCTACAAGTATCATAAACCATAGTTATTGGAGTTATGTTCACCAACTTAGCTATCATTCGCGGGCCCCACATTGTATCTACTATTAGCCATTATCAACCACTATCCATTATAAACCATCCATTTGGGCAATTACAACGACCTCATTGTTCTCACTGGAATATATGGTTAGGATTCGGGGAATGATCCCCAAATGGGCGCAGGCGTAAGTTTCAGGTTAGTGAATATATTACAATTTGCCCAGATCCATATGTCACTATTTGGAATCCCTATCATCAATGGATTGGTTGATGGGAAAATCTGAACCGGAAACCATGCTCTTGACCATGAAATATAGGGTTTTCCTGCAAGTTTTCCCTTAAACCAATCCAATAACATCATTTCTACATCTAATACGGGCGCGTCTCAAGTCTCAGTTTCCGTCGAGGCACACGACGCTTGCAGAAAGTGATTCACGCCCCGCGGGAACTGACCGCAGCGTGGGGGAGCCCAGGTCATCGGCTGACGGCTGCCATGGGATGAAAAGCCCACGAAGAATGGCGATTTTTCATGGTGATTTCATGGTGATTTGTTGGATTGTTTATGGAATTCAATGGTGAATTTCAGGTTATACCCTTCGGTAATCACATGTGACTGCCTGGAAAATGGTCTACAATTTGAAGTTTGAAGTAGGAGTTCATCTCTAAATGAACGATTTTCCATTGCAATGTTTGATTACCGGAGGGTAATAGGAACATAATGAATATTAATTAATAATGGATGGGATATATCACCAGTAACATGTCATGGGTTTATCTCAAACTAGGGTATGCCCCAAATATCCAAATTGTGGTCAACTGAATGTCAAAAATGATGAGAAACCACTGTTGTTCCAATGGAAGGCACCCCCGAAGAAGGATTTCAATCGAGAAAACGTGTGGATTGTCACGACACCAGCAAATTGGTGAGATTGAGAAACAACTTGAGAAAGACACAAAGTGGATCTTGAAATGATGTTTAACGATTCTAGCCTATAAAAGTGTTTTTTGCAAAAACAAAACTGAGGTTTGATCATCACGCGACAAGTTACATAGATCAAACAAACTAACCAAATACAGAAGAGGGTTGCATCAACCAATGATTTTAGGTGGATATACTGAATTGGTCCAGCACTTTTAACTGGATAGTTCCACAATGTCAGCCCCGCATCAATACACCTGGTTGATCAGAGGAAACCTAAAGGACAATGCCTCTGGCGAAGTTCGCTGGCTGGAAAATCACCATTTCTACTGGGCAAATCATCAAACTCAACGGTTCATTCTCATCATTCTCCACAATACATCAAACTATATCAAACTCTTCGTTTACAAGAAGATTTCTCAAATTTTCTGAACATATTCAAAGATCCACTGTTCAAGTGGAACATGGGCACGAACACCCGCCCTGCCACACTACTGTGCCGCCTTAACGAGTCTGCTGGTTCAGGGATCACTGTGAGGGTGTAAGTCAAGGCTATGGGTCTGTCTGAAAATGGGGTAATTTGGGTAAAACAATAATAAACCATCCCCAATTTCACCATAAATAGGTGGTATAAACCATTCCCAACGGGGTGGTTTATTATTGTTTTACCCACATTATAGCTTTTAAATTGCCATTGAATGGGAAAATTATCATTACCCGATGGATTTAGATGTATTATATTTTCAGACAAACCCATATCAAGGGCCAAAATAGCACTCCCAACCAAAATGCAACCGAGGGTTGGATGCAAAGAGAATGGCGTACTGTAATGATTAGAGCAACCATGAGTGGAATTCATTGCTTGCGCCAACACCTTTTCAACCTGTCCATGTTTTCGCCTGGGGCACAGCAAAAACAAAGGCAGCATGACGCTTTTGAATCTGCCTACCATTGAACTCCCGGTTTTTTGACGGTCCATGTCTACAGAGAATGAGAATTAGGGACATATGGAGAACCTCAGAGGTTTGCCATGGTTTGTCTCGGATTTGCCTACACCCCTCAAAAATCATATTCCCCATGGACTCCCCAAGTAGTAGATTTCCCATTGTCCCCATGGAGATAAATGAAACATCATCAACTCATCAAATCCAAGTTGTAAAATCTGCCAAGTTACTTGGGGGGATCATCCGAGAAAGGTAGCTGGTGAACGGAATCCCTAGTTCACCCATTTCGATGACCTTCTGGTAACCGTTTACATAACTATGGGAGATCACCATGTTTAATGGGAAAATCCACTATAAATTGCCATGTTCAATAGCTATACGTTTAATTACCAGAGGGTAGTGGGACAACCCAATAGGGAACTGAATCGATCACCAGGGTTATCTTCACCACTGAATCGGTCCCGAGGTATGAGAAACTGGTGTGGCTCTCAGTCATGTCTCACTCGTGGTGAGTCTGCCGGCACTTGTGGAGGCCTCCTAAAACTAGCAGCATTCATCAAACAAAAAGAGAAGTCCCACAAAACGATGCAACAAAATGCAACACACAAATTTGCTAAGTTTTGTCAGCTTGAAACCATCACCCCTCATTCCTGATACCATGTTCGCTCAAATTTCGTGTCAAGTGCTCAAATGAGCCGTGTTCAAAACCCTTGTTGGTTGATGAGTATATAATATTATATAGGCGATTATACTACCCAATATATTGGGGATCATAGTAATCCAAGGAATCCCTGTAAACCAACTTCTGTGCCATGGAATATGGGTCTCCATCCTGCAGGAAAGACTAGATGGCCATGTGCAGAACTTGGAGAATCAGCGATGGAAGGCGAGAACTCCAAATCTGGAGGGGAAACGGACCACCAAGTGGCAAGTGAGCCACTAAACATACCCGTAACATACCCTTGGCCCTTGTCGATCTGTTTCTGAATGGCACAACCATCATGTATAGACGTTTTATGATAGTTTGTTATTGTTAAATTCAACCAGGAAAAAATGATGATGTAGTTGATTAGTGATGATTCGTTGATGGTTCTGCAGGTTGTCGATTGGTTATTGTGTGGGGATATGCCCACCACATATTGTTTGTTAACCACCAGAAACGGTGATGTAATTGATACACTCATGGTTGATGGGCTCCTGTCATGCAGGAGGTTTTTAACCTACCTGGTTTATTGGGGGATTATGGAAAGTCATTCTAGGGATACATATTCAACAACCAGAAATTGGTAGGATGGGATTCCGAAAGCAGCGGAAAATTCTACGGTTGAATCCGACCTTGACCTTGTAATTTGAACATAGCCATGGACAGTTGCCCATTTATAGATGATGTACCCTCTAAAAAACTAACATAACTATTGAACATCCCAATTTTTTGGGGGAAAATCAACTATAAATGGCCATGTTCAATAACTATGTTAGTCTACCAGAGGGTACGTGTTTTTTTCTGACATGGCCATTTTCCATGGCTGTGGTAAAAGAGAAACATCATTTCCCACCCAATTCTTCGCTTAAACCAATCAAATAACGTGTTGCTTTAAGCCACGACTAGGCAATGCTTTGATGACACCTGAGCAGTGACCCAAATCCCTCTTGATTGGTTATTACCTGATCAATATTCAAAACCCCTGTTGCTTGATGATTGTAGGGGATGATACTAATCAACAAATGTATACATATATAATCATATATATATATACACATTATCTGAGATTGTTTTTCTATATTTTTATATATTTGTCCAATCCATTAGGGGACTCCTGCAGATATTTGAACACTGCTCAGCTGGTGTAAAGGGCATTGCATCATCCGTTATGTGAGTCCTCGTTCACTAGCCAATATAGCACGTTGGCCTCCACCAGCGATTTTTTCATGGTTTATAACTCCCATGAAGAGTTACTGTAGATCCCCCCTAAAGCCAACTGCCAAGTTGCAAATTAACCTAGCTATCATGAATCACATCTCAATCAATCAATCAATGAATCAATCAGTCAGTCAATCAATCAATCAGTCAATCAATCAATCCCCGTACTTCATGGGTACATCACACAAATTTCCATCACATTTCAATGGTTGAATCACCATGTTCACCCATTTTTCATGGGGTAAATCACCATGTTACATTATTGTTCACCATTTTTCACCATTTGTCATTGTCAAATCATCATTTTCCCATATATTCCCCCATTGTTCAATGGATGTTCGTGGGTAAATCACCAGTTTCCCCCATTCGCCTCCGGTAAACAGAGTGGTGAACAGGTGTTCCAGCCTCGGCCAGGTTCGAATCTTAGCCTTCCTGGCTGGACCGTCGTTGATGCTATTGGCCTTCGTCATGCTGAGGCAGGGATTTGCTGACGTTTTCTGCCAATGGCGATAGAATTTCCGCAAAAAACATGCAGGATGAGGCCCCCGTTGGAAAATGCGTTCAGTTAAGCTCAGTTGACATATGGCTGCAATATGTCAGTGGCTGAATTATGGTTTATGGATGTTTATGGTAGATATCACAAACTATATAGTGAATGCGGGTTACCCTCTGGTAAACTCACATAACTATGGAATATCACCATGTTTAATGGGAAAATCAACCATTTCTATGGCCATTTTCAATAGCAAACTGTTAGTTTACGAGAGGTTATAACTTATCAGTGTTTATAAAACAACAAACATCACACTGGGGGGCACCATCCACTGGGATCTCATAGGGATCTCATTCGGAGTAGGGATATTTCCACCTACAATGGTGATATGATATGATGGGTATATAACTATCTAACATTGGAATATATTAACATATATTAACCATCGAATTCTCTGCCATATATATATATATGTATATATGGGATTATATGGGTATATACGGTAATAAGAACATGGGTATATACGGTGATAGGCGGCGGTTTCAAAGATGTCTTGAACTTTCAACCATAGGAAGTGGCTACCCTCTGGTAAACTAACATAGCCATTGAAAATTGCGATTTATAGTGGATTTTCCCATTAGAAATGGTGAAGCTATGTTAGTTTACCAGAGGGCCAAGATGTTTCAGGATGAAACCAGCCACCAGCTTGGGGTTTGCCTGAAATCAGCTTTCAGAACAGGCGGGATTGAGCCCAGGAATCATGAGGGGAATCCTGCGGATATCACGGTAAAGAATGTAAGTGCCAAACAACACCATCGGAGATTTGAGTAAACACACGGGTTGTTGAACATCAAAGCAGGGACTTCAAAGAGGGACAAGGGGGAGGATCGAACCAGAAAAAAAGTGGCACATCCCATGACTGGTTCGGATATTGTCTCATGTTCTCTGGCCGGAGTCAGTGGTCACAATTGTTGGGGTACCTGGCCATTTGGATATTGATTTCACACATCATTGATTTGGTTAATCCTCTTTTGGAAAAATCATTCTATTTGTGCATCTTTCCAAAAGTTGGGTGAACCATCTTTCCCTTTCTTCATTAGACAAAATCGCAATTATAGAATGATTCCCAGCAGATTGATTTCCTTATGTTTTCCATCACAGACGTTCACGGATGTCCCATTTGTAGATACCGCATGACACCACCTTAAGCAGGTTGCTGATGTCGTAAATAGTCCTGACATGGAACCCGACAGGGGTTGGTAACGAGGTGGTGTTCCCACACTTAAATGTTGGTTTACAACCCCCATAAACTATAGTTGTATCATATCCCCCATAAACCCGAATTAGCCTCTGGTAATTTAACATACAGTAGCTATTGAAAATGGCCATAGAAATAGTTGATTTTCCGATTAAATCATGTGATTTTCCAGTTCGCTATGTTAGTTTACCAGAGGGTAGCCAAGTCATATGTCCAACCTTTTGGAGATCTTACCGACTAGTGCCAACTAGTTGTGCAGAAATTACATGAAATTACTAGGTAAATATGGGTAAACCTGGGATGGGTGGTTTAGTCATTTGCAAATCATATTCTTTTGCAAGAGGGTATCCAAGATTCGGCTTGAATAATGTTCACAACCATCAAACAAAGGGGATTTTGCCGATATACCATCTGGTTATTTAACATAGCCATGGAAAATCACAATTTTTATCAGGTAAATCACCATAAATCATCTGTAAATGAGCCATTTTCATCCATTTTCCATGGCTATGTTAAATAACCAGAGGGTAGTCTGAATACTTCATGTAATGACCTCATTGCCCAATGACGTGATGCTTCGTAGGGGTAACCGTCCCGACATGGCTCCGGCGGAAGATTTTGGGCTTTACAGGATGGTGAATTATTCAAATGGATCCAGGGAATCAAAATAATTCTGGGGATAATGGATATACTACAAGTCAAGTTACTACAATAATTGATTTATATAATTACTACATATTGCTACATTAAACTTACTTCATCATACGGCAATAGTTGATTATCATTGTATTGTAGATTATTGTAGTGTGTTTTATTAATGACAAGATGATTGTATTATTAATAAGACACACTACAATAATATACAAGGGGAGAATTGTATTACGATTGTACAGCGATTGTATTATTAATAGTGCTTCTTATCATTACTGTATGTCAAGGGGAGAATGACACGTTCCACAGCGATGTTTCAGGCTCTGGTCGCGACGTCCACAGGCCGGCAGTTGCGCCGTAGTTCACCGTGCGATCGCATGAGATGTGGCAAAGGGACGACCAGTCGTTTGGAAAGGGAGAATCGTCCTAAATTGCGGTACCCTAAGGACATTTAACATTGGAAAATGCATGAAAATGATTGAACATTGCTCATTTATGGATGATGTACCTATAGAGTTCTATAAAGATTGTTCTTTTCAATAGCTATTGTATGCTAAATTACTAGAGGATATAAAGCCACATATTTTATGGGAATACAATCGCAATGTGAATGGGGATAGACCCAGCAAAATGATTTGGATATGTTTTAAGATTCTATAGGGATTTACCATCAATATGTCGCACGTCTTGAAATGTTTTTTAACTTTCAACCAAGGGATTTTGCAGATACTCTATTTTCAGACAAACCCATCGTGGTTTCAGATACCCTACACTGGGAATCACCCTTTTCTAAGGCCCTGATCAGGTTTTGGACATTATTGAGCCATTTCAAATACCCAACTGGTTATTGGGGATTATTCCTATGGTATAGGAGAACCTTTTAACCAGCTAGTATTTCATCAGATAGGATGGGGATATCTTTTAATGGCTTAATTCTTCACTACTGTAGTGAATGGTGGTTGATGCCGGATGGATTGGGTTGCCACGTGAAAACTTGATTTGTAGCTCTTGTGGGGATTGGATGGGTCATCATCAAATATCCCACAAAAAATCGTCACTCTTGGAATGGACACACCAAACAAAAATTATTGTTTGACACAAGCAGTTGGAGTGAAATTCTATCCCCGCAACCAGATACAAGGTGGTGCCGCATAGATAGCTCAGTTGGTTTATAACTCCAATAACGTGGGTTTATAGTAGATATATCGAACTACTTCATGGGGCGAATCTAAAACCAACGTTCCATCACTGGGGGGGGCACCACCTTGTCATCAATGGGTAATACTGTAAGGGTCTACACCTGGGCAGCTTCGAACAAAGATCATTCGAAACATGGAATACATGTCATCATTTGTCATCATATGTCATCATACATCATCATATGTCATCATATGTCATCATATGTCATCATATGTCATTATATGTCATCATATCTCTAGTTTGTGAATGAATCCCTTGACGCTCAAGACTAATTTACGGGCCCAAAAAAATGTCTAAGCTACTTGTAATCCATATATATATATATATATCTATAAAGGGAATATTCATGAATATTCCATTTATAACTGGGGTATAACCCATTTTCCAAGTAAAGATGAGTAAGGAGTGCTTTCTGTTCTGGTCATGGATTAGGCCAGCGACGATCCATCCTTACCGGATCCGGAACGTGCTGGTCTTGTGGTGGCTCGGTGTTTGATGAACGGTGGATCTCATCGATGGGCAATGGCAACAATGAATGATGGATACCCTCTGGCAATTTAACAGTTTGCTATTGAACATAGCTATAGAAATACTTGATTTTCCCATGAAAAATGGTGATTTTCTATAGTTATGTTAGTTTACCAGAGGATATCCTAGATCATGAGTAATATATATGGTAATATATATATATATATAGTGATGGATCTCCTAATTATTGTTGGTGATTCTCATAGAATATCAATTATTCCAGGTTCTTCATAGTGACAATTTCAACATGTTTCAACCACACATTCGAGGTCACTTAAGCCCAAAATGAGTCGCTCAACCACCTGAAAGGGGTCACTTTCAAGAACTTGCCATTTCCAATTGTCAAGCTGATTGCTGGGGGCCATTACAATTCATGCCAAACATCAGGTTGTTCATATAATCACTGGATTGGTTTAAGGGAAAAATTACAGGAAACCCCTATATTTAATGGGAAAAACCATGGTTTCCTGTAGATTTTCCCTTCAACCAATCCAGTGATATAAACATCAAACCATGGGAGCCTTTGTTGTTGGCGGATCCCACATTGCTGAAACGCATAGATGGAACAACCGTTGGACCCTCCCAACCAGGTCTATGGGATTCTTAGATGTCCTGAGCCGATGTTTTTTGGTGTTTTCCCAATGCGAAATCCACGACTTGGGGAATCTCAATTGGGAATCGCCGGAATATGATGATGTTTATGTTTTTTTGAAGTTCCAGGATGGCACATCCAAGCAAAAATCCGGCAACCCCACCATGGTATTAGTGAGGTAAAATGCGGGATCATGGGGGGTTTATGATGTTAAGACCAACCAAGTCAGCATCCGAGAATTCCTTCCCTCGGATTTGCTTGAAGATCCGCTCCAAGTCATTGCAACCCCAAGTCATGATCCGGTACAATCCAGTACATTCCACCAGGGTTTCATTCTGCAGGATGATTGTGAATGGTGGTTTATATCATAATCTATCCAAATTATGGGTAGATTATCATATATTTACCATTCACAATAATCTTTCAGGATTGTTACCCTCTGGTAATCAAACATGGCAATGGAAAATCCACCATTTGTGGCGATTTTCCCATTTAAACCTCCATTTATAAAGGATTTTCCAATTGCCACGTTTGATTACTGGAGGGTATTTGGGGCAATGTACGAGATTTTCTATCCTTGATGCTGGGTGAATTCTCCTGACCTTCTTTGCAGTCTGACTATTGCACAAGGTCGGGCCCCGGTGGAAGCGATTTCTGTTGTGGGGGAACCAACGAATATCCATGGGGTTACAAACCAAGAAACATTTTTTTTGGAGGGCTCACCTTGCAGGTTTGAGACTCGGATTTCCACATGTTCGCAGTGCAGGGTTCCACCACTTGCAGATGCGGCCAGGAGATGTCGATTGCAGACACGAACAGTAGACACTTAAACTTCGATCCACTGCTACTTGGCAGCCAGACGTCCGACCAAATTTTCACATTCAAGTGATTTGTGGTTTCTGAAATTCGTATTTGTTTGTTTCAAGCCCTTTATGCAGAATATCATTAATGTCATGTATATATATATATATCATATGTATATTACATAGTTTGATTATATATGTATAATAGTATATAATGTTTGTTTTTTTGCATGTGCTTTTATAATCTTTTATACTATACATATGTTTTTTTTTTTTTTATGATAGCTACAATGTGTACATTTGCATGTCCGGAGGATTGCAACCATCCCACTTGTTTGCAAATCCTCTCCGGATCCAATGAGCAGATCCGAATCCAATGATCAGTGCACTGGTTGTTCCAAGCCTGCCTTTTGGATCCTGATATGGAATATCATGGGCATACAATATCAGATGTTCCCTTTGGAAATCTAACAAAGCTACTGAAAATGATGGAAAACTAGTCATCCATACAATGTGGGGCCCAACGATAGGTAAGTTGGTGCAAATAACTCCAACGACTATGGTTTATGATACTTACAACCATATAGTTCATGGTTTTTTTTAACCAACTTAAAACTAGGGGGCCCCACATTGTAGATGATTTACCTATATCTATATGACATCCAGACGTGGCCATTTCCCATGGCTATGTTAGATTACCAGAGTGTATTTGGAAGGTTGCTGCTGAGAAAGCAATTGGCGGAACATTGTTGTTCTTAATGATTTTGAACCGCTCTTTTCCAAATGTTAAAGATTTGTGGGTATGGTTTCTGGTTTGGGGTTCAGGTTTACCACATCACACAATTTTTCAGACCAGGGGCCAGCTATGATGCGAGCTCGCTTTCACGGTTTCCTTGAGGCGTTTCCCGGTGAACCATCCAGCTATTGTGGTACCAACATTTTTAAGGACCCCCCCCCCGAAAATAGGAAACTAAAGCCAGGTAAATCATCGACTTAAATGGGCGATTTGTATCCATTTGTCATAGCAAACTCTCCAATTACCGGAGGGTTGTCTGGCCCAAACGAACAATTTGAAACCATAAAAATCCTTGATTTGCTTCCTGATGTTCCTTTTCCAAGGTGACCGAAGCGACGAATTTGCTTCGCGGGGCCGTCATGCGATGGACCGTGGAATCCAATTCTGGCAAACGGCCAGCAGAGACATCATGGCGGTAACCTAGAAGTCAGAGTTCCAATGGAAGATCCAGATCTGACCAGGGCCATATATGTCAAATTTTGCAGGGGTCATAGGGCTTTCGCATGGTTTAGGGCAAGACTTATCACCTGTACAAGGTGGTGCCCCATAGTTCGCTAAGTCGGTTTAAACCCCCAATAACTTGGGTTTATAGATGTTATAATGTGGGTAAAACAATAATAAACATTAATAAACCACCCATTTGGGAAAGGTTTATACCACCTATTATGGTGAAATTGAGGATGGTATTATTATTGTTTAACCAACATTAGTATATATATATATTGTATCGATACGTCATGGTGGTTATAGAGCAACCTTCCATCACTGGGGCACCACCTGACATTGCTTCAGGGCTGTTCGACGTGTTTGACTCACAACACGTGTTGATTCATGGGCCGACATTCGATATCATGGTCACTCGCAGATAGAAGAACATTGGGTGATTTCAAGAGGTATGTTGGAACTATGAGAGTAGATGAGAGTCAAACCAGATATTCGCATGCAATCCTCACCAACTTAAATCATTTTAAGTCCAGTTATTTAGGTTTGTTGGGCATTTCAGGAAATGCATGTGAATGTTTCCAGAAGATGTGCGCAACTCATTCGTGGTTCCAACCCCATTCTTGTCGACTATGTTTCTATGAAATGGATGCTCTCCGGTAAACTTTGGACCGACGAACTCTGGCTGGTCTCACCCGACAGGTACCGCTGGTGTCTGCAAGTGTTTTGGCGCGAAGCGCAGACGAATGATCGCGGGGTGTCCAATCGTTTGAGCGTTTGAGATTCTTTTCATTGGGCATGGCTCAAGAATGGGTGGATATAATGTGGATCTGACGTTGATGTTCCAGACCCCTTAAAATAACTTAAAATCTGTTTTCCATCTAAAAATCTTGGGGTGTATGTGTTGTTTTTCCTTGCATGGGTTAATGACGTTTTGAGGTGATCTATGAAATGTTTCCTGTCCTGTTGTTGAGCCATCCCCAAGTTATTCCTGGCACCCTGGTGGCTCCCTAGTTTTAGTGCCCTGTGCAAAGACCACAAGGGCAACGGATCGAGTGCGAGGAAGGTGTTTACTTGAGCCAAGAAGTAGGATTATTCTTGACAATAAACATCTATTTAATATTATTCAATCCTATTCAATCTATTCCTGATATTCTCTGATTTCCTGATTTGAGGAGGATAAGAATGGTTGGTTTTACTTGAACCAGGAGAATCAATCAACGCTCGTTTAGGGCTGTGTCAAACCTGATAGTGGCTTATGCATTCACCTCATGCGTTTGCCTGTTTGGGAACCACAGGAAACCTGTGCTAAGTGTGAAAGGTTAAGCTGTCCAATGGACAGATGGGGGAATACATATATATATATATAGATGTATACGTATATACGTATACATGTATATATGTATATATATTGTAAAATATCTACATGGATGTGTTTCAACATGTGGTATACCCACAAATGGCCAGTTCACTAGGGAAACTTATGATGTTTCAGTGGATTTTTGGGACGAGATACCGTATTTTCAGAAATCCACAATTACCTAATCCCGATCCTGAATCAATCTGGAGTAGAGAATGTCAACTTTATTCATGCCAAATGTCGAATGGAACAGGCTCTAGAAATTGAACGTTGAGTATGTTTTCTCTGCTACAGGGTAATCGGAATGCAATTGCAGATTTATGTTAAGAAAGTCAACATGTCAAAAGGGAGCAGGGTTTTGGAGTGAATTCTAGCATTAAATCCTCATGTTTTTTCTTGTTCGAAATGCATATTATTATTATTGGACAGAACTGTGGTTTTCATATTGAATTTGTGCAGTGTAGCTGTTTGCTGGTCATACTCTCATTGAACTTGGTCACGCCTCATTGATATCATTCTGATGGACGAATATTTGACCCCTTGTTACAAGAATACCTTTGTTGCGGGGTACCCCAACTTAGCATTTTTTGTTTGATGATCCATCTTCCCAGTTGTGTTGATTATATCGTTCCAATCCCCTACATGTGGCGGTACTTGGATGTGCGACACTGAGAAATCTAGAACATGCTTGTGGTTCACAAGCATGGTTTCAACTCAGCTAAATGTATGCTAATATATGGATTCATGATGCGTATAGCAACCCGAAAAAAAATCATGCCGAAACATTGGAAACCTGGAAAATGTGTCGAACAAGTCATCTATCCCATCCTGAATGTACTCAAAACGGCATCTTTTGGGGGGGTGAATATACATGCGTCCGATGGCATTTGCTTTTTAATCCATGGTTTGTGACTGATATTCACCAGATGTTTGCGGATTAGCTGTTACACCACCAAGGGGTCGTTTGTACCTATCGATGGATTGGTTTGGGCAAATCCTCAGGAAAACCATTTTTTGGCCAGTGAATTTCGGGCTTTCTGGGGTCGTCTGCAAATGTTTTTTCAACCTTTTCTGGAACTGTTGCAGAACACATTTAAACTTTTATGCTTACATCCTCTTTGGGGTTTCCAATGTTTCTATATCTAGATTTAAAGTCAAGAAAAGCCTGGATTTCCGCCATCTTCGCATTCAACTTGGTGGCAGTCTTTGCCGCCGATGGTAGCAGTCATCTCGAGTCAAGTGGCACTCGAAGGTTTGGGCGAAAGGAGAAAGATGAGTGATGGAAGTGTATATTCATGCTGGGGTTCAACTTGGGTTGTCTAAAGTAGGGTAGTATACCCCCAGGTACAGGACAACATAATGTTTAATCACTTGATTCAGGGGTACTGTAGTTTTACTGAAAGCACAATGGATCCAAATAAGGGAGGGTCAAAGCTGGTGTCACCATCAGCAAATGTGGATTTGATCGAATAGAACATTGTTTTATACAACATGTTTTAACGAAGAATAGGATGTAAGCTCTATATTTGTTGATGTTGAGGGGATCAAAGATCACTCGAAATTGAATTTAGATAGCAGTTAAGCCCTCAAAAGGGCGATCTCGATGGAAGACAATAATGGCTATTTTGTCATAGAGAAAGATCATTTTTCAAAGCCACCTCTTGGGGTTGTATCATGTTGTATATTCAATTTCGGGGGTGTATAGATATATGCGGACATCCCGAAAAATGATCGCATGCGCACTTTCCTTGGGATGTTCACCAAGAATGATGATAGACGTAAGGCTGGGAACCATTGTTCCTAAAATAGGGGTACCCCCAAATCATCCATTTTAATAGGATTTTCCATTATAAACCATCCATTTTTGGGTACCCCCATTTTAGGAAACCCCCAATTGCATTCTCAGGTTGGTGGAATGGAGGAAAACACATTCAAACAACATTGTAGCAGGGGGACGTCATCGACATGGGTACATCAGCAAAACTCAACTGTTAGGGGCAGGTCCGTCCCCGGAAAATACTGTTCCTGACATGTGTGGTCTGCAGGCAAACGAAGGAAATCACACAAGTGTTGGAAGACTATCAGGTCTTGTGACTATGACAAATCTGCCACATTTCCATTGAAAAGAGGGGATCATAGCAGGAGAACGATATAGCGGACAGGTGAAAATTGATTATAGAAACCCCACAAAAGTTGGAAACCATAATTTGCTCCACAGTTCACTGTGTTTATCGGATTTGACTGATTTGGGATTGTTGAAAAGTTGCTACCACCTATTCTGCTCATTTGACAAGGGTAACCCACGCGGTTTTTGATACCCCTTCAATTTTCAGGTATGCACTCAGCCATATCTTGCTGTCAGCCATGACTTTGAGCCATGAGGAGCTGCAATGGACATTTTAAGTGTCGTCAGATTTACGGGAACTTGCTATTCTGACTCCAGGTTTGAGAAAATCTTAAGTTATCAAGTAACATATGGTTAAAACATTTTGAACATATTAAAACAATTAAAAACATGAGAAAACGAGGGTCTGAACTTAACATGTCTTAAGCAGCATAAGTTGGGATACAGCCCCCTCTACTGGATCCAGGTTTGGAACATATATATATATATATAATCAATATGTTGAGGGAATACTCAAGACATTGAAGAGGAACCAATGAGTCACATTCAAACGGTTTGGGGTTGAACATGCTGCATTTTCCTGGGGCGATTCTTCGAAGATACCACATGAATCAAGACTTGGCTGATGTTTGATAAGGGGACACCAATGGTCAAAAAGGGGAAAGCGAGTTTAAAGATGTTTTAAGCAACTACCCCCTAATTGAGTCCCACACGCGAACAGATTAGTTGATAAGACTTGGCGGTGACTCAGGGTCAGGGTAGATGGATGACGCCCAATGATGGCGGAGACCTCCTTGGAAGACAAAGCACTAGCAGAGGGTGCACCCCGCATCAAGTCCCTCGGTAGCAATATTGGTATGGGTCAAGCCTTTCGGGGTGATAGCCGGGCTTCATAAAAATTGATCAACATCGATCTGTTTTGGTTTCTAGCCAGGAAGATAGAACAGTGCGAAAGCTGGAAATATGAAAGACATATCATCTGTACTCTCATGGAAACACGTTTCGATCTTTGCAGGGGTTGCTATACAATTGCTGCGCTCCTGTTGATCGCAACTTGGTACTTTTGAGAGCACCACCCCGCATTAATCAGGGCTTATGTAATCCAGGGTTGATATTTGGTGAAACCTTTACCGCATTTCATATCCTGCAGGGTGCTCCCACATGCTGGAGATGAACCCAGTTCAAAGTTGACATTGTGTGTGGAATAGTAAAGGTACAACAGGTTTATTTGTTGATTGATGGTGATGATGATGATGATGATGATGATGATGATGATGATGAAGATGCTGATGATGATGATGATGATGATGATGATGATGATGATTGTGATTGTGATTTTAATTACGATGATGATACTTCCAATTCTTTTTTCCAACCACTGTTTCCGGCAATCGTTCATTCAAAGTTTGAACTTGGCCGCAAAAATCATTGATGGCAAAACCAAATGATTGCTGGAGGCCTTAAAAGATACCAATTGGAGAGGTCACAGTGGCCCCGTAAAATTCCTGCTGCGCAGCCCCATGAATTGTGAATAGAGCTGGACAGCTGGAGATTGCGGAGCAAATAAGTCTATCCATTTATAACTGACTGGAGATATTGTTAGAAAAGAAATAGTAAACCATCATCCATTTTTTTCCCCACTAAATGGGTGGTATGAACTATCAACATATGCGGCTAGTAATGTATTGCTTGACCAAAACTATAATGATGGGAATTGGATTAGGGTATCTAGAATCTATCCCAAAATGTTGAAACATTTCAGGTTAGTGAATGATGTGAATTTGTCCAGACATTGGGTCCCAACATAGCCGTACAATGTATGAATCCGGGCCACAGACTGGGGAAGAGTTTCAAAACCAGCCATTTCCAACCCGTTTTTGGGGGCTTACATCTCACTTTTGCTGCCAAGCACCTGTGGCGCTCTCTGAGTTTCCCGCTCCATCAATGTGGCTTTAATTGGCTTTGCCCAAATGTAGGCTGTCGAATGTTGGGCCGTGACCAGGTTGACGAAACTTCCGAGGTTCGGCTGCCATGCATCAAAGGACTCCCTGGGCGAACGGCTCAGCACTGGGATGTTGGCGGAGTTTCGAGGCACCTGCGAGGCTGGGAAGTTTTCTCGGCAGTGATCCTGCGTGGCCTTGGGGAAGGGTTAGGTTTCATGGTGTATTTGTTCATGATGAAGCTACGAGCCACTAAGAGTCACTAAGACTAGCCTGGTTGATTGGCTATGGAATAAGACTTATCCTAGCTGATTTACTAGGATGATAATCCAAAGCAGGAAAACCATGGAAAACCTATCAACAAGCAGTATGATGAGATGGGATAGGGGTCTTTTTTAATGGCTCAAATATTGGGGATTCACCAACGAGAATAGGGTTTGGGATTTAAGACATTTTAAGCCTCTGTGCAGGGAAGGCTTTCAACGGTGAAGTGTCCTTGCCGGTCTTAGTTGTACGAACCAACCAGCATTTCATAGGATGGCATGGGATACTTTTTCATGGCTTTCGGAGGGTCCTTTATTTTGTGGTGCAGTTCTACTATGTTCTACTCAAAAAGAGAGTAAATATGGCCATACTTCTGGGGTTTCCCAACTTCTGCTGAAAGAACAGAAAATCAATGCAACTAACCATTCTTGGAATAGTATGGAATAGTTGTTGGCTATACCGAATTTTCTTTGTTATAGCATGTTATATCATGTTATATCCCATATTGTTCATCAATCCCAACTTACATCCAATCAAATCAGCATTCAATCCTGGTTCCTCTCCAGTAAACTCACAGTTTGCTATGGAACATGGGACCATTGATAGTTGATCTCCTATTACCCTCTGGTAAACGTTGACATAACTATGGAAAATCACAACTTTTGATGGGAAAATCCATTATTTCTATGGCCATTTTCAATAGCAAACAGCTAGTTTACCAGAGGGCAAATCCTCTCTAGAATTGTGATTTTCCATTGCGATATTTGATTGCCAGAGGGTAAGGAAGGAACATGTTTTTCTCCCGGTGCCAGAAAAAACATGATCATTTCCTTAAAAGCATGTTACTAGGTGATTTTCCAGTTCGCAAACTGTGAGTTTACCAAAGGGTATTCCCACTATATCCCATTTGATTCCATTAAATCATAATGTTTCATGCTGTGACCCAATGTTTTCCTCATTTTTCATGGATTAGTTTCCCCATATTTTGATGGTTTTTTCCCCATGCTTCGGACCCTACCATGGCCAGCTCGGTCAGTAGGTCCTGGCCAACGCCTGTGTCCTGCTGGAACAGATGGGTGCGGCGCCCATTTTGGCGGACGGTTTGGTGGCCGGAAACTGCGCGGCCGTGCTACCGGGGGATGAGGCGATTTTCGGGGGCAGACCTGGGGACGGGTTTGAGACCCGGGGGATTTGGAAGCAATGAAGAAGGGAATACCCTCTGGTAAATTAGCAGTTTGCTATTGAAAATGGCCATTTATGGTTGATTTACCTATTGAAAGTGGTGATTTTCCATTGTTATGTTAGTTTACTACAGGGTAATGTTGGTAAAACAAAGCCATAAACCACCCCCAATGGCTCACCATAAATAGGTGGGATTCCAACCATTCCCAGTCATGGGTGGTTTATGGCATTGTTTTACCCACATTAGTGGAAAAAAGTAGTGGTGAATCATCACCTAATGGCTTATGAATGGGATGTATTATTGGATGTATAATGGGACAGTGGTTAAGAATGGATTAAGTGACTCAGAGTTGAGATATTCTGGAAATAATATTGGAAAATTTGGAAACATGGGAAGAAATAAGAATGTTCATGGACAAATAGGATTAAAGTAAGATTGTTCATGGAAACAATTGATGAAATCCAGGAAAGTAGTGATACGGTGGGGATATGATGGACATATACTGGGATTTTATGGTGGAAGAACTATGACACTGTCATAAATTGGGATGAAACTACCGATTTACGGTGGTATTTTATAGGCTTTGGTTGATGTAACCACCAATATAATGTATGGGATGTACTTGTACATTGTATACACCGGAAAAAAATGCATACCCTCTGGTAAACGTTTACATAGCTATGGAAAATCACCATTTTTAATGGGAAAATCAACTATTTCTATGGCCATTTTCAATAGCAAACTGTTAGTTTACCAGAGGGTAATCATAATATCAGCCGGTGGATTTATTTGTCCTCTAGTTTCAGAGAAAGCCACGAAATCTAACGATTTTTGGTTGTGCCTGAAAATAGTGGTATATTATATCCTCAATTGCAGCCATTTAATGGGGATAAGGATCATTAACCATTGGGTTTAGGGGCACACTATTTTCAGACAAACCATGTTTTTTGAAGAATAAACGGGACTATGTACTGACCAACGGGGTCAAGGATTGGGACAGGTATTGATAGCTGTTCCATTTGGCCAATAGAAATTGGGACTTTACCAACAATAATTATGCGCCTCAACCACAACGGTTATTTGGACTTGTCTCAGAATAGTGTCGGATTTTTTGATAATTTTTGCCAAATTGAACTATAGCCATTTTTGGATTGTAATTCCTTGGTGTTTTGTAGAACCCAACTATCTGATTCTTCCACTTATTCTTCCAGTATTTTCCATGCTGCAGGAGATGCTGGTTGTGACGAGATCTGGAAAGGCCTGAAGTGGGGCCCCAAAGGATGGGGAAAAAATCACGTGAATGGGGGAAAGATGATGATTGAAGCATGAAAACTTGGGATTTGCTTCTGATTCATGATAGCTACAATTAGATATCTAAGTTCGTTTATAACTCCAATAACTATGGTTTATGATACCTATAACTATAGTGAATGGGTTTTATAAACCAACTTGTAACTAGGGGGCCCCACATTGTAAAAAAGTTGACGTTTTTTTTTTTGCAAGGTGAACTCTTGGGTAGCCTCAAGGGGGATACTGGTATATCGAAGTAGCATTCATTATGTTTATAGACCAACTTCTAATAAGGGGGAGGCTCACCTTGTAGCCAGGAACGTCTAAACAATTTTTGCTGGGTATAACCAATGGGAGATACAATTGATGGATATAAGTGATATTCCCCTTATGGTAATTGAACATAGCTATTGAACATAGCCATTTATAGTGGCTTTTCCCATTCAAAATTGAGTTTTTCCATAGCTATGTTAGTTTACCAGAGGGTAACCAGCAATTGGATATGTGAGTTTACCAATTTGAGCATTCTTTCCATAGACCTGTCGATGGGTAAATATACAGTAAATGGGTGTGTAATGTAATGAGGAGATGGTTGGGACACAAAGGGAATATCGAGCGAAGATATCCAACAGCATGATATTTGGGTGTCTATGAAAATTGGTGATATAGCCCGCAATTTAAGTCAATGTTCTTTAGGATAGTAATGATTATAGCTATAACCATCAAATTTACAGTTGCCCTAATCATTTCCAGATATTTCCAGCAAAACAATGGGGTTTTATTCCATGATATGCCCTTTGGTAATCAGCGATGAACATGGCGAATGTCATGTTTGATCTCATATGTATATCTATATATATATATTATATATATATCAGACTATATCCCAATGATATTCCCAATCAATGCTTGATGTTTCTTCGCTCCACCGACAAGAGGTGGCTGGAAAGCATCCTACAGAGCAGGACTTTGTGACGGTGCAATCCTTTGACGCAGATGCTTGGAGTCCTGGCTGCAAGGGAATTCATGCGCAAAATTCGGGATTTACCCTCCTGTAAACATACAAAAACATGTGAAGAAGCCCTTATTTGTGGATCATTTTCGAGGGAAAACCATGGATTTTCCACATCTATGCTATTTTACCTCAGGGTCACCGAAGAATTTGATGATATCATGAATTCTGTTGATGTACCATGAGGATATAATGGGGATATAGCTCGCAGCTCTAAATGGCAAAGTATTTCTATATAATTTCACAGTGATTGAATCAAAGAAAATGGTTGAAACCAACTGAACTGATTGAAATGTGGATATGCTTGTAGCAGTTCATATACCAAGGTTTACAGCATGGTTTACTTTTACAGTTGGGGAAAAGCCCCGTGTTACCCCCCCAAGTTGAAAGTTTTTCGAAATGAGCATTCAAACTGGTACCTCCTGGGAAGAACAACAGGAAGGCTAGGTCACCTTCGAAAGGAGGGGGGTGGAGTCTCAGAGTGGGTTTGATCTACCGCGAATTTTTGCCATCACGCCTCCCCACCATCGGTAAACCTTGGGCAGTGGAAAAGCTTCATTTGGGGGGGTCCTAAAAAACAGGGTAGCCCAAAATGGCTTCTTTAACATGGACATATCCTATGAAATATGGATGATTTTGGGGTAATTACCCCATTTATGGAAACCTCGATTTTCGATTTTTTTCAATTCGAAAAAACATCTAGAAATGCACACAAATGTGGGCTACACATGTATGTTCACTCAATTGTAGAGAGTCACACCATCTGTTAGTAATACACCAACCAACCTATCCAATCCTCGGGGTCCATACCAAGTTTTTTTTTTATTTTTGAGGGAAATATTGATTAGCAGCTATCATTTCCACACGGATGACAGTCGTAGTAATCATAAAAGCAAGAGCAAGTAACAACAGTGTTCAACAACAATCAGTGCCATCCTCGTCTCAATTTGGAGACTTGAGGGGCCAGAGTTTCTCTGCTTTTTCACATAATTACATCTTCTGCCTGGATCAGTCATCTACAACAAGAATCTAATCATAGCAATCTTCTCATAAAAGCTTCAAGATTTCGAGGCTTGAGCGGGACCCCGACCTCCTAGCAGACCAACCTAAGGCCAAAACGTGGCGTTCTGTGCGTATTCGTTCATCATTTTGTCATTTGTTTAAGAAGAAACATCATGATTACTTACTGGTGCTTAGTAGGGATTTCTAGAATGATCTGTCATAACTATTAACAATCATCCCATTCCTCCATTGCCTACTACGCACCAGCAAGATTAACCAATCAAGTTTACTTTTTTGTTTGTTCCTTATGTTCTTTCCGACTACCATTTTTTATCCCCCTGGTAATTCAACATGGCCATGTAAGAATGCACCATTTATCCATGATTTACTGTACATATTGAAGATGCTGATGTTCCATGTGCGCGAGGACCACTGTTTCCCACTGGTTTTCAGACATCAATTGTTCTCATCATTTCTTTGGAGGTTTAACCAACAGCAACAAGGATATGATCGGGATACAATTGGGATATAATTAGGTTGTAATTGGGATATATTTGGATGAATTATGTTGTGACCTCACTGTAAGTTTGATGGTCAGTAACAGGAATCATCCTCAAATGGCCTTAATAATTTCTGTTGTGCTCAGATTAGTGAATTCCTATAGTTAGGTCAGAAATGGTATTTATTTAAATTATTCAGCCCATTAAAGCAGCATTTATCCATTGATTCTCGCAGATTCCCACTGTTGTTGGTTAATTTGGTTACCTCGCACTATATCCTAATATGTTCCCCAATCATGCAGCCAGATTTCTTTGACGACACACTTAGGAGTTGTAACTTCTGCGGCTATCCGGAGATGAGACCCACATCCGACACGTTTGCTGGCTAGCTGTTGGGATTATGGGAAATATATCTATGGTATTCATGAGGATTATAAGTCAACCAACTGGTGGGCCCCTCCACCTTGGATAATGATATACTCTGATATATATGTTTCATAAGATTATGTAAATGTATATGTGTAATATTTAATGATTGTGTATATAATATAATTATATACCTATATACATATATATATTGCAACTAGATAAGATGTCATGAACTAAATATTCTCTACCGAATAACTACGGGGGACCACTTTGTCACAAGCAAAACAAAACTTGCCCATTTTGAGTGGTTTTGCAAAACTTGTACTTCAGACAGCTATATTTCTGGGGCATGTGGGGTTGATGGGTTGCTTAAGCAAATACGTGCACATGACTGCCACAAGGGGGAGGGTTGAAGATGCTACAATATTTTAGTCGTTTATCTACTTATTCTCAGCCCTGGTATTTGGCGTGTTGGGAGCAATCCTCAGCGAGTGACTTGTCAAAAATGCTTGATAGATTTTATCATATTAAGTCATAGAAGGCTTCCATTTATGCTGCTTATGTCACCAGTTGTATCAACAGTTTTTTCCCGCTTTCCCCAAGAGAACAGAAATGCAGTACTTTCCTGGGATTGGATTACTTCCTGTGGGAAATCCTAACCTCCCAATCAAAATTTCAGCCAAAATTGCTTGCCAAGTGCCCATGTTTTGGTGGATCCTATTTTTGTTGGATGCCCAAAAACATATTTAATTCATATCTACCATAAGCATTAGTGAACCAAGTTATAAGTCAAACTAAGGAGGTGTATCTTGAAGAGCTTGGAAATTTCAATTCCTATCGCCCCAACCCCCCTGATCCGACAGCCAGAGCGAGCTCGGTGGCGATGGAGCTTTGCAGTGCTGTTACAGCTGTGCTCAATGACTCGGTATCCTCTGGTAAACTGTTACATAACTATGGGAAAACACCATTTTTAATGGGAAATTCCATTATTTCTATGGCCATTTTCAATAGCTATGTTAGTTTACCAGAGGGTACTACCGTTCGCCACGTGCTGTTCCTTGAGTACAGCCTTGGGTGACGGACACTACCCTTGCCACGTGCAGCACTTGGGTGCACTTGTCATCGAAGGCAGTGCATCACTTGGAGTGCCAACACAGGGGGCCAAATTGCGTGACTGTAGCTTTCAAGCATAGATCCCAATCTTTGCTGGTTAAATCACCATTTCTTCCCCTATGTTTGATGGTTAAATCACCATGTTTCATGGTGAAATCATCGTTTTCCACAATTTTTCATGGTTAAATCACCATTTTCCACCATTTTTCCACCACTTCGGTCGGCGCCCCCAGGCCCTTGCACTGGGCCGCACTGATGCGTGCGCAGCGCCGCTTCGGATGGTCCCAGCGGCCTCTGGTGACGCTGCATGGCCATGCGCTGGCGGAGAAGGCGCGGATATCCACCGTTTTCATGGGGAAACCATCTGTTCAACCAGTTTCAATGGTTGTTTTTTTTGGATAGCTATGGAATATAATGGATTGTAATGGGTTATAATGGATTATAATGGATTATAATGGATTATAATGGATTGTGATGGGTTATATAATGCGAATATCGCCATCTCCAACATAAGTATGGACATATCGCAAGTGGGATATATTTGGTGTAACTATCTATAAAATGGATGAACTAGCACCCCCAAGTCATAGAAAAGTGGGAAACCTAAGATTGTTTGGTTGCTGAAGGCCTTGGAAATGGGAGTGTGGCCATGTAATATAATGAAATATATATTGTTTTTTATACATACGTTTATTTGGATTACAAGGATTGGGAAGAAGGGAATATTTCAATATGATTCCAAACTTGGATATATATATATATAATATTAATATATAGTTCAACTATCTATAAGTGGATGAACTAACTATGGTTATGAAGCATAACTATCACTAAGTGTGAAGTATAAGTGGATGACTATAGTTTGATTATGGGATGTATTGTTTTCTTTTTGTTTATGGGGAGTTAAGCATTTTGAATGGGAATGTGGTCATGTTTAGATGACGATGATGGTTTAGCAATCTATAAATGGATGAACTAACACAGACTAACTACTATATGGTTTTGAATAATTATTAACCACTACTACTGTCAGCAATTTTCTATAAACCTACAAGATATTTGCTGGAAATGGGCATTGAACTGGGGATATTGTGGATTAAACCACTTAGATCCTGATTATGGGATATCTAAACGTTGATTACCCTCCGGTAATCAAACGTGACAATGGAAAATCCACCATGTCTAGATAATTTTCCCATTAAAACCTCCATTTAAAGAGGATTTTTCCATTGCCCCGTTTGACTACCAGAGGATGAGTGAATTTTGCCATATATCACCGATTGTGGGCCAACATTTTATCGATATTACACCGTCTCGTGGCGATTGGATTGGGATGACAACTATACGCCAAGCGGGATAAGAGGATGACTACTGGATGCTGGGAGATCTAACATCGAGATGGGAAATCCTCTCTGAATGGAGGGTTTACCCTCTGATAAACTAACAGTTTGCTAGTGAAAATGGCCATAGAAATATTGGATTTTCCCATGAAAAGTTGTGATTTTCCATAGTTATGTAACAGTTCGCCAGAGGGTAATCCCATTAGACCAACCAGAAATGGAGACTTGTTGGGCATATCAAGGTGATCGGAAACATATGGAAACATGGGAAGAAACCAACCACCTGAAATGGAGATGGCCGGTTAATAAGTTCCCCAAGTGGGATATCCCGTCTATAAACGCGTGGCCTTCATTCTTTGTATGGAAAAAAGCGAACTTAAATGTTGGAAGATGGACGATTTAACCATCAGAAGTGAATAGAAATCTGGATTTAACATGATTTAACATGATTTAGCCATCAAACGTGGGGAGAAATGATGAGAAATGATGATTTGACCATGAGAACTGCTGGAAACTGGTGAGTAAACGCTCAAAGACATGGGATTTGTATGTGATTTATGACAGGGAAGTATATGCACCAACAATTCAAAAAAATCAGCCAGATGTAGGCAACTAAAGCAGCACCATATGGGTATGGGTTTACCTATAGTAGATATAACGTGATATAACAAACTATTCATGTATAAGCCAACCTTCACATCACTGGGACAGATCCAGATTGAGTAAGTCTTACCCACATACTATTGTCGGTCTGCAAAAAAACATTGGAAACTACTCTTAGCAAAACAGAATTGATACTATAGTTACATGGATATTCAAAAATGTTACATAATATAGTATAATGTAATATAATACAATATAATATGATATAATAACACATAATATAATGTAATGATATGTAATATATATATACACCATTTAAACCCTCTCTTATACTAGTAGATATACACATCAACTTAGCAAGAAAAAACAACAGGGGCAGCAGCTGTCGCCTCAGGAAGGCCTGCAGATAGCGGAGCGATTGGAGCTGCCCATCAGCCATGAAGAGACGTTGTTCAGTACACCCGAAGATGCTTGGTATCTAACCACCCAAAAAAAATGGCACAATAGTGGAAAATCTCTAGTTCTATGGAGGTGTTAATGGGAAAACAATCTATAAATCGTGAAATGGAACCGAACTTGGTATGTAACCGATCCAACCCGAAAAAGATGGAACAATGAACGATAGTAGAAAATCTCTAGTTCGAGGTTTTAAGGAGAAAATCCTAGGAAAATCAGCTAGAAATGGAGAAGAGTCCCCTATCCTATCTTAAGGAAGTTTTTAATATAGGATAGTATTTGAGATTTATAGCTGGTAAAATCATCGATTTGTTTTTTGTGAAATGGAACAAATTTGGATTGTTTGTCAATCATTATTGGCCTTTTCCCAATAGGAAATCCAACAGAAATGGGGAATCTATAGGGTTTTTGTAAGCAAATCCAAAAATGATTATCATGGAAACAGGTCCAAGCACATGGAATAAACCATAGTTTTCCATACTTCTCATTGTTCCATCATGAATAAACCAACAATTTTATGGAAAAAAAAAACATGGGAAGGCCTCCTGGATGGGGTTCCTCCGAAGGATGTGGAGGCTTTGATGACTTTGTTCCAATCCTTTCCGCCGGAGTCCCAGATGTTTTTCGTCGCGCTTGTGACGTCTTTTACGGTGTCATCAACCATGCATGGCTAGCTGGGAAATTTTCTGGGTTTAATGGGTTTCAATGGGAAAAATCATGCATATCTATAAGTGGTGTCTTTTTTGATGCTTGGGGTTATAGAAAAATTGGTTTCATGCTGTTCCGATGCAATTTGTTAGGTCATCGCTTCCTGCGACGCAGTGCCAAGTTGCATTGGTTTCCTTGAAGACGAGGTATCCTCAGCACAAGGTCTTTATTCGACGTGGTCACGGGTGCCTTGTCTCAAGCGGATGAGCTGTGCAGTAGTTCTAAACAAGAATGGTGCGCCCAGATCTCAGCACGGCTAAAGCGGACAAGCCCTTGCACAATTATCCTACTACTTTGTGACACATATTTTTTGTCGGATAACTGCCGGAATGGGATGGAATGGGGGGACCCATGACATATAGTTACCAGGATTATGACAACCCCCCACTTACTATATAAGTGGGATGATCTTCCAAGTAGTTAGCGGGGAATCCATCAAAATAAACCATCCCAAACTTGCGGTTTCTTATTGTGCATACCCCTATCCTATATATAATTTGTTGACAATTGGAGATGTTTTTGTATGTTTTTGTTTTGAAATCTCAATCACCGATGGCCAATCCTCGATTTGCTGCTCTCACTTTCCCAACAAGAAACCACAACACGTTGTTGGTTAATCCCCTATGATTATATGCCACATAGTTATTGTGGGTACCCCATAGTCCCATAGTGGATTCCCAGATGAATCCCATCCCCCATTCATATTATATAAACGCCTCCACTCTGTGCTACCAAATATGTGTTTTCATCCCCACATCCACCATGCTTGATATTGATGGGTGTTTAAGGGCTCAATGATAAAGGAGTTACTATGCCATTGTTAACTATGATTATCCACTATCTATCAACCACTATTGACTCAGTGTTAACTCTCATTGGATTGGTTTAAGGGAAAATCTACAGGAAACCATGGATTTTCCTATAAAATATAGAGGTTTCCTGTAAATTTTCCCATTAACCAATCCATTGAAACTCATTATTAGCCGGTTCTTCACCAAAATCACTTTCCATTACCATTCCTGCGTCCCGCCTTGGCTTTACCAACTCCATCCAGCAGTTTTCTGGTCGAAGGTTCCTGATTCTGGCGGAGAGTGTCGAGTCAGCCGTTCAGGACTGCAGCAGGAAACCCATTTCTGGTGAGGATTCTTTAATATCATTACCCAAACAAAAAGATAGAACCCTGTTTCCAGGATGCTAGAGATAATGTGGCTATGGCTCAAAATTACCCTATAATTGGTTGGTTGATGTTAATTTACCATTAAAAATCACCATTTTTGGTACCATAATTTTGAGCTATAGCCATATGTGTCTCATATTTCCAGGTGTCCTATGCTTTTCTATGTATTTCGAGTATTTCGGGATGGCCGGAAAGCCTCCGATTGATGGTAACAACCAGGGTTGCCGGAACCTTGTCCTTCACGCCAACAAGATGATAAGAGCAATTTTTCATGTGTTGATAAATCGCAGCGCCAAACATTGGGATATTCAACAATCAATGGCCATTTCAGGTAACAAAATTGGAGGTGCCTACTGTACCATTTTATCCTGAAAATCCCATTGAAACAAGAAATCTGTGGATTTCAAGTGGAATGATGTTGAGAATTGAGAAGAAAAAATGGGACATGGTGTCCTGCGGAGTATCATAATCCAGTAAGGGAGGCCGGATCAACGGGTCATAGGGATCGGGTAACACCTACCATATGAGGCTTTTTTAACATGGGCGATCCCCAAGACAACATGGGTTTCTATATACTAAAATGGTCTAATTCTGCATGATTTGGGGGTTCCATCTTAGGAAACCTCCATATTGCATGGGAGTATGAACATCCAGCTATTGCAGCTATTTTGGAGTGAACAGCCAAGTACTAAATAGATTCCATGACTTCTGACACAGAGCCATATTTCTCTGAAGTTGGGTGAATCTTTTCGGTGTCTACCTGGGGGTGGTTGCTTTTGGGAAATGCACACCATTTTAGCAGGGTGGCACTATGATCCATGGAACCGGGAATATCCGAGAAATCTTTGGAAAAATCTCTAGAAATGGAGCTTTAACTGGGTAAATCGTCAAGAAATGGGGGAATTTGCCATTGCCACGTTTGATTGCCACAGGGGATACTGAACATGAGTAGAATGCAAAAACTTCAATGCTAGATTAGGAAGGAGCGAACCTGCAAAACTGCTCCTGGAAAGAAGAGAAACCCTAGTTTGGGATGAACGGATTCACCAGTTTTTGCAAATCATGTGTGGGTCAAATCTATGAAGATTGTAATTGTTGAATAATGTGATATCCATCATGTTTTCCCCCAATTTGCCTCATGTTAGAAAGATGTGGTGCTTCAACACCTCCATTTTGTCTGGTCAAGTCATCATTTTCACGCGGCGAAAATACCTGTGTGTTCAAGATCCCATTCAATCCCACTTGATGATGAGTACAATCAAACACAACAAACAGAAGACCATTACAAGCAGGATACACATGAATAATCATAAATATATTCATATTGTTTTGTTATGTTTTGTTGATCTACAGTATTCCCCTGTTTATTCGTGGCATTTCGCGGCCAATCTCATGTCAACTTCTGAGTTCCTTAGTGAAGTCCAGGAGCTGAAGAAGCTGGAGCCGCACTTCGAGAAGCGCTGAAGAAAAGCTGAGTGAATGGGTAATGTTTCTTACCCATAGGAATTTGAAGATATTAAGTCTCCTAGAATGGGGATACCCCAAAATACCCCAAAATACCCCAGCCCCAAATCATCCAAGTCATTGTACTGTTTTTCCAATGAAACCTATGGAAGCGTATTCAAAAACTACGGGTTTATCCTACTTATATGGGAATTAATTGATATACAAGCAACCAAAATCTGAATGATCCTATCCATCCAATTGTTGAATAGATCCCTTACGAGGTGGGACCCCAAACGTGCTGCTTGTTGTTTTGTTTTTTTTGTTAACCTGCCATTACCTAGTTCGTTATATCATTTACCATACTTAGTCTAGGTAAACTAGCGTCAACTTAGCTATCGTTTGGGGGCCCCACCTTTGTACATTTCACTATTGAATTATTACGTGTATGGGGAGGGAACAATACAATTGCTTGGGAAGCGAATATGTGGGGATTGAATCATGAACAACATGGATTCAGCACCCTTTCACGGGGAAAAATGGAGGGTTTAGCCACCAGAAATGGGGAGCTGACCTTTTCATGTCTTCGGAAAAGATGGGATTGAGCATGAGGAGCGGCGGCTAGAGTGACTACAGGTCACACATTCGTACTGATAACTTAGGTGCCTCCTGGAAATTAAGAAGCCAATGCTCCCCTTCCGCTTGGCTCACCCCATGTTGGGCAGAACAGAGTTCCAGCTCTTGCCATGCTGTCAGCTGTTTAGCTTGGACTTGACATGACATGTTCATCGATAGAGATTAGAAAATCAAAGGTATCAGAGAAGAATAGCCCGTTCCTTAGCAGGAGAACCTTCGAAAACTCGGCCCGTAGTCCTAGTAATTCTTCCAGGATAACAGGTTGTCAGTGTGGAAAACTGACTTGGCTAGTGGCCACAACCCCAGTCATGATCGTTTTTTTTGTTTATTATTTATTGTTTTGATTCTGCATGCTAGTTGTCAATGCCATTGATGGCTTTCACACTTTTATCAAAAACTAGAAGCATCCACATCGGTGTTGAAAACTGAAAAAAAAGAACATGGGGATTTAGTTAACCAATCAACACCAAAAAAACATAGGTTTGTGGATCTTTGCCATTTGACATGTGGCCTTGCTACCTTGCTGATTGTCTAAGGCTGGTGGGGCCCGTTCGGGAGAGAGACCGGGGTTGGACAAGTGATCCTGGATGGCAGAAACATCATCTATACCTTCTGCAAGAAACATAGAACTATTACTTTTTTTGTTGGTTCTATAAACAAGAACATCACCTGAACTACATAATCATGATCCCTGCCCCTAGAAATACCCTGGAAACAATACATCCTGGTGCGATGTATCGGATCCAATTAATGCAAATGGGGGTCTCAAAATTGGGGAAGTTCTTATATGATCAGAGAAATGGGAATACACTCTATTGCTTTCACAGTTCTCTACATGAAAATCACCATTGACAATAGGTAAATCATTCATCAAAAATGGAGGTTTTAATGGGCACATCAAGTATCAATTTGGAATGTGCGGTTTGTCGCTGCATTTTTTGCATTTTCCCAATAAAAAATCCACTACAATGTGGTGCCCCCTAGTTATAAGTTTGTTTATAAACCCCATTAAGTATAGTTATAAGTATCATAAACCATAGTTATTGGAGTTATAAACCAACTTGGCTATCTAGGGGGCCTCACATTGTAGAAATGGGGACTCGATGAAGGTACTCCAGCGATTTTGGTCGAACTCTGTTGGGGTTATGGGGGAACAACCTGGTTCATGGGTCCTACAATAGCTGATAGAATGATGAATGGAGACAACCAAAACGTAGATATAGAGAATCCGGCCTTCTGGGAATTAAGGAACCTGGGGATGTCCAATCTCCTAGTATCGCGGATGGCTTCTGGTTAGCGCGGAGTTTTAGCACAGGTTCGGGCCCAACTGATTGTATTGCTTGGAAGTGCAGTTCCAGTGATAAGATGTTTGAAATGGATATATAAGCATACTTATAATGGCCTCATATCCCAACTTATGGGGGTTAACATACCATGCATATTTGGGGGGGTTGTATATAATCATGCGTATTTCCATGAAAGTAACCTCAACTGCTTGGAGGATCATCCCAGTGGTTAGTAGCCCATCGTAATTCTCCGTGGGATGATCCTTCAGGGACCATCAAATAATCCATGCTTAGCCGTTTTGAGCCGTTAAAAAACCATAGATATAGCATGGTATAACCAACACACCTCCAGTGAAATTCCATGAAAATAAGCTGTTCATAAGATTCATAAGTCATTCAGTGATGATTCACCGCGAAATTATCCCACTATTCTCCCATCTATCCCACTATCAATCCCATGAAGATAAGCCATAATTCATGGGGTGATCCTCCAAGTGCACCCCTGGCAGCCTGGATCCGGTCCCGCGCCAGCGCAGGACCCATGCGCAGCACACTGCGCAGCACGTTGGCGTCGGTCTTCGACGGAGGCAACCGTCACTTCTGGGAGAATCATCCCATGGAGGGTCAGTCCCGGGTGAGTGGTTAGTAAATAGCTCCAATAACTATGGTTCATAAGCCAAACTATACCATAGTTATAACTATCCATAGTTATAAGTATCATAAACCATAGTTATGGCCAACTCATACCCCATGATACCAACTTATACTTATACCTATGGTTTATGATATACTTATAACTATAGTACTCATGGGGTTTATAAGCCAACTTATAACTGGGGGGCCCACATTGTATAATTTCTACAACTCACTCCGGGGACTTAGCAAAACGGTGTTATGAACCGCTTATTCGACACCTATTTAGTAAGCAGTTAGATGCAGTTAGTATATATAAATGTCCTTATAACTTATGACTCTACATGGGATAAGCCACGAATCGGGGACGAATCCGATCACCAGGGTTACATGTTCACCACTTACGATCCGATGGATGGTCCTACAAGTTTTTGCCCTGGAGAAGGAAGCCAATGCTCCTCATGGTGTTTTTTTCCATGATTTAATCATCAAAATGGTGACATTATTTTAGCAAAATATGATATTCAATGATTCCTTTCATGGAATTTTAAAGGTTGGATTTGGTGCAAACACCCATAATGGTTGGTAAGGGGTAAATATCCCCGAATGACATATTTAAGGTTGATGGATTATTGTACTCTACTAGTAGCAATACAAACTGGGATGTGGGGATTTGAACCGGGGATTCACCTACAGTACCAATAAAATCCAATAAATGCGACATTTGGGAAAACATGCATGTTTTTTTCTTTTTGAACAATCCCCATGAAATTCATATAATTTCATGGTGGATACCCTCTGGTAATTTAACATAGCACACTGGAAAATCATCATGTTTAAGAACGGTAAATCATCGTGTTCATCATCTGATTCTAAGGACTATCTATACCATAGCAAACTGTCAAATGACGAGAGGATATTCTAAATTAGAGGTACTGACTGTAACATACAAAGCCACATTTTCTGGTGATTTTCCCTTACATTTAGCCCTAAAGCCAAAAAACACATGGTAGCCACCTCCAATTTAGCCATCGATTCCTGCTGCCTGGCCGCCAGGCAGACGTTCCGAAGCTCACGCCGTGATACGTGAAGGTTTCGTCGCATCTTGGCGAGACAGCGGTGTGAAAGGTAAAGCCCAAGCGTTGTGAAAGGTAAAGCTACAGCCCCGCAAGGTGGTATCCCCATTCAGTATAGATATATCCGCATTCACCCAAGTTTAGTGGAGTTCTAGACCAACTTGGCTAACAAAGTGGGGCATCACCTTGTGTTGCTTGATTGGTTATTTGAGTGTTTCCTAAAATGGGGGTGTCTGAAAATGGAGTGTATCCCCCTCCATTTTAATAGGGAAAATGCTGATTCATCAATTTCATTCTATTTCAAGACAAACCCAAAGGGAGGGTCCCCAAGTCACAATGGGTTCAACACTAAACATATTGTAAACACATGATTCAACTTGGATGATTTGGGGTCTCCCTATTTTTGGAGACTTCCACTTAACCATCATAAGTAGAGGTTTTATGGTGAAGTACATGAGGATAAATGGATACATGACAGTTGGTTATAAATATAGGGGGATTGGTACAATCCGTAAACTGGGAATACCTATTACTGTAACCAGCTAGTATGAAGGAACAACATTTTTGGTTTGAAGTCTGCTTTTTTTCCCTTTTGAGATCTTTGAGTGACTTGGTGGTTTCAGAATGTTCGCCAAACACATACCATTCTCCAACTGATAGGGTGTTACGTGCCTATTTTTGGCCGAAGGACATTCCTTTGAAGAGCTTATCATATGTTCAATAAATAATGCAAGGTAGGGCCCCCAGTTGTCAGATGATTTTTTTTTAACCCCATGCATACCAGTTCTTTCTATCCCCCATGAAGCCAACAGTGTCCCATGTGGGCAGGTGCAACATGGAATTTGCCGGTTCACAACCCAAACCAAGACCAGCCATTTGCTTTTCAATGGGTATCTATACCATTTTGGTCCATAGATAAATGTCCCAAGTCTGGTACCTTGCCACAAAAAATGTCTGGCATGGGCTGATAGTGTTTGATGTGCTTTTAAACTGCGGCTTCAGGACAGATTCGAACGGCTTACTCGAGATGCTGGCAAGATTGCGACGCACTTGCCTGAAAGGATGGTGAGTAATGGTTATCATCCCCAAACGTCCCAGAATAAACATCCCCACATGGCCCTACTAATTTGCCATATTTCAGGCTGGTGGATTTCTCTGAACTCTCCAGATAGATGATTGAATTTATGTGGCAAACCCAATAGCAGAAACCATCAGAAACCTCCCTTTGCGGCATCGTCCATACCGCCTATTTCAGGAAAGTCATTGGGGATGTTTATTATTGGGTTTACCACATTACCCAAAGTCATGAGGGATAGAAGGTACTAGTTAAGACTACGGTACCCAGCAAAAAATCACGGGTATTTGAACAACAAGTTTACTAAGACGTACTGTACAGTACATATATCTACATATAGATTATAAATACATCAATGGTTTATCATTAATTGTCAATGACTACATTAAGTATACGTTACTACATCATCATTTCTACAATTTCTCTTTTATTGTTTATAACTGTATATTTACATGATTACTATATACATTTATCTACATTTGCTATATTTGCTATCTTACTGTATGATGGTTTGTTATTGTTTGTCAGGTATCTGCGGTTCATCACTGCGCCGAAAACTGCGGTCAAGAGGGTCTTTAAGGGCCATGGGTTTGGACAAATTTGAACCCACATATGAATCTAACAATGACCCGCATAGAATTTATAGAATAGAGTAGAGATTGTTAGTTTGTCATCAATAGTTACACAATCCATAAAGATATACCGATCCTATACTTTATTTCCATTGAACAATTAAATCACTCAAATGGAGGTTTCCTAAGTAATGGGGGTACCTCCGATTCATCTATGCTGTGATTCGACCATTGTAAGATTGAAACCCATGGTGACTTGGGAATCCCCATTTTAGGAAACCCCCAAATACTGTCGATGGAAATTGGTAGATTTGTTTCACGAGTTTGTTCATCTCAAGTCTTTGTTGATCAACTGGACGGATACTCCTGAATTCGTAATCCAGATTGGTGCTTCAGTCTTAGCTTCACAAGTCTCGTCAAATCTCCAGTTCCCCAAACGTGTCCCCCTTTCGGAAACGTCTTCACCAACACGGTGCTTCCTTGCACGGTGAATCTCAGTTTTACGGGTCAGATCCACTGCCTTTGTTCATCAGTTGTAGCATCTAGAATCCCAGGTGAAATGCAGAGGAAATTCCGTGTGTTATTTCGCTCATAAAAATCATAAAAAGTTGGATCCCCAAGTCACCATGGGTTTCAATACTAAAAATGATCTAATTTGGATTTGGGGGTACCCCCCTTTGTAAAAACTCCATGCGTTTCCAAAAAAATCCCTCACCCAAACGGCAAGACGGGTGACCGTCCCTCTACCGCGCTCGCCAGGTGAGTTCACGGAATGGTGCACAGCCCCCTACATCGCAGAAGACGACGAAGGCATCCCTAAATGTTCATAGAAGATGAGGCCCCAATAGCGTTCAGTTGATGCAAATTACTTCAATTAACTATATATATGCTTATGTGGGGATGTAACGAATTTTGGGGGGCCTCACCTCGTAGGGCTTGATAGCTCCTTTTTTTTCAGGAATCACATGATTCTGGGATGATGTAGTGCCCAACTGCCTGGGTTTCTTCCGTTGATTTTTTAGCAAATCCAAGAAGATGAGACTTGGGTTCTCTTGCCATGATCCCGAGGATTGATTCATGGTGTACCCATACAGTCCGATGGGGCTGTGAAGCAGCAGAAGGTGAAGATCTTCACAGCTTGGATGATTCACAAATTGTAAACGCAACAAAACTACATGGAATTATACATAAATATGTTTCGGAAACTGCCGATCATCGAAATCATCAAAACTGCCAATTCAAGGTACCTTCACCACATCTCACCAACATTGCATGTTTTTTATTGATACAGTATAAGGCCCCAATATGTTGGGTTTAAGATGGGGGGTAATACTCCCAAAAGCACACAACTCTCCCCCAGGTGATGATGAGGAGGAGACTGTTGGGGTGGGGGTGTTTGTTGGGGCAGCGGTGGTAATTGACTGGTGCTGCTTCTTTAAATATGTAAAGATATAATTAAGTAATATATAATCTTCCTGAAGCAGATAGAATATAGAAATGTCAATCATGTGCCAATTTTCTGAGTTTGTTTTTGGCACATTTATTTTCTATCTACTCCAGGATGACTGTAGTTAAGTTGAATATTAACGGTCTTATACACACATATTTTAATGTATACCTGAAATAATGATCCCCAATGACTTTCATTTTTTTGGAGGGTTGAAAACCTGAATTTATTTGTATGCCTATGTTGGTTTAAACAACAACAAACATGGGAAACGTGACCAACAACGGCTTGCAGCAGCTTGTATTTCAATATGTGTCAATCTAGATAAATAAGCGTTGTTCAGCTTGTTATTTCAATCTAGATAAATTTTGGGATCTAACTGATATAACCAGCAAGCACTGTGTTTCTTGGCCACTTAAACCCACTAGTGCTGTCCACTTTAAAAGCGAAACAAGCTTGAGCGGGGTTACCGGGCATACCCTTTTGCTTGACATGCTCTGGGTTATGAGAAATTACCAGCAAAGAACATGACTCAGGATCAAACACGAGGCCTTTGTTTTTCCACAGCTTGGAGTAGTTCAATAATATATAATTCATGTCAATCCAATTCATATTTCCATAGCCTACTTAGCGGGAAACTGCGAAATCATTCTCTGCAAGGCGGTTGCCCTCCCAGTTGGAAGTTGGCGTTTTTAAACCTTCAGAAAAAGCATAGATGTACTGCAAACATCTACAAACCCAGGTGAATTTATGAGGCTTACGCCTGACAGCCGGGCGCCGGCCAGTTGGAACCACGTGGCCGTATCGGAGCCTAGGTGGAGGCCACGTTGGCGTAGGGGGTGCTGNTTGTTGTTGTTGTTGTTGTTGTTGTTCTTGTTGTTCTTGTTGTTCTTGTTGTTCTTGTTGTTCTTGTTGTTCTTGTTGTTCTTGTTGTTCTTGTTGTTGCTGTTGTTGTGGTTGTGGTGGTGGTGGTGGTGGTTGTTGTTGTTGTTGTTGTTGTTGTGGTTGTTGTCGTTGTTGTTGTTGTTGTTGTTGTTGTGGTCTGGCCCGTCTGGCACCATCTTGGCCCAAGTTGACCCCAGCTTGGCCCAGAAGGGGGCTGACCGCCCGGGTGTGCGGGGAGCATACCGAAGGTCGGGAGAGCCGTCTTACGCAGGCACAAGCAAGCCCTGTTGTTGTTGTTGTTGTTGTTGTTGTTGTTGTTGTTGTTGTTGTTGTTGTTGTTGTTGTTGTTGTTGTTGTTGTTGTTGTTGTTAGTACCGGGGTAGAACCGGGTTCATGGCCCCATCTTGGCCCTATGTTGGCCCACGTTGGCCCCATCTTGGCCCATGTTGGCCCCATCTTGGCCCCATCTTGGTGGCCCAAGTTGGCCCCATCTTGGCCCCATCTTGGCCCAAGTTGGCCCATCTTGGCCCTATGTTGGCCCAGGTTGGCCCCATCTTGGCCCCATCTTGGCCCAAGTTGGCCCCATCTTGGCCCTATGTTGGCCCATGTTGGCCCCAGGTTGGGCCGTCTTGGGGCCAAATGNNTATGTTGGCCCATGTTGGCCCCAGGTTGGGCCGTCTTGGGGCCAAATGTGCCCCTATCTAGGTTGAAGCTATGTAAAAACACCTGCAAGAAGAAAATTTTTCCGTCCCGGGGCCCAAAATGCTGTAAAAACCACGATTTTTGCACAGCGCCAAGATCAAATCCGTGGCCGCCGAGGGCCACGAAACCCTGTAAAACGCGANAAAATGCTGTAAAAACCACGATTTTTGCACAGCGCCAAGATCAAATCCGTGGCCGCCGAGGGCCACGAAACCCTGTAAAACGCGATATTTTTTAACATCCCACGCACGATCCCCTGTAAATTACAGGGTCATCAGTAGACAGGTTTTTACGTGAGGTCCAACAAAGGGGTTGGCGGCAGGGGCGGCCAGCGTATATAACCTTCGGTTACCAACCGAAGGCCTCCGGCAAGGGCACGGGCGCGGGGCCGGCGCCCGGATTTAAAGGCTTACNTTATGAGGCTTACGCCTGACAGCCGGGCGCCGGCCAGTTGGAACCACGTGGCCGTATCGGAGCCTAGGTGGAGGCCACGTTGGCGTAGGGGGTGCTGTTGTTGTTGTTGTTGTTGTTGTTGTTGTTGTTGTTGTTGTTGTTGTTGTTGT
>BGPT01000822.1:195689-235167 GCA_003297045.1 Symbiodinium sp. clade C Y103 | reverse complement strand
ATTTTGCGGCATTTTCTGTTTACAGAACGTTGATTTTGCAGCATCTTTTGGATAGTGGAAAATCCAGATTTTGAAGTTCCCAAATCACAAAAAGTTAATTTTTTGAAGTTCCCGAAACGCAAAAAGTTGATTTTTTGAAGTTCCCGAAACGCAAAAAGTTGATTTTTTGAAGTTCCCAAAACGCAGAAAATCGATTTTCTGTATTTCAGCGAACGCTGAAAAGTTGATTTTCTGGATTCGCGGCGCCCTGGAAAGTTGATTTTCTCATTTTTCTCGAATTCTTTGATTTTAATAGCCACGGACCCAAATGCTCANGTTGATTTTCTGGATTCGCGGCGCCCTGGAAAGTTGATTTTCTCATTTTTCTCGAATTCTTTGATTTTAATAGCCACGGACCCAAATGCTCATCCTAAAGTAGATACCGGTTTCCCCATTGTTGACCGTGGCAGGTCACTGAGATCACGGCGGCGGAGCTGCAAGCGCCGGCCGGCGCACAGGAGCGCTTCGCAGGCGATGGGTGGGTCATGGATCTGGGGAGCTGGGGGAACTGATATTAGTTGGGATATTAGTGATTTACTATCAACATTTACCAATTACCATATATCATCATATATCTATATCTTGTACCATTTACTTCACATTCGAATAGATTTACAATTTACCATATAGCGTGTTCCCCAATAGTCGGGATATGATTTCCCGATGGTAAACGATCGGTTGGGATGTGAATTGCCATTGCAACTATGTATTCAATCATACAACTTAACTGTATTGACCCATAATTATAGTGGGATTATAGTTGGTAATATATGTGTATATATGATTATTAGTCACCATGGGATATAATTCTGAATAACAATAAATAGTGGGGAACAACCATTATAGTGAATTGATATAGTATTACTATTAAAAATAATTGAATTATATTAGTAGTTGGGATATAAATTACTATTGGATACAATGGTGACTTAATGGGATATGATCAGTGTAAATTAATGGTGAATAAACTAGATAGCTACTATTGATTATCTAATACTGAACAAGAAGGGTATTCATTGGGATATTGTTCATAGTTGACCATTGTGATATTACTTAATACTGGGTCCCTCTAGATGATACCATGGTTTAGTAGGGGATGAAAAGAGATATTTGGGACCATTTAGTAGGGATGTTCACTAGTAGGGGGATGGGATTGCTATTTACGGTGAATTATTTGGTCATTTTTTGTTCCAACTTTGATGATATTACGAATGGGATATTGAATTTGATGATATTATTATGGGTAAAGTATCTTGCGACCAAATCGTAGTTTGAAACTAATGTACAAATGACTTGCCGGCAACTAGCATTATTATAGGATGATATAAGTATTTACGTGCTTCTATTTCAGGTTTTAAATCTTAAATACCATTAATGTCAACATATTCGACAGGGTTTCTGGTTTTGTTTCGAATTGAACAAACACATGCAAACAATATTTGTTTTTCAACTGTAACCGAAACGTATTCGAGTCAACATAAGAAACATATACTGTAGAGATTTGTATTATATTGAGAATAAAGACTGACCGAGTACTGCACCTATTATGTTTTTTCAATCCGTCTTGTTCACTGCTGTTTTACGTCACAAATTCTGTCCAGTTGCAACCGCAAGACCCTAAAAACAACGGATGAAGAACCAAAACTGTGCAAAAACAACCCACGTACCAACAACAGAGGAGATGCCATATTGCGGCAGCAACCAGGGAGACGAGCGCACAGAGCCGTCAATGAAAGGGGAACAACGGTCCAAACACGAGAATCAACAGGAGCAGCCCAGAAGCAAAACGCAGCAGGAATTTGGGAACAAGGTAGTGGACCACCAAAACCCAGCAAGTGCAGCCTACAAGCCAGAACACAGAAGCAGATAGAACAAGGCGGCAATATCACCACAAATCTGAGCATGCAGCGAGAAACACGAAGGCAGACGAGAGAGAAATGCAAAAGCCACGCAAAAAACACATTATGAACAAGAACTGAACTGGAAACGAAAGGAAAGCAACAAATCCGAAAATCGTCAAAGAGCAGTGCACAAAAAACCAAACACGAAACAGAAGGAGAACAGCAACCCCCAAGCCACAAAGCAAGGACAAACAGTTTTTTAGTTTGTCAAACACAAACAAATTGTGCGGACTCACCCCTCGCCTCGCCTTCCGGTTGCAACCTTCTTTCAGTTCCAAATTATTCAGTGGCCAATCTTTCAGTATGAAGAATCGGGAAATCTCGAGGCTCCCCAAATTTGGGTCCCTTTCTCCATTCTGATGAACCATTAAACATAGAGAAATGGGATCCCTAAATCATCCATTTCATATGATTCATTTGGTGAATTTCTGATGCTTCATGGCTGGTTAATGGGATGAAACTGCGGAGGTGCAGCGGTGCGGGCCTCCCTGGCCGCCGCGGGAGCATCCAACGTAGCCATGCTGGGATGCTCAAGCAATTGAAAAAATGGGAAAGACAAATGGACTCCAGTTCCAACGTGGAGGGCATGTTACATTTGAATGGATAGAATTTCTGATATTTATGTAGGTAAAATATATATTTGAACCATATTTTGCAATGCTTCACATTTATCACACGCGAATCCATGTTTTTACCTGGCGCAACCTCAGCTTTGGCTCTACATCGCTGAGACTGTGGGATCAATGGACAATCACTGACAGTAGACTCACGAGTGGTTACTTTCACTTGGACTAATGATCGATGTTTCACAGCTAGATTCTAAACTTTGGGTGGGTGACATCCCCATTATCGTATTCTTTGTCATATCTACCTGTAATTTGATGGATGCCTCAGCCACTTGAAGCAGTTTCTCATGGATCTCCCCTGAAAAAAAAACCGTGTGTTGTTGACCCTTCGCACTGAAATATTTCTCGCTATGCTGCTGCGGTCAGTGGATGAGTTGCGCCATGGGCTGTGCACACTTTCGAGGAAACTCTTCGAAGTAGATCCCCAGAGCCACGAACATCAGAACACCTTGGTGGGGGCCGACTGGTCCAGCTGTTTGGTTGGTTGTGTTTTTGTTGCTGGTGCCAGTTAAAGGGATGTTTCTCCAAAATATGGCCATACCATATGGAGAATCTCTCCCTCTCTCTCTCTCTCTCTTTCTTTCCAGATACACAACAATATAGTTATAATATTACAAATATTGGCTGCTCATTCTTCCCTATCCAGCTGTCAGGTGGGAGCCTCGTGTTTGGCGCTCCTCACAGCAGCTATTCCGGCCTATTATGCGAATGATATGGCCATGGTTTTGGCGACGCTTCTCATGACCTTCACTTCACTTTGCGCAGATTACTTGTATATCGGCACAGCCGCATGGATTGCAATCTCTGTTTTCTTTTTTCGATTTCCGTTGACTGTGTGGCCCCGACCAGAAAATCTGTAGAATCGTTTTGTAACCCAGCTCTCTGCACATGGTACTTGATTACTGACTTGCTGCCGGTATTATGCAATATTGTAATGATGTCCAGTACTTGTGAGCTGACTACTGACTTACCCTGGCTCTGAGCATTGACTCGATTGTATGCTGTGGCGTCACATGGTTCTTGGTAGGGCTGGAGAGACAAGGTATGCCTCAGGATAGCACGTCCACGGCCGCAAACCCAGGTTTGGAACGTGATCGACCGGTGGTGTGGAATTGCTTATGCGTTGTACATGCAGCTTGCTCTGCACATAATCAACTCTGCATTTTTGCCAGGTAGACTGTGCAAACTGGATTGACCATGAATTTCACCATTGGACCATTGGATGCTGATTGGACATCACTAGCAGTCATTAGCAGTCACTTCCTTTGAGCCGCGATGTCGCGACAGGTATGCTTTGGCGTGGCCCAACCTGCCCTTGCTGTCAACCTTAAACGCCCTGCCTTTGTTGGGATTCCTCAGCTTCTCGAGGACTCGGAAGTACAAAATGGCCATTTTGTTGCAGCCAATATAAAAAGGCTCTTCTATGTAGTCAGCAGCACACCCAAATGGAGGTTTCGGCCATTTGTGCAACTATAAAAAATATGATTCTGATTTTGGACTGCAGGAAGTCAAAAACCCGGGAAGAATGGAGCTTTCGCCATTCACTGTGGCACTTCTTTCTGGCCGTCGACATGCCCTTTTTCCTGGTGTCTACTGGCAGCACGAAGCGGAACAGATGATTCTCTTGTAGGCTGTTTTTTTCTGCTTGCTGCACAGTGCTTACAATCCATTCGTGGTTCAGTATTGGATCTGTTCAGTTTGGGGTCGGGTATTGGGGGGATTTAGTACTAATACTAGGGGGAAGGGATTCTCCCAATTTTCACAGGGTAAATCCCAATAAAATCCTCACAATTGCTGGTCAAAACAATCACCAGTTTTTCACATTTTCGACTAAATCCTCAGAAATCCCAGTTATAGCTCAGTTTTATGACCATTTTGGCAGCAAGGCCCACTGGGGCGAAGCCCCGCCTCTAAGGTTTGGTGCCTATGCAGACTTTGGCATTTGACGATCCGGTTGGATGGGCCATCAACTTTATTTTGCGATGTTTGGATGCCCACATCCCACAACTGATGTCAGCTCGATTCGATGGATTTTCATCCAGCGACCAACTCGCTGTGGTTTGAACTTTTAGCTCCTGTTTGCAGTGAGCTATTCTTCGTACCAATTGAGCCATACCTTACCCCCTTGCTGCCTGATGGTTATGTTGGGTTTTACCACATGATTTGTTGTGATACGGATTCTTCACACCTACAATCCACCATGGGGAATCCAAACCAAACCAATAGAAGGGGATGACAGAAGGTGCTCAATTGATACTGCATTGTGATTGAGTTGCAACTTGACCTGACTGGAAATGAATGCCTCAACACACTGCTGAAAGTTGGCAACGAGGATCATCAACGTTTCCGGAGTCCTTACATCACAAAGGCCCAAGCTCCTTCAGTACCCCCAAAGACAAAAGTTGTCTCAGAGAAGTTGCAACAACCATCAATCAGTCGCCAAAACTGCCTGTTTTGCGTCCAAAAAAAACGACTTCAAGCTGGGTGGACTGGATAGCTATCGTCCGTTATACAGGGTTTAAGTATTAAGCCATACATCCCGTTTCAGGCTTGGTAATGTTGATCTAAGATGATCTAAACTCATTTTTGCGCATATCTTTGTTCGCTGGGGGAGGATACCTGGATGGTGTGTTGCGCAGCATCGCGCAGCGCATGGTGAGGTCCGCCGCCATTAGCGCGGTGGAAGGTAGCAGGCAGTGTGCCAAGGCGCCGGAGCTGATCAGAGCTGATCAGTAAACACACCAAGTCACAAGGGGAATGTTTGGGTTTATGGGGGATATAACGAACTAGTTGATGGATGTTAATGGCTTTATAAATCTATAAGCCACTTCATAGCTGGGGGTGCCTCACCTTGCAACCATTTCCCTTTGAAGCAGTGGTTTTCCTATGTGGATATCTTTCGGATGTGATTTACTCGAAAAAGTTGCGAAGTTACTAACCCCATCTGATCACCATGAATTTCCTTAATATGCCTCGCCTGGCCATGAGTGAACCCTTGGCCAGCGCGACGAGGCTTTAGAATCCAAGCGACAGGTGCTGGATCGTTGTTGGTGGTGAGTCCATGTATAAATGATGCAAAATCATCTGGAAAAGATCGTGGAGGTGGTAAAACACCATTTTTCATCACAATTTTGGAGGTTCTTGGAATTGTTTCGTGGGTTTGCCTGATGTGAATCCCTATGTGAGACTTGCAACTTGGTGGAACGTGGAGGCTTCCCAGGTTCCATGGTATATAAGACCTTCGTTGCATGACAGGATGAGTCTGAAGTCGGTGCAGATGAGGTTCGGGAAGACTCACTGAAGAGGTTTTGCCTGGCAATGAAATGGACCTTTGGTATTTGTTGACTTGCTGTATTTGGATCCCAAGTCATCCAGGTTAGCTGTGCTTTCCAGGCCACCGATGCTGGTGAAGGACATCCAGATTCGGAGGCAAGCCTGCAGTTTTTGTTTGCGACCTTGGCTGGTTTCCAGGGCAGAGAAATCACCTTACGCTTCAAGTGAACTGTCGCCCATACGGTCCATATATGGAAAGTGAAGTGATCACGACATGTTCTGCGTTAACCAGAGGAATCACTGGTGATGTCCTACAATTGGTCAACTGCTTGGGTATAGGAGCTATGGCTATGTGTCCTGCGCTATTGTTGGCTCCGTACATAGTTGCCTTCAATCCATCTCCACTGTTGGTTGCTGTAGAAAAATCAGGGTCAGAATGATAGCACCTCGACAGTTCATACCCAATATCCATTAGAGCGCTTCATGATGGATTCCTTGATTCCGTAATCTTCAATGAATGTGTCCAAAAACCACCTGGATCAACCGACTATACATACTCACCATGTACATCCATGTACAAAAGATTATAATGGCACAATCCCCATGTATACAGTACACTAAATCGACAGTATACACATTACATCACATTACATTGCATGCGTTTTTGAAGCCAGCTCAAAATCAATAAAAACATCGATGGCATGATTGACGAGTGTCTATTTTGTCGATTTTTATTTCACCATTGCCATTGACTTGCAAAATAGATGGACCAATAGATGGACCAATGGATGGTGGTTGTATGTGGAAAATCCCTGAAAATCCCTATTTTCATAGGCAAATCCACTATAAATGGTCCATTTTCAATAGCTATGTTGGTTTACCAGAGGGTACTCATCCCGACCTATCTATGACCCCAGTCCTCACCGCAAGGGCAGCAGCGACTCCGACGAGCGCCATGCCTCGCCACGTAAAACTGGAACGACCGCCTCACAGGTGGGTGCCGTGCAGCGGCTGGGGTGCCAAGGGAGACCTGGGATGGGGCGCCTGGGAAGATACCTTGGGAAAATCCCAGCAGACCTGGGGTTTTTATGGGGCCTTTTTCACGGCCGGCTTAGAGTGGCGAATTTGTTTGGGTGCTTTTCATGGTTTTTTCTGTAAAGAGGCCTTTTTTTTTGGATGTGGAAATGGTTTTCCTTCCTGGAGGTGGACAGTTGTGATGGCTTTGGAGGGTACGGCATGGGTCAGATGCGACCAAGGCGTTTGGTGGCTCAGCGGAACAACAACCACAAGGCGTCCAGCTGCCGCCAGAAGGGGTGTTTTAAGCAGACATACAAAAGCCAGGACGCTCCATGTCGACGTGTAGGACTGGGTCCCACCAGCTTCCAAATCGGGATTGAAGACACAACACTTCCGGACTGAGTGGCCTCTGGTAACTTCTCAGAAAAACCTTTGTTTGCAATGGCATCAATGGCTGAATCTGAAGGTGTTGCAGCGTTTGAACGCTGAGATCCTGGGACATCAGCGAAATGTGCCATGGCAGCAAGTTTTTTTTGTTCAATATTCAGATCAGAAGCGGCATGTATGTACAGTGTACAGTATATAGATGCGTGTATACTTTACATACTGTATACATACACCTACACTGTTAAGTTTCACCTTTTCAAGGTCTGGCAAATGGACCCATGGATGTTTCCTTTCGATCTGCAGCGTTTTTTGGGCTCCCAGTGCTTGAGCCGCCGCAGCTGCAAGCGGCAAGCTGCGAGAGCCTGAGTTCAAACAGGGGATGATTAACAGAAATGATGAAGATGTGCTGCATGCGAGTTGGTCTTCAGATGCTTCTTTCCTGGAACATTTTGGCAACAAGTCTTGACTAATTATTAGGTCGGAAGATCCATTTTCACATGAGACTCCTTTTATCGCGCAGGAATAGTCAACGCGAGCTAGTGCCATTGCTAGCCTTTGTTGAAATTCAGTTTGCCAGACCTCCTGCCATTTCTTCGGGCAGTTTATGACAGAGAACCACCAGTGACGGTGAAGAAAAAGGTACTCTCACAATATTTTCAGCCATTACATTCTCGCTCCAATTCACAGTCTTTGCTTCCAATCAGCTTTGCCCTTGAGGTATAGGAGGAATGGACGAGAGGGAGTCCCTCGTTCATCCACATGCTCCCAAAGACTCATTTGCCACTTGGTGGAGGAGCATTTGGACAACAGTTGAAAGGAAGAATGGAGCCAAATCCAGTGTGGTCTACCCTCTGGTAATCAAACATGGATTTGGAATCCCGTTTCAATAGGGACACTCATCTATAAATGGACAAACATGGGAAATTTTCCGTGGCCATGTTTGATTGCAAGATGGGAAGTAAGCTCAAGTTCGGCCGCCGTAAAAACCCCTTGGATTTCGGAAGGCTTGGGGGTGGCCAACCTGCAGGACATTCTACACGAGGAGCAGTTTCCGAACTGCCATCATCTCTCTGGCTGTACTTTTGGTGTTTGCCTTTGCAGCCCTCGTCTTCGGAGGAAGGCACCGGTGGGCACGGTGCCACTTGCTGGTTGTGAAGCCTTTAACCTTGATGCCTAGTCCGCCTTTGTGTTGAGGCTTCCCAAAGGGATCGCCTTCCTGGCCCCTGATGATTTTGTAAAAGGCTGGTGCTGGGTTGCTGGATGGTGCTTAGTTTGGTGGCGACGGAAACTGATCGTTGATCTCCAGCTGAAGGCTTTGGCAGCTGCTACCAGGTGGGCATGTACTATGCGGATCCGGTGCGAACCTGAAGGGCTTGGCCGGCATCGATTGAGAGAGATCGCTGAAGGATTTTATTCGGGAAGGCCACAGGCCTTTTTGTCCTTGGTTGCATCCCAGCATTGAACAAACCGCCATGGAAACGAGCTGACACCATGTGCCGAGGTGAGACTACCTCACCTTTTCAAATCGCTACAACCAGATGCTCAAGCGTGCCAGGTGGGATGGGATGCTGCTATTGATTGCTGGCTCGCGGTTGGCTTGGAATAAAAACCACTATAAGGGATACCGGGATACCTATTGACCAACCAGTAATGGGATAGAGACAACCGGGTATATTTAATGGCTCATTCGGGATTCCATTCCTTGCGACCTGCCAGTTTTTTTGCGGATAGTCCCCAGCAATCTGCAGAACCTCAGATCCAACGTTTGGGACAGTCGACTGTTGGAGGTTGCAGTCGTGGAATTTTGACTCAGCACAGCGATGCAAACAGAAAAGGTCTCACTGAAACAGACACTGTAGTACCTTTGGTCCCCCTAAAGTCCGACATGATGAAGATCCTTTCGATGACCTTTATATATATAAACCCTCTGAATGTGGGTTTGTCTGAAAATAGGGTATCCCCAATTCCAATGGATTATCATCATTTTCCCTACTCAAATGGCTATTTATTTGTGGGTATCCCCTGTTTGTTCTTCAAGAAACCACTCCATAGCCAGGGGGAATGTGCCATCAGCATTGGCTGCACGCACTTCACCTATTGGCCCGATGGTGGCTGCCTGTTGACCGGCCCAACGTCCCATTTGAAGGCGCCGAAAACCCAAATCTCTCAACAGCTGGCAGATGAAATCATGCAAATCAACATGAGAAAGCTCAATGTTAGGATCGTGTCCATTACATCCACTGTGATTACTGTGTATATATGTATAATTATGTGTATATATATATATACTGTATATTATAAATATACATCTGTATATATATATATATACATACATATATTACGTATATATGTATATATATGTATATATCTATCTTATATATAATATATATACATGAGAAAAAAAATATACACATATAGATACATACAGGTATAGGAAAGACTGCCTGTCAGTGGCTTACGCTCTGAAACCACGGCATCATTTCCACCAAGCCGAGCAGGCGGCTCCGGAAGCCTATGCACGGAGCATCACAGGGCCGCGAGAGTGCCCTGAGGCACATTATGCTGGACTTTCGCAGATGCTGGGGATGGAAATTGTGTCCGATTTTGGAATTTCAGACATCAAATTAGGTGCTTGAGATGGACAACTTTGGAAGATTGCCATAGGAAAAGTTGCAGTTAACGTGACTTGGAGAGTAGACATAAACTCAAGTTATCAACATGGCTGCGAGAAAAAAAGTAGAAGAGAAGAAAGACTTGCAACCACCTACCAGCCACTCTTTACAATCATCAATCTTCTGATGTCCAGAACAAAAGAGCAGTAACTTGCATTTGTTTCTGCATGCTCTCCGAGCAGACTTGTGCTGAAACCAGCTTCAGTCACAGCAATATCGCAAGCACTCAAACATCTCAACCGTCAATGTCCGACACACACACACACAGAGATTGTTTTTTCTCAACAGTTCAACCTTATCTAGGTTCAAAATTGGACTTCCTGCAAATTCGCGCAGATTATATTGATTGTTTCGAACATTGATCGTTTTCTTTTTTCCGGACTACGTGATATTTTCAGAGTTTTCCTTGCACACCAGTGACCAGCCTGTCATTGAGTTTGCAGTGTGTCCAGTGCAAGTGACTGCAACGCGGCTGATGAGATTGACTATAGATCACCCTCAATTCGATGGCCATGCTGCAGCGTTGTGAACACCTTGGACGACGTGCCCTCCGCAAGAAATGGGTTTGAAACCTCGGTGCTGAAGCCTGGAAAGCCGCCGAGGCCCCATGGTATCCAAGGTTCTTATGGTAGGACTGCTAGTATGACTACTAGTCTGATTTGCTGATTTGCTTCAGAAGTCCCACCATGAAAGTGAGTGTTTTGACATTTGACTTTGTACGGTCAGATAGGCAGAGGCTTCTGGCACTCTAGGGTTGAGAGAGTCCAAATGTTTTGTGTCATCGAGTGAGCAGCTAAGTGAAAGCGCAGTGAAGCATAAGTCACTGTTCCCAAAATGGTTGAAGATGTTCTAAGACATTGAGTTGGGAAGGAAAACACTGCTTGAAATGACACAGGCAATGGAGACGGAGGATGCTGCCAAAGCTGCAGCAGAGAGGCAGAGCCAAGAGAGGCAAGAGAGGCAAGGCAAACATGCAATCAGCATGCGCAATATGTCAATATGAGCCAGCTGAGTGGTTTTTTGAACTTCCCCTGACCGCTTCACAGTGAACACGAACATCCACGACCGGGAGGCGTGCTGAGATTGATGCCTTGGAAGAAGCAATGGACGTTCATCGTCGTGAGGTGGTGGCCTTGGTGGATCAGAGTCGATCAGAGATCTGCGGGCCCTGTGCTTCGCCAGGTTGAGGAGCTTCGAAGATTACACGAGTTTAGGGATTCTCCGGAGGCTGGGAAAATTGGGAATGACTGGTATGATTTGGTGGGTCTTAAGAAAAAAACTATACAGGCTACACTCCACATTTTTTTTTTCCGCATTTACTCGTTGCACGACTGAGGCAGCACATTGTTCCGAACCACAACAAAAATCAACACAAAATAAACCATGTCACTTTGGAATTCTTCATGCCCCAGAGCTAGCCATCTGGCATTCAATTCTCTTCCACCTTTGGTCCCCTTCTCAAGTTTGGCTCAATCGAGCAAGTGCCACCCCAGAAGGCACGCAGTTGGAAGTGGAATGTTGCCAAGAATCTACACATTGACATTTGATGGTGGTCTTGATTTTTCTGGAGATAGTTTTTTGGTTGCCATAACTTTTCCCCTAAGGTCTGGGCATTGATTGAGATTAGGCCACAGGCGGTGCCCCTCACAGCCTCGGTATTTCGAGGCTGCAGCAGCTGAACCAGCTGAAGCAGCCGGACCCCAGGTGCTTCGGGGAAGCGCGTTGTGAACCTTCAACTACCATGAGAGACTCCAACGGACAGGTCTGCACTTTCAGGTTTGAGGGCTTGGGTTGGCTAAAAGCTTTGCAGGAACTGGAGACGGATGTGGCAGGCCCGTCAGCGTTCACCGACATGGGAAGGTGTATATAATTCGATTGCTTCTCGAAAGATGACTGGGGCTGGGGATAGTCAAGGTGGTGCTTGAGTCTTGGGTGGCAATGAATGGATTCCTATTGGCTGCTTGCCGTTTTTGGATCGACAATATCATGGACCGACTGTTGGGCATTCGCAACTTGTGAGATGATTTCTTAAGTTCTGTTTGAAACTATCAAGATGCAGAAACAGCTGCTGTTGGGACTATCGTATATAGGTGGTGAATATATGTATATATATATAGATTATATACATATATGACTATTTATGTCTTAAACATTTCATGGAACTGGTGGAATATGACCCTTCACCAACACTTCATTTGCTGCCAGCTGGAACTTTTGCAGAGCGCCTCGGACCACCACCGTCACACCCAGAGGCTTGATTTGTGCATGGACCAGGGTTTGAAAGTTTTTTTGGCACATAAATAAATACAGTTTAAAAATTGACAATGATAAACACATAATGTATATATATATATATTATACACATTCTCAACACAGACAGATAGTATTGTGGCATGAAGCAAAAGATTGAGAGGGTGGAAGATTGCGATGCAGAAATCAATTCCACAAGCCACGCCAATCCCTGCTCAGTTGCAGAGACTGCGTCTGCACATGGAGAGAGCATGGCCGGAAATGAGTTCGGGCCCTGACCGTAAACATCAACATGTCAAGAGTTGTGGAAAATCGAAACTTTCACTACTATATCAGCTGAGACGCATGAACTTTGCGTTTGCATGCAGTTCTCCAGTGACACCTCTGGCAGACTTTCTGGCAACATCTATTTTCATATCAGCTCTAGCTTGAAGCCGATGAGGCAAAATCTGGTGCTCCATTTAGACATAGATAAATTGTGAAGAATTGATTTCAGTTTTGGAATTTCTGACCAAGCAACATGGATACTGGATAAATGTTGTGAACGGCTTTGTTGGTGAAACCCTTGAAGAAGTACGGGGCAGAGATGGAAACATGTTGGTCTCTAAACAAACTGTAAGATGTTTGATCTCTGATGAACATTAATATATGTTCTTTTACGGAATGTATAGATACACGATATGTGCGTTTTACAAGAGTTGTAACACTTAAGATATACAATGTGTATATATATTATATATATACACCTTAAAAAAATATGATAACTTAACGTATGTACATACATATATATATGTATGTATATATATATATATGTATGTATATATATATATATATGTATGTATGTATGTATGTATGTATGTATATATATATATATATTCATATTTGAACACTATTTGACACATATTATTACATCGAATGACATGATGGTTCCAGTGTTGAGGCATGGCCGATGCCTTCGTCAACTTTGCTGGCAAGGGGAGGCCATGGCCAGGGATGGGGCACAATGAGGATGGGCTACTGAGGCTACGCTGGTTTTTTTCCGTCCCGTTTGAATCCATTTGATCAGATGATTTTTTTCAGGGAGTTGAATTGAACATTAGATTGTTGCAATAAAAGATAGAGACGGAGAATGAGAGAGAGAGAGAGAGAATCAGGCGGCTCACCTGACTGCACAGTCGCACACACACACACACATGCAAGTTGAAGGGTAGGTTAAACAATGCCACCCAATTCTCTGAACATCTACATGATCTCACCGTGGTTACAGTCGCTGTACACTCCACACTTCTCGATTGCGTGGTCTTGATCATGTTTGGCCCGCTCCAGCCCTTGCGCCAGTGACACTTTGTACGTGGGGATCTTTGCTCGTGTTGCGAATGACCTTGTCGCAAGCTCAGCGACCTGCAGGTTGTGCTCGCCAGATGCAGTGCTCGTGACAACAGATAAGCGGCGACAAAAGTTTCGTTCAGCTCGAGGCTCCTGCACCGCCTCGTTGAAGTTTGATGCCCTTAGATTTCAACTAGGGACGATGTCCTGGATTCTGAACGAAAACGATACATATACATATTAATTATATATATATACACACATACATATACATAGGAACATATGATTTGTGATTATTCCTGACCACCTTATTTGCCGAAAAAATCGTCATGACAATGGCCTAGATTAGGACATTGTCAAACGATTCAGACCATTTCTTTCTGCGATTCTGTGACCTTCAAAACCTGGAGGACTGGGACGGTTTGCTCCTGGGATCTGTGGTTGCTCAACCCCAGGCCAGGGGAGTTGAGCATTTCACTTGCTGCCTTGGTGTGATCCATTTTACCTTGCCGTGTCATACCTGCACATTGTACAAGTTTTCAGCCTGTTTTAGCTGATAAACCTTGAAACTTCTGACATCTTCCGACATTTCACCTGGCAGATCAGCAATGCTGTGCAGCAGCCCCCAGCGCCACCTGGATTGGCGCCCCAGGCTTGAGCTGAGGGGGTTGTTTTTTTTCCCCTTACATATGGCCTTGGGATGGACAGAAATTGAAGGATCACAAGGAAGAGGATGCAATGTTGGCACAATCCGAAGGTTATGATGTTCCGGAAATTCCATCTGAGAATGGCCCTGCAACCATCTTAAAGCGATGCCAATCTTCGACTAACTTGCCATCTTCATGGCCACCAATTGCACTTTCTCCTGGTTTCCTCATCAGTAAGAGCTATAGGCATGAGAACTGAGGAATTGCTAAAGCTTTGTAACGATTGAGTTTCTAATGATGTACTTTCAGTTCCCAACAAAGTGCTTTCCCGAAGAGCTCATATTGAACGAGTCCGAATGATTTTGGAACATATGTTCATTTGTGGGTACGTGCGCAGAGTCAGGTGATGGATTGACTATTTTGTGACATTTTGATGACATCATACAATGAGAACATCGCTTCCATTTGGCAGAGGCACTGAAATTGAGATTTTCTATTGGTCTACACGCGCAACACATATTAAGTCTTCTCAAGCAGTCGGTAAAGTGAAAGTTGATAGGTCGGAAGAAGATATATGGGACTACAACTTTTGTTGTGCACAAACGACACATCTTTTTGGGTAGCTAACGATGTGTTCCATGAGTCCCGCATCGTTGGACTCAGCAGGATGACCTGGGGGACCTGGGCGACCTGAGCGACCTGAGCGACGAGGAGGTGACATGGGGCGCTTTACGGATGTTTACTTGACTCGGATTGAAACATGCATGACATATCAAAGAAAATACACCAGCAGCTATGAAATTATATATCAATTGAATCAATTGGATCAAATTGGATGTGTGATTCAATTGGAGGATTGAGGTGCGTGTGGGTGGTTTTCTTGAGACTTGTCTGTCAAAGTGATTTGGTCGCAGTACGCTACAGGAAACCACGACAGAAAGCACTACTCCTGGGAGCAGTGAGGATTCCGTGGGCGAGGCTCCACAATGCTGGATGCCCTTTAAATCTGAAAATAGGTGGAATCTTGTATGGCCTTTCAAGAAGCGGCTCGAAGAATTGCAATCCGTTTCCAGCAAAATTGCACCGCTTTGACTCAAGTTGAACAACTGACCAATTTCCAACATTTTCCAACTTTAGCGACTTGCGCAGGGAAGCGAGGAGGAATCTGCGTTTAGTCCCAAAGAGGCTTGGGCAAACTGGGTCGCGTTGCAATCAAGATCTAGTGAGGCTGAGTTTAGCTTGAAAAGTTTATTGCAAGTAGGATGGATCCATCGCGATCAGAAAAGAGTTTTCCAAGTGCAATCGAACATATAGTTGTTTTTGGGTCACAAATGCACGCGTCATATATCATCAATCATCCCGTCCGACGAGCGCAGGACGATCACACGCAGTTGACCCAGCAGCGTAATGATCTGAGAGCATTGGTCCAAGTACTCCAGGCTGGGGGGCTTTACCAGGTTGGTGAAACGGATGAGCCGTTGAACATCACAGATCTCCACTGGTGATATTGGGACGGAGCACCAACTCGGTTATTTTTGAATGTCGTACATTGCCATGTCGCAATTCATGGCATGTTGCATTTGTAAGATGTGAACATTCGAGTGGAATCGTGCGTGTGAAATTGCAAGTCTTGAACCAGGGCATGTCTTCTGGTTGGACCTGTTTTTTTTCTTCACACAAACTGTGGTGATAGATGTATATGTATGCAAGTGCTACAGTTCAAATTCAATGCGTTCCATGAGATTGTCATGAAATCCTTCTGGCATTTCATCCAAGCAACGCCGACTGCGACATTGCCGTCGGCATGGTCGTTGACGTAGTCATCGTCCTTTCGTCCTCATAAGTACCATCACCGTCACTGTCAGCATCACCAGCACCAGTGCCAGCACCGCCGCCACCACCACCGTCACCATCATCACCCATGAATTAGTATGACTATCATCACCGTGATCATCATCATCATCATCATCATCATCACCATCATCACCACTACCATCATCATGTTTCTGTATTTTTGTCATGGGCCTCTGATTTTCAATGATTTTCATTTGTTTGATCCTCATGTTTTGCCGCTTGGATATCCTTGTTCTTCGGTGTGCTGTCCCAGTCAACAGATCGGCAGTCAACAGATCGACTAAAATGGTAGCAGTCCAAAGCCGAGACTGACCATTGGATCAAAACAAATTTCTAATTTGTTTCACCTGATTTGGTTTTTGGCTGTTTCAGTTTTTATCAGTCTGAGGGAAAGTTCCTCTGCTGCCCTGCTGCTGCAGACACTGATCCTGTATCATTCCTCCATCGGCCAGGCCCAGTTGAAATTGTCCGAAGAAGAGGCAAACCGATGGCAAAGAGAAGCGCATAGGTGCCAGTGCACAGAGCGGTTTACGGTTTTCATGAAAGACTTGTAAAAGTACTTGATGGTACTTATATTTGATCACACAGACATGCATCCTCGAGGCAGTGCCTTGGGAAAGTTTCTGAGTATCATTCATATGTCAATTAACCTACAGTTGGTGCGTCAAATTTCATCCCATTCTGAATGATCATAGACTTATGTTTGCGACGGCAATTCCTCATTAGCAAAACTCTGCTTGACCCAGAACTGAGAGAATATCAGGTGTACCCATCCCCAAAATGCTCCGTCAGCATCAACCAGATCAACCAGATCAATCGTGCCATGTTGGCCGCTTTTGCTGTAGGCAAGAGGAGGCAGCAACGGAGTTGAGAGAGAGGATCCAGCTAACCCAGGCGCCACGGCGTTCGGGCTCCCTGGGCAAGGTATGTGATATTCTTCCAATGTCTTCCAATGACAAAGGTCAGCAATCTAGTACCAAGTCAAATACAAAGTTAATCCCTGACTGATGAAAATCAAAAATAGCAGATCCATGCAAGGATAAAAACCCATTCACAGATCAAGTTGCTGCCAAATCGCATACACTGTCAGGTGTGGGGCACGATTGGTTCGGTGCAGGCCTGCTGGGATCAAAGGGCTTGAAGTGAAACGTCGTCTGCGACGGACAGCGCAGTAAAGCTATTTTTCGTAGTTCAAGAAATGCGAATTATCAAGACCGTGGTAGGTGTACGTCGTTCCGTCGTTCCGATTTTGCCTTCCGCATTTTGAAATTTGGATCGTTTCTGGTGGTCTCAGCTGCCTGCCAGATCAGTTTAGGATGCAACTTGCTCCTTCAAACGGCTCCGACAGCGCAGCTGAAGGGTTTAGGATGTTTATGTCCGAGTGCCAAGTCGCTTCGACAGCGCAGGCAGTTATCAAGGCTGCTGGCATCGGCTTTATTCGGCCATATTCTGGGCCAGTCGACGGGAAGGACTTATTTTTTCACCACTCAGAGTTGAAGAATGGTCCCTTGGCCATGGACGTGGGCGATGCAAGAATCTTTCCAAGAGTTGTTATATGGTGCAAGTGTATGCTTCCATTCAAAATTCATCAAAATTCATTCCATACCATCCCGTATCAAAAGACAGAACATTGAAGAACTTCCAGGCTGTCTTACCTTGCATTGCATCATCGCACAGCATACCAGTGTACAACATTTGCTTTTCATTTACCGATCCCAGTATTTGGATGACCTTGCTGAAACTTCTTTGTCTCGTTTCATTTTCTGGTCTGTACTGGTTTTGCTTCTTGTCTTGAGCTTCCATGCAGCTTGCATTGCACATGCATTTGCGGTCTTGATGAATTGGGGCTGGATTGGATACTATGCCAAGGATGATAGGATTTAACCATGACCTGCGATGGCCTACCATTGATTGAAGTCTGAGTCGTCCGACGCTGAGGCAACTTCCAAACGCTGGCAATTGGAGACGAAGTAACGTACGAGGTTATGATGAACCCGGTGAAAGAAAGGACCTTCGCCGCAAACGTCATGCTCACCACGAAGTTCCTAGGTTGCACAGGTGCCAAACCTTTCTGTCAAATCTTCAACATCTTCAACCGATATCCGAAATCAAGGATGTTCGCGCTGCGCTGATGTTTTTTGCACATTTTTTTTCCTATCAATATGTTGCCTTCAGGTAGTTCTGACCGAGACTGAGAAGAGCCACAGCGACTTTTGTGCTCAAAGGGTCTGATGTTAGAAATCCGACTCCGATGCTCCGGAGCATTCTGCGAAAAGCAGTGTTTCTCTGGTCGATTCGAGAATGCCAATTCAATTGTCCTTGAAACCATGAAAGCTACCTTGGTCAACTTATTCTGGTGACGGACCTTCCCAGAGCTTTGTAGGGTTAGCCCTCCTTCACAGAACTTTGCGCAGCAAGAGCACCAAGGATGATAGGATGTCACAAGATCTTTCATCATTGCCGGCATGATATATGCTTGTATATACACAAACTTTGTCATTGCTATTGTCCATTAAAGCTACTCGTACTACTTTCTGTCAAATCCGACTTGAAGGGCACACACAAACCTTTCTTCGAGTCAGTGTTTGCGTCAGGTTCGGATGCGGGATGTTCGAATGCTGTTGTTCGTTTGGCTCATTTGGCATTGCAAACTAGAACAGAAAATTGACATCTCACAACAGCTGAAATGATCGAGAAGTACTCCATCAACAAAAACGCCAACAACAGATACACATATGAAAATATGTATGAATTCAACAACAAACTCAACTAGCCAGGCCTTTCCTTTCAATCCGCTGATGAGCCAGTCTGGCGTGGTGAAGTTCTACAATTCGCTGAACGGTTATGGCTTCATCCGACGAGGAAAACCTGGTGGCGGTGACGTCTACGTGCATCGCTCGGCCATTGCGGATGGAAAGATGCTGCTGCGAGGCGACAAGGTCTGCTTCGACGTGCCTTGGAGGAGGTTCTGTATGGGGAAAAAACAAGAATAAAACCATCTCCAATCATTTACCACTTAAATGGGTTGTATCATGTTGCACCACTTAGATGGGTTGTATCATGGTGTAAGTGTAAACCATCTCCAAATTTCTCGAGGTTTATGGCGTTGAGTGTAGCACATTAAAGGAGCAGAAAAAAAATCAGGGGGCTCAAATCCTCCCAAAATGGGACTAAGCCAAGAGTTTGAGTCTTTCTGGAACAGCGACAATTTTCATCTACAATCTTCTGATCTTCCTAGTTGTGCAGGAATGGAGCGCATCAAGGGGACTCGCGACTCGCAACTTCCTTTTGCCTATCCCCAAGTGGTAACATATTACGAGCTTTAGTATAATGACACAAATACAAGCACATACCAGTCACATACCCATGTTTATCTAGCTATATGATATGTATATATGATGAATGTATATGTATATTGTATATGTATATGTATTATATATATAATACATATACATTTATATATGTAATATGTTATTCAAATGTATTTTATGTAGGGCCACCTTAGAATGGTGCCCCTCCACATCCACATCGCCAGCGAAGGGTTTCCATCCTCGTCTCAAGGTCATCGAAGAAGAGAATCGGCTCTGCGCCCTGCGCGTCACTGGCGGTACCGGGGGATATGGCCTCACCTTCGGCTGCAACGTGGATAGGAGCACCATCAAGAACCTGTGCCTTGAAGGGTACAAAATTATGATTTGAAATGGATTTACTTGGTAGTTGGTGGGGATATCATGGGGATTTAATGGGATATATACTCAACATATATGATTTGGGTCTGTTTCAAAGTCGGAGTATGACCCATGATAAAGTTATTGAATTATTGGGGAACATGAATGAACCATCAAATTAGATTTTGGACGCCCCATTATCAGACAAACCCTGATTGTTTGTTGAACATGTGAAGCAATCAACTCTCACCAAAGGGGATGCTGGAGGGGTCGGAAGGGATGGTGATTTCACAAAGACTTTATACACAGCTTGAAGAACGAAGGTATTGTTGTGTTTTTCACTTTACTTGCAACTGGTTTCAATGGGTTCGCGTGACACACCAGTTTTTGCCGTCGATCTTCGCGAGGCACGGCACCGTCAAAAAATTCTTCCCTGAGAAGGCACGGTTCTCCGAAGGGAAAACATGAGTTTCATGATGCGCAAAGTGACATGAGCAGCAGCCGGTTAATCCCTATGGCTTGTAGATACTTCTATTATCTCTATTGAGTTACTCCTCTTTCCTTTGATCCGGAATCAAATTTTGACAGTTTCTGCCATTTTTCTTTTTTCATTGTGTTTTTTCCTGCAGCTGCTACAGCTGCAGCATCGTTGGTTGCTGCCAGGGATGGGGCTTCATTCTCCAGGAAGGCGGGGGATCGAACCTCTTCTTCCACAGCAATGCCATTGAGTCAGGCCACCTGGGCCACCTGAGAAGCGATTTCCTTCTTCACCAACTACTGGTTGAATGGGAGTTGGAGGGCCACTGTTCAATGGAATCATGAATATATCATGATATTTCCAAGCATCTGCTGAAGGCGGTTTCACATGTAGTTTTAGTTTCAATCCCCCTTGGGATGATGATCCCACCAAAGCATGCTGTAGATTTGATGGTTGGGCAACTCCAGAGGCTGAAGATCAAAAGCTGTAGCTTGGTGGTGCACTTCTCTTTTCAGAATCATGGGGATATCTTGCCTTCACGGCCTTCAGCATTGAATTTTAGTTCAATGAGATCGACGCACGGCGCACGCTCTTTGCAGCCTAAACAAATTTACAAACCAAATTCAGTCATAAAAATTTATTCCTGTCATCACCGGGGAACAAATGGAGTTAGCCGACAATGAAATCAAGTGCTGTCAAGCTTCAAACCATGCCAACTGTTGAGTCTGAGTCTTGTGGGCAGAAAGATGTACCACACGGCTTTTTCAAGTCGTCCTATGGGGGTTTCCGCCGAGATCCACTCGAAGACTTCTCATGTCTTTTGGATTCAGATGTCTTCATTTCCAAAAGGAAAAATTGCAGCAAAATGTTCATTTGCCCATAGGATTTTGGGTACTGGTGTCCGATTTTCAGAGAGATCATGGGATATTTCAATTATATGTATACATACATTACTACTGATGATATTTCCCAACTTGATGGGAGCTTGGGCCGATAAGACCCAACCATAATTTTTCTTTTTAAATGGGAGATATACTCTGCCCTTGCTGGACAAAATCCCCACTTAGTTTTCTATGCTTTTTCCATTTAAAAGACCTCTAGTTGAGGGATTTCCCATGATTTATACTGTAGATTTTCCTATGATTTTCCAATGAAAACCTCCATCTTAGAGGATCTTTGGTGTCAGGCGATGAGTCCCTGGTGGTGGGCAGCCGGGTCAGCTACGACAGCATCTTCGACGCCACACGCGGCAGCCGCAAGGCGGAGCGCGTGCAATGCATCGCGGGGGAGGCTGCGGACCTTCCGGTGGCGGAGAACAGAGCCACGGAGGAACAGGCAGGGGATCTGGCGGTTGAAACATCTTGATTTAATGCGATTTCATGGGATTTACTGGTGATAGGAATTAATTAGCCTCTGGTAAACCAAGATACCGAACTGGAAAATCACCATCTTAATAGGGAAATCAACCAAAAATGGTCTATTCAGTGGTTTGGAAATGTTGACAATTGATTCTTCCAATCACTTTTTTGTTGAAGCGTGGCCAATTTTGTGACATTTTGTTTGGGCGTTTGGCATTCTCACCCTGCTCCAGCTTCTAGGACCTCGCCGCCTTTGCCGTGGATGAGAGCGACGAAGAGGAATGGGAACTGGTGACATGAGCGAGAAAGAGGACAGATGTGGTCAGAGTTGGGAGGGAAAAGCAGATGGGAGTTTCCATAAATGGGGGATCCCCAGTAGCTGGATGGTTGATCGCATGGAAAATCCCAGACAAAAATGGATGATTTGGGGGACCCCTATTTTGGAAACCTTCAATTCTTTTTTTTTTCTGAAATAAAACAGATAGCACTTGGATTTGCATAGGGACAGTTGGCGAAAGAGAGTCACCACATCCATAAGATTGTACCCGAAGCGTTTGCCGATTCCTGCATTTTGGCAACGCTAGGAGCCCCTGTCAAAGTGTTTTATACCGTTTTATTCTGGTCTCACCAACCTGCAGAGGCAACCGCCTCAACTTGTACAGTGTCCAGTTCTGCAGGGCATCGAGAAAAAAAAAGAGCCATTTGGATTTTGGCATACTCCAATCAGCAGTGATATCCAGTTAAATTGCCAATATTCTGTTAGGACCTTAAGGTATTATTGATATTGGTATATTCTGCCTATTAAAAAAAAGTAGCATCTTCCATTGTACCAATCTCCAGTCACGATATCAGCCCAGCTAGACAGGTCCAGGAGGTTCCGTCGCATGCGGCGGGTGAACCGTCAAGGCCGAAAGTGGTGGATTTCAGCGTCGACGTGGCTTGGCACGCGAGGAAGAAACATGTGGAAATGTGCGGCTGAACAGACATCTCAACTGGGTTCAAATATGAAAAGTGTGGAAGATATGGATTGGACCAATATATTCTTGATATTCTTGGTTCATACTTAAGATTACATGACATTCTTGTTGTACCCATTTAGATCCATTTAGTGCATTGTTTCTGCCACTAGCCGCGGCAACGGTAACAAATTGAAGGGGAGGAAACGGGTCTAGCTCGAGCCAAGAAACATCAATCGTACCTTCTGAATCCTATTGACAATAAGCATGAGATGCGGTCCGATTTCAAGACATTCCATATGCTTTGTGAGTCTTGCTCCAATGGAAGGGGACAACTCGACCCGTGTGGTCGCGGGCGGCACTGAGGGTGCGCCAATGCAGCTGTCCGCACAATCCTCAGAAGGACATGAACCCCCTGCATGATTTTTATCGCAGATTACAGCTAAGACAAGAATTCTCTTTTTTGGTGTAACAAGGCAGATTGTATATATATATATATATACACATATATTGTATTTTTTTCAGTCCCTTTTTTGCAATTGCAGCTGCATTTTAGTTTTCACACAATGGCTGGACTGGATTCAAGTATATTTCACCTCTCCCCTGCAACTGCTGATCAACTGACGATTGCTGAACATTGCTTCAACGTGGTTCAACTATGTTAGAATTTTCCCTGTTTTTCCATTGGTTTCCTCCTGACATTGGATGATTTTGGGCAAATTCTAGGGACCTCACAAGGGGTTCAACAGAGAACTAGCTCGGGATATTGGTTACTATGCCCCCTGATATTTTTACATCATGGCATTCATTGCCATTTTTATGAACATGACTACGATTGAATTATATGTATATAAATATACATAATTATGTGTATATTGATCATATGATTGGGATGAAATGCCACAAAAACGAACCCCATTCATTATGACTACACTGATGATTTCATACGTCGAAATGGACTGCGCTTCAGGTCCCGCATGCGAATCGCGGGTCTCACAAGGCAGATTCTGCTTGTTGGACAGATGTACCATACGTATAATTAGAGTGTACACGGATACATGCATATTTGAACAGCAGATGGACACAAGCTATGACATTGCACGCATGTATATATGATTATATGTGTATATTCTCCCCATTATTTGCCTTTTTGTAAAATGTATAAATCTGTGCATGTTCTTAGACACTGACCTGAATGCTATGAAACATCTGCCGTTGTCAGAGATGCTCCAGGCCCAAGTATTCGGTCAGAATGGCAGCAGATGCAGCGCCTATCCAACCTGCGCAGAGGACCTGAGAATCACAGGGCCCCAGGGTTCTCAGCGGTCACCGGGAAGCCGCAGGACCGGCTACAAGGAGAATGCTGTCCCAACGATGCAACTCGGCAATGGCAGACCTGTGGTTTGAACAGTAAAGGTCATAAAGTCACCAACCTAGGAATATCAGGAATCATCAAACCTTTTCTCAGAGTTTTGCATTCTCCTTGCCAACGAACATTTCCTTTTTCGAAGGGAACATCCCGTGGTCTTTTTCGCAAGATTGTTTGCTAAAATAATGTTAAAATTGTTTTAATGTCGAAATACCATCCAAACCAACATAGCAATGGAACATGGCCCATGTATAATTGATCAACATGGTGATTTGCCATAGCTATGTCAGTTTATCTGAGGGTAAGTCAACAAAAGTCTGAGAACCACCCAACAGAAAGCCAGGAAGGCGTAATGCTGAGCTGCTGCAAAGGAGCTCTGCTGAAAGCGGAGGAAGCAGCTGCAGGTGGCGGGGGGTGAATTGACTGGTGATTGTGGTGGCCGTTTTTTTCAGGTTTCCATTCCCGCCAATGGGATGACTGTTTTTTGAGGGGCGTTGAAACCATCAACCGGCCTGGATTTCTACACCTGCGCGGTGTGGAAACAAGACATAGATCTGCACCACCACTTCCCCATCGCCAGGAAGTGCATGCACTTCCTTCAAGGCCTGCGTGGCCATGAACTTGAGAGAGGGTGCCTGTTGCCCAAGTCCCGCTGGCATCAGGTGCGCCAACGGCTCGGGGGTGGGGTTGGTCCACTGAGAATCTGGTTCCAATTTTCGTTGGTAGAGGTTTCTTTTGAGAGAACTAGTTCGCGGTTTCATGGTGGCTATTCTGATTACTGGTGCTTGTACGATTTTGTACAGATTTCTATTCGGTCTCCCACAATTCTCAGTACCTTTGCCTGTTTCGTCACACCCAGGCTGTCTTGCTGTGATCTCTGAGTGCAGTTTTGGAGCCGTTTGCTCAACCGGAAACAGATGGTGGGCCCAAAAAGCCTGCTTGAGGTGTACAGGATGCAGCCCCGCTGGTGTGCATGAACTCCGGCTGGTGCTTTTTGATCTTTCAGCTTTGGAGAAAAACTAATGAAATTCCCAAACACATTTCTTTGTTCTTATGTTTTTTCCCCAATGTTCCATCCTCGAAGAATGGGATGATGATCTGAATTGAACAATATTTTTGGAATGGGTAACCAAGACAGAGAAATGTTCATCGCGGCAGTTCCAGCATGGAGGCTACAGGATGGGCTCCTGGTGTCTGGCAGCGAAAGTTGGGTGCGGTTGAGCGCTGAATTCGCGTCAGTTCCAGCACGAAGATTGTTGGATCTTGAAGGATGACTTGGATGTTGCACTTAGTGAGGACTACCATTGGTCAGTGAAGCTAGCAAAATGACCTGGGTCCGTGAAGCATAGGGGACATCCCACTCCAAAATCATTTTGTTACACAAAATGAATATTAGGTCATGTTCCACTATATTTTTCTATGACAAGCATCCATTTTTGGAGACTTCTTGCGATAAAACCCAAGTTACTGCCATGCCCATTTCATCGTCATTTTCAACTACTAAGTGGGACTTCCAAGGCTTCCAAGTCTCGCCAAAGTTGCATCAGTTCTCGACCCAATGAGTCGGTGATAGCATGAGTGAGACCAAAAAAGCGATGCAACATGACGTCAGGACGATGGTATGAGTTAAAGGTGTTTGATGGGCGCCGATCACTGGTTTCCCACACCAACAATTAGCATCCTTTTCATTTTTTTTGTGTATCTCAGACCCCCAATCATCAGGACCTAGTTGGAGATGCGCAACCAATCCACGGTCTGAAGAAATTGGTTGACGGGGATAAAACAAATTTATTGTTGAATTTCGTTGGTATTTGTTTGGCCTGATGCAAGTTTGTGCACTCCCCGAGGTGCGCGAGTTCTTGTGTCAGAACCGGCAGTGCGGGACCACAATTGGAAGCATTGGAACCTGGCAGCTGGATCCAGCTGGAGCTGGTCATAACTGCGCCAGCGCGCCGAGGCTCATCCCGGAAGTGCCCACGGAATCCAAGATGAAGATCTTCAGATTGCTCCATGTGGGGCATCTCAGCTGCCCCAGCTGTGAGCCCAGATGGAGATCATCTTAGCCGCCCAGGACTATTGCATGGAAGCTTGGGCGGATCTTCACAGCTCCAATCCGCAGGAGCCAATGGAGTTGAACAGATGATTGTATGCTGGAAAATCCATGGAACCTGAATTAAAATCTGACAATATGCATCTACTCTATATATATATATATATGATGCACATCTATACAAGAATTGGAAGTCATATGATGCATATATACTGCTTTTCACGATGGTGTTTGAACCTTTGATATTTATCGAATACACCAAAGGTTTGATCGGTCTTGATAGGATGCTTCTTTCATTTACGGACGACTAACTCAGGATCCGAAATCTCTGAGCGAGTCACGGCAATTCTCCTCAACTGACACCACATTTTTCAGTTTGATCCCCCCAAGAATCCATCGAGATATTCAGTTAATCCCAAACCACGTTTGCACCAGCCCAAAATCCCACATTCCAGCCAAAACTCCCACATTCCCGCCGAATGCAGTGAATCCCTCAATTTTTTTCCATCCCAATTTCCATCAACCACGACAGGACGCTGATGGCTCCAGACTCTTAGAAAAACTGAAAGAACTGTGCCTTGGATGACCTGCAATCTCACCACCAGGGAGGTATGGGGGGCTTAGTTACCTTGGGCTATGGGGGTAATCAAAAGATGGGAAAATCACATCCTACTGGAATAGTGGTCGATGAAAATCCAAGAAATGGTGATTGAGCCAACAAGAAAGGGTGGGGGAAACGTGAAAAAAAATGGTAGGGACGCGGTGGCTTGAGAAGAAACAAGCAGGTGATGTCACGTGATATCGTTTGTATGATGGAAATGTAGACTAGTTAAGAACCATTCTTTGAGCTAGTTATAACATGTTACAACTGGGAGAAGCCGGAATTTTTTGGGGGACTCACGGCAGTGCACTTCTCCTGATGGTGAGCACCTCTGATTCGTGCCCATCCCAAAGCTCAAGGCCGTTGTTGGTGCCCTTCTTGCATCAACAAAGCCTGGCAATTCCAGTGAGCGTCAAGGCAAGCACCTGAACAATAGGCAGATGGGATCCATAGACTGTGAACGCTATATTGAAGAATCTTGCCATCAGGCACGCGTATTGAAGATGGCTGCCTTGTATGCTCCGGGCTCAGCCAACCTCTCGCCTGATCATTGCGGCCGTGCGTCGAAACTTATACTACATGCCAACCCACAGATTTTGTACATTTGCAGCATTATCAATCTCATACTTATTCATTTATTGGAATATTTTTTGGATATATATATATATATATTATATTATATAATACTGTATACATGACATACTTCTGAAATTATATGAAGATATTATAGTATTCATATAGTACATATCAAGACATACCCAGGATCTTCCGCAAAGCATGCGGCTCCTCGATGAAGAGCTCCTGGGGCGAGCGCGGGAGCGTCGGATGCTGAGGGATGGGGGTGACTCGATGTTGATTTGATGGGGATTTCATGGATATATATATATATGATATATGATAATGGTTAATGCGCAACTTCTACTGCTTGGGTCAAGAAGTGGTTTCCCAGTTCATGGATTATGATACTCCATGAGAATCCCCAATATGGGTAGCTTAACCCCCAAACGAATCACCAACAAACAGGGGATCGAAGCATCCAGTTGGGTTTGTCTGAAACCAAAGCCAATGCCAAAAGATGATCATCATTTTGCCCATTTGACCGGTGTGATTGGGGTGTATATTTTCGTTTTAGACAACCCCAAGTGTGAAGCCAGCCTTGGATCACTGAAGGTCTCATGGCACTGGGTGATTCGTGGGTGACCCAGTCTAGACGGAGATGGAGAAGACGTCGCTCAGGAAGAAACTAAGAAGAATTAACATGATGAGAAGCAGGAATCCGGCTTAAAGGGTTGGATACTGTATAGACTCTATGGGACTATCTTGCCTTTTAAGTCTTGACCTCTCTCAGGCACAGGTAGGGACGCTGTCTCACTTCGGGACATTGCCTTGTTGATTGGCACTGATTTTGCATTTTGAACGCTATACTTTTACCGTGGTTCACCCACCTTCCCCCTCTTGCTTTGAAGGCCCTCGCAAGTGGTGGAACTGGAGGAGCCGGCAATGGTGGGCAGCGGGTTTGATGTTGATTCATGGAGTCCAGCACCAGTTCAGCAGTTGTGGTATTTTGGCCCCGCCATTAAGAATGGGATACATTATATATGTATATATATATTTATTTATTCATTTATTTATTCATTTATTTATTTATTGTCACTGACTGTCTTCATCATGGTGAACATCAACACCAACAATACCAACCGCACCACCACAGAGGGCAAGAACAAGAACGAGAACATCGGCGATGACAAATGGAGACAGTTTCCGGCAACACATTCCAGCATAGATTTCAACCTTGAACCGGGGTGATGGCTCGCAATTCTTGAGGCCCAGAATTGCGATGGTACCATACAAGACTGATCCTCATCGATAAGCGTGTTTCCCCTGTTCTGGCGAGCTAGTCTTTCTGCATGGAGCCATGTTTTTGCAACTGGCCACTGGTATTTTACCCTGAGTTGGGGGTAGTGAGCTCACTCCAGTAATACTGGAGTAAGAGCTGCAAGATCATCTATAATTGCTGGGTTTGATTCTAGATCCCCGAACTGGTGATAGATTCTTTTCCACATCATTCACGACCGGACGGTCTCTCCCAATTTTTCATACTAAAATAATTTCAAACATTTTTTTGCTGGTCAAATCCCAATTTTTGGTCGGCCAAACCGCAAGGTTTCGATGATTCAATGCCCATTTTGAGGAATTGGCTCAATTCCTGTAGAGGAACATCTCGTTTATGGTTCAACCATTTCATGCTTCAGAGGCCATCTATTGGGCTAGAATCATCAGCACAGGAGCTGGCGAAGAAGGTCAGGTCTGAGCTCAGTAGCAATGTGGCAGAGGAGGACGCGGCGTCCATCCTGTCAGGCGCTAACACCCGGAGATAGCCCCGGGGAACTTGGAATCGGTTTCTCAGCAAAAATACCTGGAACATCGGGGAAACAATATCATGCAATATGTAAGATAAAATATGAGGAGATTAGATGGTTATGCTTTTGAAGCTTTGAACAACTAAACACAAAGCTGCCACCAGCATCAGCGAATTGAAAGAAAACACCTTAGAATTCTGCTGTATGCAAGAAGTTGGGCGCAAAATGGACATTTGAATCATACTTGGGGTGCAGTTCTACTCAATTTGCGTGGGTATGATGATAACTATAGGGGTTCTATATCCCAATTTGTGGGGGGTCATTACATGGCTATAGCGGCAAGAATTGTTGGTAATATCACCATCCCATGAACTGTCTCAATTATATCACCAATATCCCAACTAGATCCCCATGTTATCCTTATTGTATCTCCATTAAACATTAAATCATCATCATTACATATATATATGTATATTACATATATATATATGTATATATATATATATGTATATATATCCCCATTGAATCCCCATTGAATCACCACCAGACATCATAAAATCACCACATATCAATCATGTACCATTCAATTTCCGCTAGTTCCCCATATTTGTTGAACCTCAACAGCCATGGTTACTGGAACCCCGACCATTTCCAGGCCACGTGCCCGGAATCCACGAAGCACCTCAGGTTTCGGTCGAAATCCGTGGGTTATTCATGGGTTCATCATCATGATCTCTGGTCACTATGGTTAATCATGGGTGAATCATGGGTTAATCATGGTTATACCCCCAATCATGGTCTAATCATGGTTTATGAACATCACCATAAATTGGAGGTATAATATACAAGCATTTTCAGACACACTGCTGATTTGGTGAAGTTGTCGGAAAAAAGATGTCCTTCTGAACTCACATATCAAGGTAGTTTTGCGAAATCTCAAAGTGGACCATGCCGAATGGCTGAAAATTTCACAAAGGAAGTTTTGGTGCCGGCATGCAGGTGTCACATACATGCCAAGCTCTCAGTAGGGTGTTGGGAGCTTCCAAACATGCTGAAAATGACCTTGCTGGCAGAAAGATAGCTTTCGAAGCTTCTTGAGATTCAGAGCTACAGTACCCATCCTGCTGTGACGATTGGATGCTTTTCTGAGGATGTGCCAGTTGCAGAGGCGCGCGACCGGTGGGGATTGCTGACGAGGCTTTAAACAAGTGCAAGAGGAACTGCTGGTGAGTGACGGTGATGAGGTTATCAATATGTTTTGATGATGTATGTCTATCTATAAATGATATGCACATTCAACATGTATTATAGCATATATATACATATTATATTATAACTATTCTCTCTCTCTCTCTCTCTCCATATATATATATATATATATATGATATAATTAGTGTACAGATACACATTGAACATATTTTCGCAGTGACGAAGCGTCTCATCATGAGATCAGCTATTTCCAATGGCTTTGGCCTCAGGTGACCAATGTTCGGAAGGGTGATCTGAAAGTTTGCCAAGCAGTTTCCTGGAGCCCCAACGCCACATGGATACCCAACAAATCAACAAATCCCAAAGGGGTCGGACTGCGGCAGATTAGACCCAGCACCTTTCCGTAGGAATCAATCACTTGGGTAGTTTCTGCCAAAGCTGCTGGTCGAATGTCGCGTTAAGAGGGCCCTGTCATCAACGACCCTGTTGACACTTTTTCTGCCAAATGAAGCCCTTCAAAATAAAGACAGATGCTGTTTCCACAGTGGTGACTCAGTGGTGAATCTTCCCAAATTGCTTGGATGGCAGAGCCCTCACAGATCTTGTCTCTCGATGCAAGGAAATTGGCTTCGTAGTTAGTTAATTGAACGATTGGCCCCTCAAAACTCTGTCCGCGTTCCCCACCCAAACCTCCTTGGAGGTTGGGGGTTTGAGGACATTTGGGGGATCTGACTCATTGCTGCTTCATGCAAAGAGGAAACATGAAGCCACTTGCTGACCATTTGGAGCACTAACTTCACAAGGAAACTCCATCAGCAGGTTTGTTGTTGGATGAAAAGCTCACCTTGTGAGCACTGTGCCTCAAAACATACATGAAGATTCCATGACCTTCCCACAGATTGCTGGTCACTGCTTACTAAGCTTGTCCGCAACTTTTAAGGAAGAGAGCTCCCAGTCAGCAGAAAATATCCATGGTGCAAGAATGCAAAATGTGCTTTGCCTCTAAACGGCGGGGCGCCACATGCACTGTCCATAGTCGGAGCACCCAGAGCACTAATACTAACGGCCAGGGCATTTTGTCCACATGGTCATACCAAAAGTCCAGGCAAGCATGAACAGCATGCATCTGAACAGAATATCATTTATTGCAGGTGAATCAACGGATCAGTTGGTGTGCGATTCGTGGTTTTCTGCGGTATCCCTTAGATTGTTCCCTCCAAACAGATTCCAAACAGTGGATATTGAAGTGACCCCAAGGCGTGGAATTATTGGGGAATTACTGGTACAGTAGCAATGCTAAGGCATGGCATAGCCAGAGCCAGGATTTTTTTTTCTGTCCTTGTCCTGCGAATTCATTCAGAGGTGCTCCCCGGAATTGAATTGCACATCGTCTCAGCTCATGTGCTATGCATCTCAATCTCTGAGAAGCCAAAAAGTGGGAGGAACTGCAATGTGTCTGGATGGCAGGAAAGATGGAAGTATAGCAGTCTGACACCACACCTTTCAGCGGCAAATTCTCGATGTGAAGATGAGTGGGGATTGCATTTGACTCTTGGGGTGCTCGTAGGTGATTTCAGAAGAACCCAGACAGACATATCAGTAGTTCAAGAAATGGATGGGTCTGAAAATGTGGTATACCGTATACCCATGTATACCCCCAAAATGGCTCTTTTTTAAACGGGAAAATGATGATTAACAAGTGGATTTTGGGTCACCAAATAAGTGGTGACCTTGGGGAAGGTTCTATGGGCATATCTTGAAACCGACTGCACCCCCTTCCGCCGCCGAATTCATAGCTTCAGAGTTGACAAGTTGAACCATGTTGGTGCCAGAGAAAAGACTCTGCCTCTGAGATGAGGCTTTTCCCAATATCGCCACAACCATTCCACCTAGAGATCCTAGAGCTTGGAGAATGGAACGTGAGAATGTAACGTTTCATGATGGGCATCCCAGAAAGCTGAGACTTTCTACGAAGGAGTCGAAGCACCGAAGCAGGGCCGAGCAAGGCAAAAAAAGCATCCAAAACATGTTGATTGCACTTTCGTTTGGAGGTCCCCGAGTTCAAAGGTCCCTAGACAATCCGTATAATCCATATATAATATCCCAAAGGTCATCATGTTCCCTGTTCAAACAAATGGTGCTGTTTGGTCATTCACCCCGTTTTCAATGAAAACCCAAATCATATAGTCCATATATATTTGGTGATCCATCCCATGAACATCTGGGGCACGCATCAATGATGCCTTGGCCCCATGGCTGAGGAGAAAGGCATTCAAGGGGATGGGGTTTGTCGGGAACACAAGACCAGACGAGTATCAGGTGTAGATGTTGTAACTCCAAAAAGGAATCAACAAGACAAAAAAAGTGTGATTTACCACTATTTTGGGAGGATTTTAGCTACTTTCTCCTTTTTTTTTCAGGGGTTGGCGTACAATGGATGTTATCCGGGCATGTACACAACTACCAACTATTTTGAGGGGTGACAAGTGAAAACCCTTGGTTTTGACCGATCTGCATATCAATGGATGTCCTGCTATCACGTTTTCAAGCGGTTGGAATGAAGGAACCCACCACCCACAGCCCGAAAATCTAAATCCGTAAATCCCTCAAAATTGCTGAATTTGAATAGGGAAAATGAGGATTAACCAATGGATTTAGGAGGTTTTCGAGGCAGATTTCCATCCAAAGATCATCTCTGGCAGGTGATGTCACTGCGGAGGCATGCCGTGTTCTGCAGCTCACAGAGGAACTCATCCCCTTCGGCGTGGCTTGATGGGGGAACCACGATTTTTTTCCATGTCTCTCTTGGTTTTCCCCCAGAGAAACCTCAGTTCTGTCTTTGGCCCAGGGGATTTCTTTTGGGAAGTGCTTTCATGGGCTGTATTGCTATCCCAACTCCGAGTTCTAGCACGGTTTGAACACATATACAGAACGTGCCTTCTGGGATTTTGAACATCATCCTTCAAGTATCTCTTGGAGACGAGATATTCCCTTTTTAGTTGGGTAATGTTTGAGTATCTTAATTAGGACATTAAATGTCCGGACATTTACCAACCCCTGTAATATATTCCCATCCTATCTACCTGGTATCCTGCCGAGGTCACAGCGGCGAAGCTGCGGGATGTCCTGCGAGGCAAACGTCTTCAGGGCTCCAAGGCCATTCAAACCGCTGCGGGCAACGTGGCCGACAAAGGCATGTTGAAGGCCGGAGGCGCAGGGATTTCACCACAATCTTGGGGATCTGATGGGAATATGATGGGTGTTATGTGGATGGAATCCTGCACCGGATAAAAAATGGGTGGTAAAGATCTCCAAAACATATTCCATAGTCCTAGTGTGATCAATAGGAATCCCACGAGTTCCCAACTGGTGCAGGATGGCTTGTCCATCCATAGTATGATGGGAATATAATGGATATATATAGTGGGATAAATAACTCAACCAACAATGATGGAATATGGGTCTGCCTGAAAATACGAAGGTGGTAAACCCGATAATAAACCATGCCATTCACCAACCATTTGGGAGTCATTTTACATCCCAAATAAATATGAGTATACAGTATACCCAATAGTAAGCCTCTATTGGAGATAGTTTATTAGTGGCTTTGCCACAATTTACCCCCAGTATTGCTAGTTTTCATAGGGGAAATGATGACCGTTGCATAGAATGGGGTACCCTATTTTCAGACACACCCATATGGTTTAGATTTGAATCCGAATTCTTGGAGGTCTTTCTGGCTGACTGGCTGTTGTTGGGGGATTCACTCCCTATTTTTCGGGGTCAAACACATTTTTGACGTTGTTTTTGATGGTGAAATCACAGTTTTTCATAGTGAAATCACCATTGGTGAAATCACATTTGTGGGTGAATCCCCCCCATATCTGGTTGGTTTTTCATCAATCCCCATCCAACATAGTAACATAGCCCAGATTCATGATCATTTACATGGAAAAAAATGCTGGTTTAGTCACCATTTGTTTTCGTTGAATCCACATTCACTGGATTGGTTTAAGGGAACATTTTAGCCGGACATCTCTATATTTGATGGGTTTTCAACCAGCCAGTTTCCAGTGAAGATTTTCCCTTTAGCCAATCCAGTGACACATCGCTCCAGGCCTGGAGCCAATCGCAGGTCGATGAGCTCATCCAGCTGATGCTGCAGCAAAAGGCGGGGCGATGTTTTTGTTCCCGGGGGATTTCAGATTTCATGGTGATTTAACGGTGATTTCATGGTGATTTCATGGGTTTCATGATGATTTGCAGGGATTTACTGGGATTTATGGGTGATGAATCGGATAAAACATGGTGATTTCTTGGGATTCACTGGAGCTTACTGGAGAATTTGAGAACGAAGAATTGGGATTCAGTCGGTATCAAGTTGGTATCAATCACCAAGAAATATGAAAAGATAGAGGAGTTTAGAATAAGACAAACATGGGGGGCATGAGCAACCAAGGATGGTGGATTTGGTTTATTTCCCAAGAAACATGGGCATTTAAGTAATGTCAAAACATGGATCTTACTGATTCAAGCAAAACACATATAAGAACTGAAAAATTTCAGCAATAAAGATTGGGGCTTGGGTGATTTCAACAAAAAACATGGATCGAACCTATTCAAACAGAAGGGATCTAGCTGATTTCAAACGAAACTCCGCAAGAATGGTTTGTATGACCAACAGGAGTGGGCATTCACGTTGAAGTCAATCAAGTCCATAAAAATATCAAAGCAAATCATGAGAAATACATAAGTGAAGATATCACAAACATAGTGGAGACAGTGGAGGAAGATCTTGGGAAATCTTGGGACACGAAACCAGGTGCTGCGCGAGGAAAAGGAGACCATTAAAGGAGCTGGCAAAGGAAAAGGTTGGAAGGCGCCAAAACGATTGCGAGAAGCGGCCAATGCTGCAGCTTGGTGTTAGTAGCTTCTTGTGGGATGGCAATGAAGTTATCATCGCATCCACTAAAAAATCTATCAGGTCCCATTATACCAATATCCCCATTGAATGATTGGTTGAATCCCCTGATATCCTCCACAAGGTGGAAAAATCTGGATCACCGGGACTTTCCGCTGTATCTTCGTTCAGATGTGGGCCCAGACATCTCTCGGAGCCAAGGCCAAACTGCGCAATGGGGACCTGACTCTGCTGCTCGGAATGAGGGAATGGGATGATTGTGAAAATAGTCATGGCAGTTATGGAATGTTATGGATTTTTAAAGTTATTCCCCCCATTCCCGACATCTAGCACCAGTCAGTTGATTCTCTGCTTTTCCAATTCCAATTTCCTAGAAGCCTTTTTTTTGCTTCTTTCCTCAACAAGATCTCACATCTCATCTCAGCTGAGAATTGGGTGGATTTTGGGTGCAGCTGAGGTTGATGTCCGACTGTCCCAAAGCTCCTGAAGCCACAGAGGCGCTGGTGGAGTGACCAGTAAACTGTGCAGAAACTGTGCCAAAATGTGCCAGAATCCACAGTGATCTTGTAGCGCTCAGGTTTCTTGCCCAGTTACAGTAAACTTGAAGTTGATTTGATAGACTTACTGGTGCTTAGTAGGGAATGGGGGAATGACCTATAACAATCATTAATAATCATCCCATTCCCCCATTCCCTACTAAGCACCAGTAAGTAGAAGAACTCTCAGAAACGGTGCTTTCTATCCAACTCAATGTCCCATACGATGCTCAGGATTTAGGGACCCCGCCTCCGGCGCAGCGCCGCGCCACGGAGGGTGGGGAGGCAAGGCGCTGTGCCGGGAGTGGGGAGGTCAACAAATTCGGTTTGTCTCAAGATTTGGGTCATTGTTTTTACGGGGGAAAATGGATGAGTATCGAATTTTTGTTTTAGCTTATTTTCAGACAAAGCCAAGAATCATCGCCTCTCATGAGCGAAATTTGTCAGGGCCAAGCACTTGAAATTGGGATTGTACCTCTTGATAAGCAGGTCCTCAAACGTTTGGCATTGTTTCTGCAACCATTGAAGGATTTGGAACTTCACCTTCCAGGCTTGCATTTTTGTATACATAGTCAGTCATAACGAACTAATTGTAGTTGTTTCGAGAGTTTTTCCTTTCCATAGTTATACTTGTTGAATTGTTTTTCTTGAATAGCACAGCTTCAATGAACGACTCTCTTTGGCCCTCGCAAGCTGGCTGGTAGGCGCAAGATCCCGCCAGTCCAGCCGCCCCCAAGCGCAAACGGCTCCAGAAGGCTCTGGGGTACCTAGGAAACATTGGATCAATCTAACCACCAGGGGGTTACGCTTGGCAAAATAGATCTACTATGATCTACTAGTTCCCCCAAAAAGATGGACAAGTAATGTAGTACTGTAGCACTATGTCTGGAGGATTTACCTTTGTATCTTTTTCGGGGTTGCTATATGTTATATATGTATGCATAGTGTTTGGCAGGCTCTGGGTGTGCATTATCATTAGGATGAGCATGCAAGTTGATGAATACATTTTGGCTCAAGGATGAGCCANCCCAAGCTACGACTAGGGTGTTACCCTAGCGGGGTGTAGGTCTTCACAATGGGAGTATACCCAAGCTCTGACTAGGGTGTTACCCTAGAGGGTTGTAGGCCACCCAGTAGGTGTCTCCTCCCGGTGCCCCTTCAGCGTGCGCCATGTTGAGGCCGCTCTCGAGGCAGCTACTGTGCCCGCGATGGATGCCTGCGAAGNTTCCTTGTGGCCTGCAGCAGCTGTGCTTTTTCTATGCCACAGCTGTCTTGGCTCTGCCCGGGGGTGACCCGTGTGGAGCTTGGTTCGCCTTGCATGCGTGCCTGGGCGCGATGGAGTTGGCCGTTTGGCCATGGGTATCGGTGGGCCTTGGGCCACGGGCAGCACGCTGGTAGCGCGGCCTTCTGGCAGCCGGAAAGACCAGGGAGTCACCCTGGTCACCTTTCCAAGCTACTTGGTGCACTGCGTGGGCATCTGCGCACTCAGCAGTCGTCACCTGAAGGGGCATGGTTCGCCCTAGCTGCCACGGCATCTGGGCTGGCCCTGGCATCTTACCCTGGACTTTATCCTCTCCATGCTATGGAGCAGTCAGACTCCGCTGAGACAGCCATGGAGAGAGTGGCTTCCGCGCGGGTGGAGCTGTGGCGTAGCCAACGGGGGCTTCAGGATGAGCAGGACTTTGCGTTTGCCTTCTCTTCTTATGGTAGCGCCGTGGCGCATNTATCCTCTCCATGCTATGGAGCAGTCAGACTCCGCTGAGACAGCCATGGAGAGAGTGGCTTCCACGCGGGTGGAGCTGTGGCGTAGCCAACGGGGGCTTCAGGATGAGCAGGACTTTGCGTTTGCCTTCTCTTCTTATGGCAGCGCCGTGGCGCATGGAGGTCACCATGTGGCCACTGCTTGGCTGTCGGCTCGCAGCAAGGCTCTGGATGAGGAAGATCTGGCCTCCCAAGGGGCTGCCGTGATTGAGAGCTCCAGCTCTTGTAGCATCCCCTCGCTGGAGCGACCAGCGCCTGCGCCTTCTATGCTGCAGCAGGAGCTCACAGCCAAGGTCCAATTGACTGAGGAGCTCACACAGCGGGCAGCTGCCAGGCGGGCTGAGGCACAGCAGCTCGCTGCGCTTTCCAAAATGCCCCCTGCCCTGCATGGTAAGGCCCTATCCTCCTACATGCGGAATGGTTCTGCTTTGTGTGGCGCCTTCCAATCTCATACGTGCCAATTTTCCGAGGCTGACTGCCCTGGTCTTCACCGGTGTGCGGTCCTCCGCAAGTCTGGCAGGGTCTGCGGCCTGGGCCATGCGGCTGCTGACTGCTGGGACAAGAAGTTTTGTCCAGTTGAAGCGTTGCCTGCTGGAGAGACCAGTCCGGCGACGCAGGCCAAGCCTCCTCGAGAAGAGGACGAGGCCCTTCCCATTCCAGAGGTACTGGCTTTACAGGGGCCGGATCAGAAGTTTGACCGCCTTGCCACCATTCGCGGCAAGCTGGCCGAAGTGCCAAGTTTGATCTATGCAAACAGCATGGGCGGCAAAGTGTGGCTCTCAGGCCTCCCCACACGTGGGACAGTGCACGAGGTTCCATCGAGCCGGGGTGGCCTTGTCCTGCCGAATGCCTTGTTGATGCATCTACGCATCGCCAACGCGCGCTTGCGAACCGCTGATTTCGAAGAAGTATGGCCGGTGCTTCGAAACACCGTCTTCGCGGGTGAGGCGGCGCTGGTCCACTGTTTGTCTGGCCGACACCGCGCAGGAGTGGGAGGGTGTTTGTTTAGAGCCCTTCTTGCCCAAGAGCCATGGGACCTGGCGGTGGAACAGGTGCAATCAGTGCGTAGGACCTTGGATTTGNNNGCGTAGGACCTTGGATTTGCCAGGGATCATTGGAGAAGCTGGGATGCTCCCCTGGGTTGAGGCGGTCATCAAAACCCATCCCTTGCGCGAGGCTGCAATCCTGACCCACCCAGTGCGTGATCCTTTCCCGTTGCCCTGTGGATACTTGGCGGGGTCAGAGGTCCACCTTGAGTGGCGTGACGGCCTGACTTTGTGCTCCTACAAGCAACCATCTAACCGAGTCATTCGGTTGGTGGAGCCGCTCCGAGCTCAGGCTAGGCTGGAGGCTATGGCTTGGAACCGCCGCTTTTGCTCCAATTGTTTGGTGCGTACAGCGGCGAGCTGGCACCCACATTGAGCCTTTTTAGTGGAGCGGCATTTTATTGGATTCAGGCACGGATTATTCTAGTTCTGACAGCCACGTCTCTCACTGTTCCGGACGACCAGTTGCCTATAGCGAAAAAGCTGCGCAGTGCTTCAGGCTTTGGTGGGACAGTTCGGGCGATCAATGGCGACAAGGATCATGGATGCATGGCCTTTGCCAGCTTCCCGTTCAGGTAGTACCATATACAGGCATGATGACGTAGGTCCGGAATGTGTCCTAATCACCTAGTCCCTGTGTCACAGGGCTGCGTGCTTGCCCCCAGTCACCTTACCCCGGCGTCGGGGCGTGTGCAGGCGACCTATGGAGTTGCAGGCATGGCTGGGTCTACAGCCGCTTTCTGTCCCAGTATTCCGAGGTGTTACCTTGGGGATAGTAACTAGCATCAGGGACTTACTTTGACTTAGGAGGAGCCACAAACCACTACTAGGGCGCCACCCCAGAGTTGTGGGAATGCCTTTGTTGGGAGTTGACCCAACCTGGCCTTCATTCCATTTCTTTCAGGGGTGACCTGACGGATTCTGTTTTGCTTGCCTCCTTTTGTACTTGAAGGGCGACCTTGGTGTTTGTTTGCCTTGACGTACAAGGGGTGACCTTGCCTGTCTCGGCCTATTGCAGGAATTCACTACCCATGCTTTTTGTGACCTTTTGTTGGACGTATACCCAACTCATGCCCCGTGCACAGGTGCTGCGCTGGTCTGTCGCGGCGCTCACTGAGGCCAAGGTTCTCCATGCTTCTGTCTACTACGAGCTCAAGACCTATGTGGAGGGAG
>BGPT01000822.1:167366-186412 GCA_003297045.1 Symbiodinium sp. clade C Y103 | reverse complement strand
GTATGTATGTATGTATGTATGTATGTATGTATGTATGTATGTATGTATGTATGTATGTATGTATGTATGTATGTATGTATGTATGTATGTGATGTATGTGATGTATGTGATGTATGTGATGTATGTATGTATGTATGTATGTATGTATGTATGTATGTATGTATGTATGTATGTATGTATGTATGTATGTCGATGTATACATACTCATACAGATATAACTGAACAAACAAAATCATCGACTCTGATTTTTTTCCTGTAATGAGGGTCAGTCCGGGTTGCTCCAACTCATCGGCAAATGACAGCCACAAAGGGGTAAATGTGATTTTTTTTCACCCCCACTTCTACCTGGGGTGTTTGGTGCAAACCTGAGGGTGACAGGTTTGTGTTCTTCTCGGCAGGTCAAAGGAGCCATGGAACGCTTGCGACAAGCTGATTTGGCAGGCTGGAGGAGGCCATCTGTGGGAGATGATTTGGTTTGGCAGCGACTGCTAAGCCCTTGTTGGTTGATGATATGGGGTTATACATGGTTATACTACTCAAGATGTTGGGGATGATCAGATTATCACAATTCAAACTCGGAATCCCGTTCTTCACCAAGCAGGCGCTTGCATGGAATGGGAGGATTGTGAACAGTGCTTGAGCCGCAGTTGCGGGAGAGCGGCAAAATGTTCATGTAGAGAGGGTGAGAAGGTGAGGAGGTATCTTAGGACTATCCTCGGACCTACTCAAGGATGTGGATATCTGCGTTGTTCTGCAGCTGTGGTTTTGGCTCAAGAAATCAACTGTCTGGTCGCCATGAAAGAACCTTGGTGGCCCAGGGAGGATGGACCAACATTTCGGTGCCAGGACATGGCCATGAAGAGATGGAACCCAACCAGCTTCTGAGTGTTTGCTACATATCCGACATATCCCTGACTGAGTGCTGAATTGAGTTTCTTTGTCAATGCCTTGAATGAAGTGCAAGGAAACACTCTTGCCCGCTGGTACGCCATCACTTGCAACTTTGACATGGAACTTTTTGGCCAGTGACTCAGAGTAGAGTCGCGGCAGATTCTGGGAATCAAACGTTGAGCAAGATTTCCATTGATGCACCATTGGTCAGATGGGTTGCTTAGTTGTACCTGTTTTGTGGTGGTCCTCCATGCCCTCTTGGTCTTTGCTGCTGCGATTGACCTTTTGTCTTCCATGTCGTCATATCTCTGCCTTAACATGGATACTTCACTGTCCTGCACTACAAAAGTCACTACAAAGTAATCCATTGAGAACCTTTTAGATTGCTAACACAATATGTGTACATGTACAATATCACAATATACATATATGTATATTATATAGAGATATGCATCTCTATACACATATCTAACTCTCTAGACCCTTCATGCAATTTGCAGATGTTTTGCTTTCAGACAACCGACGGCAGAGCCTCAGGTCTTAGGGGCGACAGCCTTTGGTGGTCCGCCCGTTCACATCAGTATGTTCCGGTCGCGTTTCGTTGAGAAGCACCTGGACGCAGAATGGCACTCAAAATGACATGAACTGGCATAGCTAAGTTGGCTTCCACACAGGGTGTCCCATGGTTAGCTAAGTTGGTTTATAACCTTAATTTCAACGCCTAGGGTTGTTGGGGGGTTGCGCCATGGGAGTTGTAAACCAGTTTCAATTGTTTTTGCAAGGAAGCACCGCGTTGTTTGGGACTGTCCTGAGGTATCGATGGCTTTCCAGCGAGAGGTTTGCAGAGCTTTTTGCTATGGCGAATTGCCTTCCAGGACCGTCAAGCACACAGGCCTGCACCATGCCCTGAACGGTGCTCCAACCTGGTGCTGGGTCTGTTCTGTGACAGGTGGCCTTCGCGATTGGGATCACCCAAGGTGTGGAGTTGTGACACAAACTGCGACATGAAGTATGTATACATACTCAAAAACATGTACACGTATCCATTATATATAATATATACATGTATATATATATATATATCTATATATATATATACCAGATATGAATTCTCCAGATTTGCCTTGACTCCAAACTGTTTCTGCGTTCTGGCACGTTTGCATTCAAGCTTAGCTTCCCAGGCGGAGTTGTAGGAGGCTTGCTTGCTGGGGCCTTCTTCATTATTCCGGGTGCGATGCTTGATTGCAAGAAGGTGGATTTGATTCTCACTTCCCTTGCACGCACATACCTGTCATTGTCTAAATGTCGCAATATGTCGCAATGGTGCGGAATCTTGCTGCTGAAGATTGCTGCAGGATTAGCCTTTCACTGCTTGGCTTTGTGCCAGCCTCAAGCGCTTTCACTAAGCATTGCACGACACCGTGGAGTTGTGGAGCTAAGGTGTCGTCCTCATTGTCGAAGCAAATTGAAGAGCCAGCTTCACCTGCGAATGCCGTCGCAACTTGGACCACTTCATGGAGAAATCCATAGAAATCCACTGTGTATTGTCAGATATTGTAAGATATTATCAGATTATATTAGCTTATCCATCAATTGGGACTCGCAGATGCTTCCAAATGTGTGCAATTTGACACTCAAAGTCTACATTGAATCCAGATTTGCAGCCTATAGAAGTGGCAAAGAAATGTCAGCAAGCTGATCTTGTATTTTTGTTGATGGCATGCTCACCAATGATACATTGTTTTTCTTCGCCCAGGCCATTGCTTGCAGTGCAGTGGGAGTAGCGTACGCCCTTCAGTCTTTGGTGGGCGAGTGAAGACTTAGATGGTGAGCAGCAAGGTGTGTGTTTGGAGCGGCTAAGTACCACAGCTGAAGATGGCTGAAGCAATTCCAAGGTCCTAGAATTCTTTCTTTGTGTTTTTGCAATGGCATTTGATTTATGATAATCTAGGCCAGAATCTAGGCTCGATGCTCGAGGCTCTAGGTTCGCAGCTCAGAGCCCTGTCCAGATCTTCGGATTGAGTTTTGAGGCTTGTCTTCATTGCCATTAGCGGATTGATCAAGAAGCAGGTGATGGAAGCTGGGAATGTGGTGACCCTTGGTGCAGATACTCGGTTGAAGTGCACCATGTCGCAAGCTTTCTGATGCCAGCCTGGCTGATATTTTTACCAATCGAGCTAGAACTGAAATCAAGTATGAGCTCATGTGAAGCTGTGCAGCCACAGGGTTAGGCGTTTCTCGACACTGAGATATGCTTTGGCACTGGAGCTATTTGCCTGCTCGTGCATCCTGCACCTGCTTGGTTAAATCCAAGCTTGATTTTCGTGGGCGGGCTCATCACGATCTTCCTTCCAGCTGCTCGGCTGGAGTTGGATGACTGTTGCTCTTGGGCTGCTTTTGCTATGGAATTTTGGCAGTTGACCACAAAATATCCAGGTTGCTCCAGATGCGGAGGTGAAACATGCCAGTGATACTGGCAAATCAGGACAGAATGCAGCCAGCGTAGGACACGGCAACAGGCAAATATTGATCAGTTTGACCCTGAAGCCAGCAGGAATGCCTGTGTGGTTAGCGATTTGTATTTTCCTGCTGCGACTTGACTTAAGTCTGAGCTATTCAAATCCCAGCTAGTCAACACTTGCGGCGCCGTACTGTTCAGATCGATCTATTCTTTCTACCTGGTGGCTGTTTCTGTGTTTTTGGGATTTCTTCCCTGGTGGCCTTTGCTGTGAGGTATGTTGCAGTTGCTGCATTCACCGTTTGGAAGGACACCTTTGATCATGGATGGATCATGCCATTCCTGACTGCAGGCATGTACTACTCGCAGCAGTGTGAAGCAAACTGGAATTTCTGGTTTAGGTGTGTCTGAAAATGCGGTATGCGGGATGCCCCGCGAAGTTGCAATCTTTTTTTCTTGCACAATGATGATAAACCATGATCAACCATGATCAACCATGAAATTTGGGGGCATACCCTACATTCAGACAAACCCATTTGTTTGACTCTGACAACTGCCAGGCATGTTTGTATGGGGTGGAGGCCCCGTTGTCCTGCCTATGCTCATGACCTTCCTCACACCACAGTGGATCTCTCCCACCATTTTCTTGGCTGGAATCTCCTTTGCGGAAATGATGCCGGGGCCCGTCTTCAACATTTCTTGCAACTTGTTGATGAGATTGGCTGAGTCAGCTCTGGGGGAAGCCTGGTACCCCGGTGTTTCCAAAATGGCTGGGATGGGAATCAGCCCTGAAACATGGGTAGCATGGGTAGATAGGTGTTGTCGGTGTTGTCCATCCCCAAAAATGTTGGACGGTGAAGTCGTCCATTGGCTTGACATTTCTGTGCTCTCACGGAGATCAAGAAAGCAAGCATTTTTGACGGCGGAACCGTCATGTCAGTGTCCACTCTCATGAGAAATCAAAGGCTTTCTTGGCATTCAGCTTGCCTTCAATGCTGGCTGGAACTGGCTTGCGGGCATTGCAGTTTGCTGGGCAGGTGTGTGACTGGCTGTCGCATTGTCAGATGATTCATGCATGACTTTGTGGTGTGAGCATACAACTTGTTTGCAATACGCATTGAGAGGTGACCTTGCCGACTCAGAACCCCCATGGTGCAGAACAGTTTACAGATTCCTAGCTGATTTGTGGGAAGCCTGGTTGATTTGCTAGGGCTTATGCTTCCCGGCATCACCCTGATCTTCGGTGCCTACACTCTCTGGGATGCTGCTTGGATCGCAAATGCCGCATAACATGCTGCATCACATGCCGCATGCAAAAGCCAGACATAGCCCAGCCAGTTTTTTGCAGACACTGTGTTGACTGTGTTGTGTGTGTTTGCAGATAGAGTCAGGAACTGCGAAAGCAACGTTTGTATCAACATGCTCTTCCAGGCAGACTGTACCAACTTTGCCATGTTACAGTATTACCTGTGCCATCTGAGCAGTGGCTGCTGAAGCCATGTTGGTTAATTGGTTCGGGGGTTATACTTCCCTTTAATATTGGAGATTATCATAGTCTACTGGGAATGCGGTTCTTCACCAACTGGTATTTCATGGTTCTCTTGGAGGTCTCAATGCTGCTGCCGTTGGTCTTCTTGTGCCTACGATGTTCGTGGTATATGACACGCTTCAGGCAGCTCGTTGTTGGCAGAGCTGAATTGTTCCACTGTCACAGAAACACACTGGTTTGATCAAGTCGAATAGTCGACCACTCCAGTCTAGAAGGTGTTTCGGTGCTGATCTAATCATATGATTTTCATATAGATCATATAGCCGGCTGAGTCCGGATATCAAGTCGATTTTCTCCTTAACCTTCAGAAGCTTCGAAGATTGTCAGGAGAGAAGTCCATGGCAAGCTGGTAGCAGAGCACTGGTCGTTTTGGCCTACTATTTGATCGAACTATGCAAGGCACCTTCCCTATCTTCCCTGGAGGTTTTGTGGCGTCTCTCCATGGGATTGAGATCAACACTGGTTTTTTTTGGGGCTTGTAAACTTCGCAAATCGGCATCAGTTTCGAGAGGACCACTGGTGCATCACATTGCAAATCGCAGGTCAACGTTCCAGCCGTTGTCATTGTCTTTGGTGCCGTGGGTTTTTGCTGGGCCCTTGCTCAGTAAGTCCCTGCTACCGCATTTACCTTTTGAATGGAGGACTGTCATGACAAGCTTGTCAGATGAGATGGATTTGATATCGTCACTAGCTCTGACCTGTGGTGATTTGGTAATAAAAGTCCTGTTAAACCGAACTGAGAGTCCTCAAGATATCGATTCTTTGCCTTCTGGACGTCGCTTCACGTTGCTGTACTGCGAAAATCAGCAGTGTCAACACGCTCCGTGGAAGCGTTTGGTGTGACAAAAAACTCTTGAGACGCGGTGAACAAGCTGCAGTGGCACTGCGGACGTTGCAGTTCTATGATAGATTATGATAGTTATATAGTCATCATTTTACCTATTAGAGAGCCATAACATGCCAGGATTCAGGGTATTTGATGGTCCCATTTTCAGAGAAATCGATCTGTGATCAACAACGATGTCTGCTGCTACGGTCTCGTCCCACATTGTCTGCTTCAGGTTGGAGGCCTTCGCTGTATCTGTCCTGGATCCGATCAAGGTTCGATTAAGACTTTCAAATTGACTTCACTTGACACGAGTTGATGATGTTTGCCCTTTTGACCTTTGGCCAAAAATTGTTGCCAATTTGATCTTACCACATTGGCCAAATCCGGGGGAACACGAGTGCCACCGGTTTGTCAAGGCTCAGCCAGAGATGAGCCCAGCCAGGCCATGGCGTGGCACCGGACGGATTTAATATGACCAGTCTATGGGTTAAGTCATTGGGTACCCGCAAAAAAGGCTGGTTGATACAAGCAATCGCCAGTCACCAACATCTGTGGTCCAATGGGTTTTTAATTCCGCAGCCATAGCCAATCAAGAGCTCGCTATATATGGTCTTACATGGTAGGATAGGGTGGGCAAAGACTTTGTGATGATGCTGTGCTTGAGTGTCCCGTACCTCCTATGCTTCAGATTTCAGACTCATTCCTTGAATCCTTGGTTCTATCGAATTCTCGAGCCTTTTTTGAAAACCTAAAGGCATGACAATTCCTCACTGATCAGAACCTCACTTGGAATTCTGCACATCCCACCATATTTTTTTCCATATTCCACCAATGCAGAGCGAAGCAGTCGTTGCTCCGAAGTTGCCAGGCTAGCTGTGCTGGTGCCTCGATAGCATCCAGGATTTGACCGGTGAAACACGTCGTGAAACTCTTGACCTTGACCCTTGGTGTACCCTTATGAAAATCTTACCAGCAAACTCTGAGGGTTGTTGGGTATTTATTTTTGTCATTTTTTTGTCATTTTTTTGTCATTTTTTTGTCATTCCTGTTTTGTGGTGTCTTTTTTTTGTCATTTTTTTGTCATTTGCGTTATCATTTTTTTGTCATTTTTTTGTCATTCTTTTGTCATTTTTTTGTCATTTTTTTGTCATTTGTCGTTTTTTTTGTCATTTTTCTGTCATCTTTTTGTCATTTTTTTGTCATTTTTTTGTCATTTTTTTCTCATTTTTTTGTTATTTGTCGTTTTTCTGTCATTTTTTTGTCATTTTTCTGTCATTTTTTTTTTCATTTGCCATTTTTTGTGATTTTTTGTCATTGGTCCTTTTTTTTTTGTGATTTTTGCGGTATTTTCCAGACTGGGAATCATTTTGAAAGCATTTGTTTGCATTTCCCAGAAGAAAGACGACAAATGACAAAAACCAACAAAAAATGACAGAAAAATGACAAGAAAATGACAAACAAATGACAAAAAAATGACAACAAACCGACAAATGACAAAAAAATGACAAAAAAATGACAAAACATGACAAAAGAATGACGGCAAAATGACAACAAAATGACAAAAAAATGACAAAAAAATGACAATAAAATGACAATACAAATCCAAAATGACAAACCTGAATGACAAAAAAATGACAACACAATGACAAAAAAATGACAAAATAAATATTTTAGATTTTCCAGTGTTTGCAGGCCCAAGATTTTCCTAAGTGTACCCACTCGTTCCTACACTCGTTGCTTCGGGTCACCTCCGGGTCAGCCACAACATGAAGTTGAGAAAGACAGCAACAAACAGGTGCATTCGCAAATGCGCAAAGCTGCTGCTGGGATTGCCCCTGACACGTGAGAGCCTCGACACTTGTCAGAGATCATTGAACAACTACCCAGAGTTGACAAATCAATAGCTATATAAAGAATTGATTTATTGGTTAAATTGATAGATTGATATTTACGAAGTGTTATTTGGCCTTTGATCAGGCCCTCTCTCCCCTACCTGAGCGAGAAGCTAAAGGTGATTGACGAAGGCCGCCATTGAATGCTTCTCCTCGTCTAATTCCCCTTGACTTTCTGATATATCAACCCAGATTCTGGACCCTGATATACCCAGATTTTTTTTGTGCTTGTGCCATTTGGAAATGCTTAGTACTTCGTACCAGGCGGAGAGAAGGGTCGAGGATACTATGCAACAAGGAGTCCTGAAGTTGCTGTCCACAAGCCGGGGTATTCATCGGCAATCATGCACAAGTTACCAACCTAATAAATGAACTCTCAGTAGAAAGAGTGAAACAACTTCTCGGACTTCGCTCCTGAATTGTCTGGACATCAATCTTTGCCAGGAGTATTTCTTCAGGAGAGCTTCTCTTGCGAGAGGAGCCAGCACTCAGCGGACTGTAGCAGCACACTTGTTCTGCGCAGAGCATTCAGGGTCAAGACGACAACAATAAACTTCATCAATGCCCAAGAAACATGATAGGACTCAAAATTGTCCTCCCCGATACTACCAGAGACAGCTAAGACTCAGACCCTGGCCACTGTGATGCTTTGAGCTCTGCGTCCTGCAGTGTTCAAGGAGCCCTACATCTTTGATGCAGAAGAGGAGGATGTCGATGCCCTTTCGGCTCTCCATGTCCTCAGTGCTGAAGAGGAAGGATTCGAACTCAGAAGTTCCTCTGGCGATGCGACTGATGCAGCCGATGCTGACGCTGGGACCTTAGCGAATTCGTCTCCTGGTCACTCCCGAGATCTCCCAAGATCTCCCCAGATCCTCCAACGGCCTTGCTGCGCTGCACAGGCCTTTGGCTGGCTTGCGGGTGTTCCTGGATGTTCCAAGGAGATTGCGATTTGATGAGCAGAACATGTTCATATCCTTGCAGTGCTTGTGGAGTTCTGAATCTGCCAGGACAAAGTGTCAAATGCGTTGGGGAACCTGGCGGCTTTTTGCAGACAGCATTCAGACAGCTGCCGTCCCCAAGGCTCGCAGCAGCACGGAACAACGGCTTCCAGACATCGAGTGCAGATGGGCGAGCAGCTTGGTCGTCCTTGATGTTTGATGACTCATGGAGTGAAGATGTGCTGAAGCTCTGCTTCCTGAACTCATACTGACTTCAGTATCTTGATACGATTCAGAGTAGGTGTACCTCAGGATTACTGACCCCCCAGATTCCCTAGTGTTGGGAACAAGTCTGGTTTTTGCTCCTGTTACAGGATTGAAGCTGAAGCATCATTTCTCTTTCGAAGGCTGCTGTGTGTAGCAGCTTGCTGATTGCTGCTTTGTTCATTCACCTTGGTTTATTTGATTTCATAGTTTTAGGATCTTGCTATTGCAGAACCTGTGAGGCTTTCTGTGTTCAATCATTCTTGTTGGCCAGTCGCTCAGTAGACTTGCCAACCCGTCGGGACTCCAGTTAGGGTCATTCCAATAGACTGACAGGGGAGCCCACACATGTCACCACCTTCACATGATTTTGGAGCTTAACACCAACATACAAGTCACAGAACCGTGGACCTGGGCAAATCATGCAGCTCATATAGCAAGAAATGAACACAATCCGGGCGACATGTCCAAATGGCCTGGACATAGGCCGAATTGTGCTGTCTACCGTCAGCTCTATCCTTAGATTTGGTCGAAGGTTGGCACTTTGGAAGGTTTGGCACTTTGTGTTCTAAGCGACAAGCTCCATGACACTTAAGCATTTGCTAATATAAATTGGCGACGTCAGAGCACATACCAGGGACATTGTGTTGGAGAGTATAGTTTTTGATCAACAGATTATGCGGCTTTGTTACTTTGTTGGCCAAGCACATCAGGCCCAGTGGACTATCTCATGTTCTCGCAATCTCCCCAATCCAGAAGGCACTTTTATGTACTGTTCATAGATCAGTAATCAGCAAATTCGTTCGTCCATAAGTCTCGTTTTGAGAATTAAATATGTTTTTAAGATGCTCCAAAAAATAACTGTTCCCATCCTTTCCCGGTGTTTGTTCAGTTCGCAGGGTGCAGAGCTGACGAATCTCTGGCGATGATTAGACTTGCGTCTCAGAACGATGTCAGCATCAGCAGCACAATATCTTGGTGCAAATGAGGCTGTGCATCAGCAAGCTATGCTCTTGAGCTTTCCTGTATGTGTCCCAACTGGAATCTGTAATCAGCTTGCCAGTATCCACTATTCTGACGAGCTCATTCTGCTTCCCAAAGACCTGTGCGCAACTTAAAGTTCAGAAATGTTGAAGCCTATCCGCAAAACATGCTATTTTCCTGAAACTAGTGAGAATATGCTCGTGGTGTCCCACGGTGTGCTCTGAGGCGAAAGGTCTTCATCCAAGGACAATTTGGCTTCCCCTGCGAGTGCGACCGTTGCGAAGAGCCCTTCGAGGTGCGTCAGTGACAAAATCTAACTGTTTGATCTGTTTGTTAAACGAATTGAAGAAGGGTTCTTTTGAAAACATTTGCAGAGTCTTCTGCAAAGTTGCAAAGTCTAGAAGTCGTTTTCTTGACATTTCTTGACTCGCTTTGTTTGGTATCTTGCGGTTGGCCGAGACATGTGCCAAAGTCGAAGCTCTTCTGCAAGATCACATGGCGATCGGCCCCGCGGACCGGGTGTTTCAACAATGTTCGCAACGTTCAATACACCAGATCAAGAGTCGGCAACTTTGTAACACCAAGTCTGGTCAGCCAAACCAAGTCTGGGGCATTCAGGAGGCACCCCTGGCTGATGCCATGAAAAGAGCTCATGCAGGCTCGAGCAAGGAATGGGTGTAGCTCAGGTTGCTCTTCTGGCTTTGGATCCAACTTCTCATGCAACCCTCCTGGAGTTTGGAAGACTTTGAGTCCCATCCAAGACGCTTTGTTTGAAGCACTGGTGGCCACCCATTGGGTGATTGCGACTTCAGGTCTCTGCAAGATGCGGCACCACAATGGTAAACCTGCAGGCTTCCTCCTCAATGGAAGAAACAGAGAGCAAGTTTAGGTGCATGATCAAGTAGCAATCCGGATGAGCAAAGACTTCCCGGCTCTCGACTCTAGAAACTTGATCAAATCGCTGACATATCCCGCTTTTTGGGGCCACTTTGCTTTCACACTGGATACTGCTAACAATCATACTCTGGCATCGCTCTGGAGTTTTCTGTGAGAGTTCTACCACGGGATAAGGGCATGTCTTGCATAGATGAACGCCGCTGCTCCATTTGGGATATTTGGGCTCTGTAGCTCAAGTGTGCGCGGCTTTGGCGGTGCAGGGCTTAGTACAGACATTGAAGACATCATGCTTCGAGGTGGAAGGGTGTGACAGTCGCCTCAAGAAATCGGCTTCAGACCTGGTTGTTGATGCTCCTTGGCCTTGGCTACTTCTTCCATGAGTTTCTGGACAGGTCCTGAGCTTCGAGGCCAATTGCCAGAATCTCAGATGATCGTTGGATACCTTTGGATATATAGTGTTTCATATATAATTATGATATATATATATATAACCTGTTCAGCTCTGTTGGGAAATGTGGATGTTGGATCGAGGGATAGCATAGAAACGTGGCCGCTGAGGGGCCCCTTTGCGGACAATGCTGTCTCGCTCAAGACTGCTGCGATCCGCGCTCCTGCGCAGCAAAACAAGGCTGGCGTTTCCTGTTTCTCATCAGGATGGTCAGTAGATCTGCAGGTTTTACCATTGTGGCTTTGTTGTGTTGTTGAACCGTTTCTTTTTAGGGAAAGTGTTCTTTTTCTGTAGCCTTTCAGTGGTCCTTGTCCGCGGCATTCATTTGTGCGATGTGGAGGTTCAGCGGTGGTGGCTTTGGCTCTCCTAAGGCTGGGAGATCCGTTGATAGGATCATTTCCATCGTGACCATCGAGACCGAATCGAGACCATTGTTTTTCGTCATTGGGCGGCCATAAATCGTAATGATTCCACTGTCATTCAGCACACTCATTGGATTGGTAAATGGGAAAATTTACAGGAAACCCCTATATTTCATGGGAAAATCCATGGTTTCCTGTAAATTTTCCCTTAAACCAATCCAGTGACACACAGGATCATGAGCCGGCCTGGATCGAGCGATGGTCTGCAAACCGACGCGAGGGGCAGGACTGGAAACGCATTGTTCATGCCCCTGGTGATCTGATGATGGGCTGATGGGGAAATAACCAGTTCTAAGGGGTATCTAAAGATATATAAAAAATTATAAAGGGAGTATGTGAAATCATTCACCAACAATATGATGTTTGGAAAAAAAATATATATGTGGATTTAGGACCAAATGGATTATATCGGCCATTTCAATAGGGAAGATGATGACCAACTAGTTCCTTATTTTGGGGATTTCCAGACACATCCATGTCAGGAACAATGGGGAAAGATGAGGAAAGTGGGGGATATGTTGAAATTACTGTTGGCAGATGTGGACGCAGGTGTTGACACAACGAGTGATGGGATTGTTGTCTCTTTCAGGACAACATGGATTGGTTCTTCCGCGCATTCAACTCCACCCGCATCTATGAGATCTTCTTGAAAAGAGCCTTTGGCTGCACTGTGGGTGTCACGAACATGCAACATTTTCATGGGACAATAGCTCCAGAATTATCATGCACTGGTTCAAGAGAGGGAGCCTTTGCAAAGGTCTTGTGGGAGAGCCTGAGAGTACACTTACACTTACACTGATTGACTGCGAAGGGAAGGGCCAATTCGAAGAGACGTCGTAACTCCGAAAAAAACCCAACGCATGAATTCCGTTGAGATCCCTCCAATCTTCGAAAGCTGCCTGGATTCTTTGGGAGGTTCGCCTCGCTTCTACGGTTTCATCGTTTGGACAAGCATCATCGGTGGGTCGGTTGCCCAGAGACCACCAAGAAGATGTGCAAAAGAAGGGGAATTTGATAACCCTCCAGTAATCAAAGATGGCTGGGAACTCTGCTATAAATGGGAATTTAGATCAGAAGATCATTTATGATTGGGAACATGTCCATTGCCATGTTTCATTACCAGAGGGTAAGTAGATTGACCAAAAATCACACGGATTATGGAAGATTGACAGCTGGGTGCGAGAAAATACTGAGGTATTGCTGGAGCCGCATGTGGGACCACATTTGGAATCTTGGTAAGGAAGATATTGATATCCATAGGTGACTGGCAGTTGTGCTGTTCAAGGCGACGCTGTTCACCATGCAACAACCAAGGGACTATGTGAATCAGGGCAAGCTGTACCGCCACAACCCATATGTACGTCTGCTCAGTTCCAAGGAACAGCACTGGTGCTATTTGAAGTGGTTGTTGCTGTTGGGGAACGATTCGATGGATGAGTCGTTGCAAGATATGATGGAAGTGCTAACGATTTCGCCAATGAGGTGTATCCAATCCCTGATGACGATGAGTGAGTTGCCGCCCGACAAGGACATTCCAAGCGCTTGGTAGATCCTACACCTGCCGCAGCGAAGTTTCACTTTGGATTGGATGGGCAATGAGCAGCGACTCGACATCTTTTTTTGTAGACAACTGGTCCCTCGGTGCGGCCTGTACCGGAGCTAGATTCAGAACGTGGTGTATCAGCTTGGAAAAGGGAGCGAGGCTGAGCGCGGGTCAAATTTGCGGGGACCCTAGGGCCCAGACCCATTGCTGTCTCAGCGCCTTGGGGGTGCCAACAATTCTTGACGCCGGCGTTCACCATACCAAAGATGGCCAATCATAATCAATCATACATGCCAGTATATTTTTGTTTCAAGCTCTTTCAACATTGGACTTGGGGAACGTTTGAGGCTTCGTGTACAAAGACTTCAACCGCTGCAGCCTAAGAGTTAGAGTCGGTTCGAGCTTGCGAAACAATGCTTGCCACAGCAGAGCACTCTACCAAGAGAGGAGCTGGGACAAAATTGTTACGTTTCCCTGCCAGTGTGGGGTTCCTGAGGATGGGAGGATGCACTTGCTGCAGTGGAAAGTGCAATGCCAGAGGCTTGGACATGACAGGCCTGCAAGGCGAGACGGTGTGCGGGAAACGTTGCAGTTGAACTTTGCGAGGATACAGGGTCTGCCTGTTTCGACTTTGTTGAAATTGCATCTTCTTGCACAAAGGGTTCGTCTTAAACACAGCGACTTCAGCACCAACGTCAGCAAAGCAAAGCAAGTGATAGAGTCCTGCCGGTCAATCCTGGGCCAAGGCCACACATGGTGGCTTACACAGCGGAGACACATTGGGCTCGACATCATGCGCGGGGACTTCAAACCCTTGCGCTGGAGGACATCCCAAGACAATTCTGTCATGCAACAGATGAGTTCTTTGACAGGCCTTGCCTTGCCACTCGTGCAGATATGCCTCTGGGTGAAAACCTATTGGATCATTTATATATAAATATAATTAAATATATGTGAATATGTATCTTCATATACTCATCATATGATTTGGTGAGATGAACACCCATTCAGCAGCTACATTGTTGATGAGCAGGCTCCCAGAGTTTTGACTTAGCGTCTGCAGGCGTTGCAGAAGGATTCCAAAGCTTTCTTTGTGCTGGTGGAGCATGCTGCAGTCGAATGCCCAGATCTGTGCAGCATGGCTGCCTTGGGTAGATACCATAAAGGTTGTGCAGGCGAGTTCTGAATTCTTAATTTGATCTATTTAGTTCTTCCTTTTCGCTTCCAAAAAAGGCAGACAAGTTTCCAAAAGCTAACCGGTACTGTCAAGCTTCACTTAGATCAAATTTTTCCAGGCTGCCTGGAAGCTCATGCCCCGATATTGCGATGCATTGCGAACACTCCATGGACGCCTACAGAAGGAGCCGAGGGATGCCGAGACGTGGATGGGGTCTCTGCGCGTTGCGAAAAGTGTCACTTTTCTCTCAGAATCCTCTGAACAAATGCTCCTTTTGGGATGGAGAAATATGCCACACAGCAGCATCTTTTCGTTTCTCTTCATGGGGATGAGTCAAAATTTAAGCCCTATGGGACCACAGATTCTAGGTGATTTTAGTATATGTTTTGAATAAACCATCTGATTATTGGGCTACCCAATTTCGACCTACAGCCTCATATTTCAAAGATGGAGAAGATGGAAGGGGATAAGCCATGATAAGCCCACCTTGTGATAGAAAATACTCGAGGTTATTGAGCTATGCTTGTTTTGAGAAACGGCTAGTCTCGTGGCTGTGAGTTTCGCAGGTCAAAGATCGGCTGCCAGATGCTGTAAAGCAGCGTGAAAGTCTCAGGAAGCACTAAATCCTTTGAACTTGGCAGTTGGGTAACAGGGTAGCAGTTGTAGAGTCAGAATTTCCTTTGCAGGATGTGGCTGTTATTGGCCATAGCACTGGGAATGTAGCACCTTGTACCACTGTCGTTTTGGAAGAGAAACTCATGGCTAAAATGCAAGCTCCGAGACCTGAATACCTTTTGCTAGATATTTCAGACTCATCCTAATTTGGAACTTGGTGGTTACCAGATTCTGCTTCCTTTTGCCGATGTTCCAAAGTGTTTTAAGAGGTCTAGAAGACAGAGCAGCTGAGTTGCATGGTGATAGTTCACGCCTCAGAGCTGCTCTAAAAAGCATTCGGAGCTCAAATGAGAAAGATTGCAAGGGATCAAAAAGACACAACGCCCTAGACACTCAGATTTCTACGCAAAAGAAGTTTGTTTGCACATGAGGCTTGCGAGGACTGGATGATGATGTTGCTCGTGTTTCAGCAAGACCCTCAAGACGTTGTGTGTTGCTGATTTTCCTCGCGCTGCTTCAATGATCTTCAATGATCTTCATCAAAACAACACATTTAAAAATACTAGATCAAACAGGAAGTCTCTCAGAGCCAGGTGAGGGACAGGGCTGCACAGCCCAGAACTGCACTTGTCTGCCCTATTTCCCTGATGCTTGTGATTTGGTTCGCATTCCAAGGAATGGTTGGAGACCGCAGAATCTTTCTGCCGGGCAACCAAGGAACAAGGGACAGCTCTGTGGACTCTGTGGCAGTGCTTTCTTGGACGCCACAACAGCAATGGCACTGAACCCGGCAGGTTCCCAACGAACTTCTGAAGCGAGCAAATAAAAAGAGTTCAGCCTTTATCCAGTTTTCTGGGACAGAGTTTGCCGTGCAAGCACCACTAAGAACACACCTGTTGTTTCATTTGCCAGGCAATGTTCTATCCTTGATTCGCAGTTGACATTTGCGACGTTTGAATTGTTGGCTCAATTCTTTTATGCCTTATGTCAGATACATGTAGATCAATGCAAGGGTAGAGTTGAGATACCAAAAAGGATAGGTGCAAGATAGTCATGCACCAAATTCGAGCAAGACTCAGCTTCTATTGCCTACACGCTTGAACTCGTTTGGGTCATGCCCAGTGATTCAATGGCAGAGGCTGGGCGCGTGATTTTCAAGACCAATTTTTTCGATCTGCAGTAGCTATCATTAGTACCCCTTGGTTGATGGTTGATCATGTAATATCTCATCAATTCATCGTTAGTGGTACCCCATTAGTTTATACTTTCGTTTGGTGTCCTGTACCTTCTCAGTCAAGCCGCTTTCATCGAGAGTAACAATGTCTGAAGTGGGACAGGTTGCATTTCTTTGGTCCGGCTCTCCAACAAGATCCGTTGGTGGGACACTAAGCCGTTCTTTTTTGCTGTCAACATGCAAAGAATGATCTCCACAATTGACTCAAATCTGAAGAACCACAGGAAGCTCCTCCGCTTGGAGGCATGTCAAGGCCCGAAGCGGTCGCTGCGGTGGGTTGTGGAGTCGACTGTGCTTTTTGGATGTGACGGTGTGGCCCATGTGGATTTCTTGTGTGCTTCTAACGGGGGCTGATCCGAAGTTTGGGCTCAACATTTTGACAACGCCAAAGCCAACGTTTGCCCCATTGCTGCCATTATGGGGCCTCTCAGCTGCATGACGCTCAACTATTTTTGCACCGCGGTCTCCATGTGTGCCAGGGCCAAAACATGTGGTTAGTTTCCACTTAAGGGATGGTCATCCCCTCGTTACTTGGGATTAATGTATCCATGATAAGAAATCCCTCATGACCACAACTGCCCCTATCATGTACCTCCACATATCATGTGAAAAGACATGTTTTGACCCTGGCATATGTGCTTTCAATACCAGTTGTCTGCAGTTTGAGACGAATCATGTGATGTTGCTGACCCGCACTTTCAGGTTGCATGACGCTGCTCTTGGCCGTCCCCGTTGCAACCTGGCAGCATCTGAGCTTTCCCACCTGTGCCGTTGACAAGTACTGTACCATCTGAGGTCATGGTCGCACCATTAAAGGTGCCTTGGCCATTGATACGTTTCATGGACCCTTGATTGGTGAATCCAGATCTTATATGTTTTTGTCCTTTTGTCTGCCTCAATGTTGAGGACTTCCATGCTTGCGCTTGGCATTGGAGCAGCCACGCGGCGCGTACTACATGTATTGCCATGACCATTTGAGGAGGCGTGATGCATGAACTGTCCCATCTCATGGAACTTACTCTTTTGTCAGTCAACAATTTGCTGACCTTTTTTGACACAGTCAGTCAACAGAATGTGCACTGCAGGTGGAAGCAGTTCGAGCCTCCGGCCAGAGCTACTTCTCAGGCCGGGAAAATGATGGCACCATCTGTGCTCTTCCGCAGATGTCTCCGTGGATTTTCCACTTGGTGAGGTGGTGGAACATGAAAGTGCCGCAAAGCGGCTGTCCAGTCCAGCTACAGGCTACGGATAGGGAAAACATATCTGGTCAGATGACAGCACGTGCAAAGATGATTGAACAAATGTAGATACAATGGTATAGCAATGGTACAGTCTGACCTGGATGCGTTTTGGTCACACTAGAACATTCGCAGCAATGATGTTCACAGGCGTCAGCATCATACTTGTTTAGCAATCTCTTGTGGGAATGTCTTGAAAATGCATCAAACTTTCCAGAGTCCATGTGAAGCAACTGATACTGATGCTGGTACTCAGATGGATATCGATACTGATACCGATACTAGCCTACCAACGTTCGAAGCACCAAAACGAAGGTGTACCTCCATGCTCAACATTGTCCCTCCCAAGCTGTTACTGCACATCCAAAGGAAATCGTGATGCATGGCAAAACAAGACTTTCCAGTCGCATCTACTTAGACACAAAAGGTTTTGGTACTATACTCTATGCAGGCAACTAGATATTTGCATCTTGGTCAGCCACCGTTGAACATGACCAAAACCAACAATGTTTGAATTTGTTGATTCCACAACAAGAATTCTGCTCATCATAAAGCCTTGATGTTTAGTGTGACTTGCTTTGACTTTGACGAATCTTTTGGCAGACTCCGCAAATCAGAACAGTGTGCAACCAGTGCTTTTCAACCGGTTGTAGCGACACATGTTTTCTATGCGTTGCAATGCTGCAAGGGCATGCTACAAGCAGCGAGCCACGCACACCACAGACTCCAAGGACTCCAAGGACTCCAAGGTGGCAGGGTTTTGTGGGGTATCCAAACAGCATTTTAGGTGGTGGAAAACGATCTAAGGACTCCTGATTAAAGGATTGCAAAAACGGAAACGAAAGTAAAAACGTTGCAATTTCTCTGGAAGTATTGCGTGGATGAGACATGGTGCAAGGCAAATGTCTGGCCGCAAAGCATTAAACTGCATTGCAAGAGCTTTGGGCAAGCGAGGCAGATCTTTGAAGCTTACACGTGCTCTTGAGCGGCTTCTCTTGCGATGACAATTCTTGGTTGTTGTTGGTTACTCATGTGCTTTTTGAAACTTTGGCAGTTGAATCAGAATTATCCATCAAGCCAAGTGATTTGTGCTGTCCAAGATGCTGGGCATCGTTTGTGCAACAATAGCATACAGCAACAATTCTGATCAAGTCTGGAAATTCAATCGAAAAAACACGAATACATCTTTCTGGTCAGAATCAGGAGTCAATCCATTTTTTTTTGGAGGTGCTGATGACCTGGAAACGCCTCCCAAGCTGCCGCTGCAGCGCGATGAAGGTCACCTGGAATCCTCACAAGGCGATGGTGCCACCTGTGAAACAAGGAATGTTTCCATCGAAACAAGTCGAAGAAGTCAGCTGTAAGATGGACTCATCAATCACTCTTTGGTCATTTTGACATAGCTATGGAAGCCATGGCCCATAGAAATAGATGATTTACCTATTAAAAATGGTGATTTTCCACAGCTATGTTGAATTACCAGAGAGTATGTGTACATGATTCTGGCAAAGTTGTGGCTTGCAACGCAATTTCATGTGCTGTACTGCTGGCAATCTGGTGCAATGTCACATAAATGGAATGGGTACAGATCAATCCGGTCTGTTTTGGATGTCAATCCAATCTGATCAAATCCAATCAAATGCAATCCAGCTATCTATATACTCTAA
>BGPT01000822.1:54866-162366 GCA_003297045.1 Symbiodinium sp. clade C Y103 | reverse complement strand
TATTTTGGTTTGATTGTATCATGTAATGTCATCTATCAAATCACCATTACTCAGCCTGAGGGATCGTCAGAAAAGTTGGACAATGTTGGACAGGACGTTTGCCTGTTCCAAAGATCTCGTTTTTTTTAAATAGTGTCCCAACCATGCGACTCGTTTGAAAGTCGCCAGCAGAATCGCCCCAACTTTGTGACGGTAGTGTCAGATTCATGAGTTGAGCCTGAAAATCCCCATGATAACTGATGCCATCATTGTCCACGGGGATAAGATAAGTATGGATTGCATAGAGGTTTCCCTAAATGGGGTTTTCCTAACATGGAGGTACCCCTTGAAAAAATCATTTGAATGCTGCCAGTGCTGCCAGTGCTGCCAGTGCTGCCAGTTGCAAGGCAAACGTTGGAGCCGTTGCCTCGGGTGATCAGCTTCTTGGAGCCCTATGGAGAGGTGTGAACATTAGCGTCAGTGCTTGTCAGTGCTTGTCCGTGATTCAGCATGGGCATTTAGAGTTTTTTTCTTTAGAGCTATATGGCTATATGGCTATATATAGTTAGTGGCTGCAGCATGATCAGAATGGATGAAAGCCTCCCGTCAGATACAGCTGAGCTTCCTCTACGAGGCAGCAAAGGATCGGGTCCTCAAGGCCCCCCACCGGCTCCACCACCTGAGTCGAGGGGTGGGTCCCATCCTGGGGCGCAGGCCCGCCTCAACCAGTTCGAGCCGCGGCATTTGTTGGAGGCTTTGTGGGGACGCCGGTCATTTGTGCGCCCATATTCCTTCTGATGCAAGATGAGTCCTTGCAGCAAAAGTCGGTTTGTCTCAGAAGGAGGTACCCCAATCGGTTTATGCAATGATTCCTCATTTTCCCCATATGCAAAAGTAATTTTGGAGGTAGACCGATCCCATTCGATGCACCAAGTTGTTAGTGTCAGTCTTGATATGCTTTGAATGGGTGCAGGTCACTGACAAGTGGGTCAGTAGGGCCCGCAATGGCAAGCTCGCGGTGATCATGGCTCACAAGGCATATGACATAGCCCATGGCAAGTTCTCTGCTCCATGATGGTTGATCTGCACAGTACAACAGCGTCAAGGAAAGGATACCAAGCAGTGAATCCGTAGGCACGTGTGGTGGTTCGACATGTGGCCAGTTCGAGGCTCAGGATTCAATTGTTTCAGAGGTACTCGTATGGTGTAAAATGAGGAAATGCGATTACGAAGAATGGAACAATCCCTTGTGCTTCGACTTGTTGCCGCTGACGGACACAGATGAGTTTCTGAATAATGCGATCAAATTCTTTGCAATGAGCAGCGCTTGCAAGTCCGCGTTTGCCTCACAGGAGCTGGAGGATATTCACTAGTATGCAACTGCTTTTCCCTGACAGAAATTGTATTTTTGCGAACCTTGAGAAGCCTTAGGAGGCTGTGCTCCTGGGGTGCTGTGTCCCCTCTGCCTGAGGTCTAGATATTGACCTGGCACCGCCAGACCGAGCTGCCGAGACCCCAGATGATCCAGGCATGATGTCACGGCTCCAATGTCTTCGATTCTTCCAATCCCCAGAACGCATCCCAGCCTTTGCACAAACGACACACATGTAATATCTATATATATATAGTATACACACTATGTATATTATATATATATATACACATACATACGCAGCACATGCAACACACATATATGTATGTATTTATTTATCTGTAAGTATATATATATACTTATATATATATATACACACATACACACACAGACACACATACACACATACACACATACACACACACACATACACACATACAGCACACATACAGCACACATACAGCACACATACAGCACACATACACACATACATACATACATACAGACAGACAGACAGACAGACATAGATAGATAGATAGAGGGATAGATAGATAGATAGATAGATAGATAGATAGATAGATAGATAGATAGATAGATAGCTACATAGATACATAGATACATAGATGCATACATACATGCATGCATGCATGCATACATACATACACACACACATATGCATTGCATATACATATACATATGCATATACATATACATATGCCTATACATATACATACACATACACATACACATATACATATACATATACATATACATACACATGCACATACATACGTACACATACATACACACACATACATACACACATACATACATACACATACACATACACATACACATACACATACACATACACATACACATACATACATGTACATACATACATATATATATATATACATACATACACATACGGACATACACATACGGACATACACATACGGACATACACATACGGACATACACATACGGACATACACATACGTACATACACATACGTACATACACATACGTACATACACATACGTACATACACATACGTACATACACATACGTACATACACATACATACATACACATACGTACACATACACACATACACACATACACACATACACACATACACATACATACACATACATACACATACATACACACACACATACACACACATACACACACATACATACACATACTTACACATACATACACATACACATACATACACATACATACACATACATACACATACATACACATACATACACATACATACACATACATACACATACATACACATACATACACATACATACACATACATACATACATACATACACATACATACATACATACACATACATACATACACATACATACATACATACATACATACACATACATACATACATACACATACATACACATACATACATACATACATACACATACATACACATACATACACATACATACATACATACATACACATACATACACATACATACACATACATACACATACATACACATACATACACATACATACACATACATACACATACATACACATACATACACATACATACATATAACATGTACATATAGACACAAACCACATACACATATCTACGTGTAGATACACACATGTTTATCTACAAATATCAGGGGTTTATCGTGTTTTGAGGCCTGGATGGGCATGGCTGTGTGGGGCTCTGTCTTGGAAACCTCAGAAGAGGTGGAACTCATCGAGGCCGTTGGGGGAAGCTGCCCAACTTTGATGGCAAAGAATGGTTGATTTGATGCCTTTCCCATGAATATGATGAAACCATGGCAAATTTGAGGATATCCACCCATTTTCAGAGAAATCCATACATTTGAAGAACATTTTGAAGGTATTTCATGGTATTTTGCTGCTGTACTTGCAGGATCGCATTCGAAAAGGAGCCTTCTACCGTCCTGCTCTCAGCATGAAAATTGCCGTGCCACCTTTGCAGAACCTGCTGCCTGTTTCAATAACACAAGTTGAAGTTGGGTTGCTTGATAGCCGGCATAACTTGTAGTATGGAACATATATATGATAGCATGTGCATACATGCGCTCTTCCCTTTGATAGTCCCTCTGCAGGGTGCAAAAAACAATTGTTCCGGGCAGGGCACTGCCCTATTCAGAATCCCGGTTCTGATTTGGGAATCTGATGGCACATGCTAGCACGCAAACCCAGCAAAAGCAGGCCAATAAAGAACAACATTTTCTTGCTCCTTTCGCTTTAAACACCAGGGTGATCAAGCAATGCCGAATCCAACATGCACAGCCCCCTGTGATATTGTTCGGAGTTCTGACAGTTTTGCATAAGGCGAACAGTCTTTTGGTTGGATTTAAACTACTGCAGCGACCTGACTCTTGTGAAGCGAATGTACACATGCACTATTTCAAAGGTTTATCCTGTGGTCCACACCGTCATTCTACTGGGACACACACACACACACTTTCTGTTAAGAACACCTGTCAAGTCCATGATTATGCAAATACAGAACAGTACATAGATACATACAGATACATTGTTGTATATGATTCATTATATGATACTAGTTGTATCTAGTTGTAGGCGGTTGATCCACTGCTCATTGCTCCAATGCACTTTCCTGAGGTGGAGACCCTGTGGAAATGCTATCCATCGTCCTTTGGACTCAGCCGACTTAAGTCCGCGGAACTCTTCTCGGGTGAATCGCAAGATGTGCCATGCGGTAAATGGTGCCTGGCGTCTAAATGGTAAATCCCACATTTTCATGCTTAATCATGTGGGGATGGGTTCGAAGGGGGATGACCATAGATACCAGCTATTCTGATGTTCACCACTGTACCACGGTCTTGACCCATGGCCATCTCCTCGTTGGCGTTGCCTGACGCCGCGGCTGGTCAAGGGGCTTGAGGCCGAAAGAATGGCAGAAGTTCACGGACTGGATGATGAGATGTGTTGTCCTTACGAGCGGAGAAATTACTTACGGGTGAGGTGTGTTAGGAAAGGACTTGACGGTGGCACAGCAAAATCTAATTGTGTAGTTGCAGAGAGGCTCCATGGGAGAGACCCTGTCTAACAAAAATATGCATACGTCATACATCGCATATAGTATAATCAATCCTTCGCTTGCATAGCTTTCCGAGGTTTCAACTCATTCGCTTCCCCCTGTTAGAGGCCCTTGTGATGTGAAAGCGCCAATGTTCAGTTGTCAGGGCGCGTGTTGTTTGCGGCTGACTGCTTCACTAAGACTCAAGATGACACATGCGAGCAGCTTCCACTGACCTACACAAGTGGCTTCGTAGCGAGAAGGCAAATTGCAGAAAGCAACTGAATTTGTGGGAGGCAATGCAGAAAGCAGGTCCAGAGCGGGCAGCAGAGGCTGGGGAGCTGACTGAGAAAGTTAGACAAAGTTTATTCGGTGTACGTAGCGATGCCACGTGATGCATTTTTTTTTTGGTAGAAATCGTTTTGGATTGTAATGGCGAGGGAATGGAGTACCTGTGACCATACAAGACAATCAGATTACACCAAACTTTTGAAACGTTGAGACCTGAAATGAGTGTCTAGTGATGAAAGGCTTTGGCATCTCTGACCTTCGCTACTGGCAAGCTTCGAGTTCCTGAAGAGAAGGTCAGCCGTTCTGCATTGACAAAAGCGAGACAGGTCGGGTCATGATCTGCCATGGAACGAAGTGGCCAGGCCCGAATGGCTTTGCCAGAAAGGCTTCGAAGGAGGGTAAAGATTTGGAAGATAGGAGCCCGCTCGATGCCTCCAGTAGAGTCATATCTAGCATGGCTTCGGTGTGTTGAGCCGTTAAAGCAGATTGAGATCTTCCAATGACAGGAGAAGACAAACCTGTAGGCAAGCTGAAGAGGCGCGTGGTGCCCTTAGACATCTTGAAGTCTGCTGAGACTGCTTTTGGCTGCAACTTATGCTGCCCTTTCCATCATCTTCGATCTATAAAGTGACCACAGGATGGATGCCCTGAACATTGTCACATGGTATGCTTGACCTAGGACCCAGCACCTCCACCGAAGCCCAAGGAGGCACGACGCCTAGCATCCAATTGCTCTGCGTGTTTAGTGATTCACAAGGTGCAGACCCAAAACGGTCAAGTGGAATCCCATTCTTTGTCCCTTTCACTGACGGTGTGTCACTTTCTTTCACTATTTTCTCATATCTTTGGACTTGACATTGGTAGCGAGGCTTTCTCGCTTCTTCTGACACGACTTATGGAAGCCTTCACTACAGTTGCGTCGGCTGCCCCAAAGTCTGACTTTCGTGTTGGTAGAAATGTATAATATATATATATATATACGTTTCCCTGTGTGTTCATGTGTACGCATAAACCGTCGTACCACTACCTAGCGGCCATGGTGACTCCTCTTCTTATGTTGATATGATTTGGTGAAGGCACTTGCGGCAACAGAAGAAGCTTATTGAAACACAGATGTTCAGAAGTTTACCGCAACATAGGATTTACAGAGGATTTATCTGTGCAAGGCCATTGCTGAATCTGGAAATTGTGCTGGAAAGATGGGCTTGGCTCTCGGTGGAGGTAGCTATGTGACATAGGCATGGCTCGCATCGCTCCAGTGACGCTTCCAGGTGGCCAAGAACTTCCAGTTGGAGAAGTGCGAAAAGGCGCAGCCTGGTGCAGTTGGAGCATGTTGAAGGATGTTGAAGGATTAAGTGGTACAGCAGACCAGCAGATTCAAGACCAGAAGAGGTTTCCATCTGTTTCTTCCTGAGGGCAGTCACAGATTGAAACGTTTGAATCCTGCACCCTCCGGCAATCAAACATGGCTACGAAAGTCCTCATGTGTAAAATATTCTCCCTTGAAAAGAGATTACAACCATCATTCATAGGGGATTTCCCAGTCAGCCATGATTGATGACACCGGAGGACTTCATTCATTGTATTGTGAATTATGTATTATATATTCACTACATTCATCATATCCCATTATCTCCATTACATGATATCCCCATTAGATACATATCTCACTACATGGGGAATGATACATGGGGAGATACATTCATCCATTATATATTCACTACCTGGGGATACATTATCTCCCCATTACCCTATGGTAAACTAACATAGCTATGGATAATCACCATTTTTAATGGGAAAATCCACTATAAATGGCCATTTTCAATAGCTTTGTTAGTTTACCAGAGGGTATCCCATTATCTCCCCATTAGATATTCCCATGATATCCCCATTCTGCTTATCTCTTACCAGGTCACCAGGGACATCATGCTCCAGCGCCTGGTCACTGAGGCGCTCGGGATGCGAGGGATTCTTCAGCAAAAATGGTGATGTGATGGGAATATCATGGGATATACCATGGCATTAGTGCGAAGGAGTATGGACTGGGAATATGTATACATTATATATATATACACACATATGTATATGTAAATATACATATGTATATGTATATATGGCGGGATATACAATGGGATATAATGAGATATCTATATACCATATTTTCAGACAAACCCTCTGCAGGGATGCTTAAAAACAACTTCATTTCTTCAGGACAATCTGATGGATCCGACGAGTGGTGAAGAAAGTCTGGCAACGCTGGCTGAAAGTCCTTCGATTCTGTTCCCACCTCGGCTTGACGTCCTCAAGGGATTTTACTGTAAGAGCGAGGAAATGTGACTGAGATGTACCTCACACAAACAACAAGCGCCAGCACTGAGTCGACATGGTTTTAGGCCTGGCCCATTGGCGAGATGTAGTTCTCACTTGATATCTTTGGGATTGTGTCGACCTCAGCGACTCAGAAGCGGCAGTTCAGTTGTGGCTACAACGAAAACATGTGGCACAAGTGGCAGCCAGGATTGTAACGACTCTTTCATCTTACTTGTGCTTAGTAGGGAATGGGGGAATGGGATGATTATTCATGGTTATTATAGGTCATTCCCCCATTCCCTACTAAGCACCAGGAAGTCATTGTAACTCGCCCTGCTGCGCACATTTTTCGTTACATCGTCCCGAAGGCCAGGCCATACATTGGCCCCAGCAATTGACTGGTTGTTGAGTGAGCCGGTCCGACCCTTGGATGCGGTCAGGGCATCCCAGGTATAACTGGGGAATAAATTGGGTAATAATCATGTTATACCCCAGTTATATATTAATATATATATATATATGGAATATCCCGGAATATCCCAGTTACATCGGATTGTAACATGTTATAATCAGCCCTGACTGCTCCCCGAGCTGTGTGCTGGGTCTCAGGCTGGCTGGTCGGAGAAGAAGGCCTATCCCGAGATGGTGGATCCTCAGGACATTGCTGAGTTCGCGTTTCAAAGGAACGATTTCAAAAGTTGTATCGGCAACATCCTTTGGAGATATATCACATCTCTGAGACATCATTATCATCAACACATATGATCGGAGGATATTTTGCCCGATTGGTGGCTACATGGTCATTATATCTTTGGATATTTGGAGGATGAGAGACTGACAGCTGTTCTTCTCCAGTGTTGGGGGTTCTACCATGGCTTGTTCCTTTGCGATTTCTGCAGGATGCGGCTGAAAAGCTCGAGCAGGCCATGCTGGCGAGGCGTGCGGCCACGACCAAGTTCGCTGAGCGGTCTCTGCCACTGCTGAGTCACGATCCTAGCGGTTCACCAATTGGGGACTTCCTAAAATGGGGGATCCCCAAGTCACCATGGGTTTCAATACTAAAATGGTCCAATTTTGGATGATTTGGGGGTACCTCCATTTCAGGAAACCTCCAATTCATCCGGTCCCCCCAATGCTAAACGCCCCCCGGGCCCCACAAACCATGGTTCGGTTGGTCATGAAATCACATATTTGGGACCATAAAATGGGGGTGTTGACAATTAGGGGGAAAGGGAGAAATCACCCCTCAGGTCACCTGTGGCCTGACGAGCAACGAGAAGGTCAAGACAGTTGGAACTTGCAGCTGGGCTCAGTTGAAATCGGAATGAAATCGCTTTTTCCATCGTGTTTTTTGTGTGTTTGGGATGTGACCTGGCAGGGTCACAGATGTCACAGGATTGCAATCCATTTTGATTTTCAGCCAATTTAGAGAGCATTTCTAGCAACGAACTGTGGAATTGGCGATCCTGCAAGGTTTCCTCTTCGAGATGCGGATGAGGTCCTTCGACTTGTTGGCCCTACACAGGACAGCAGCAAGTCCGGCGGCAAAGTTGCCGTGCTACGTCTTGCTTGTTTGGATTCATCTGTGCTGCAAGTAATTCAACATTTATGAAAGTTCAACTAACGTGATTGAAGATGGCTCCATAACATTTGACCTTTGCAGCTTTGAAGTTCTCAGGAGCGGGAGGACCAGAAAATCCGTCAGGCAGTCTACTGCATGATGCCAGAATCAATGCCTATTGGAAAATCACTTCGCTTTCGCAGTTCTCCTTGCAATCCTTGCCCCTTGTGATCCTTGCCCCTTGTGATCAAGGCAGATCTGGCTGCCAATCAACTCTTGCAGTGGATGACTCAGTTGTTCTGGAGACGCTAGCCCTTCAAACATACAATTGTCAGAGGACAAGGAAAGATCCGTAGATCCAGTCGTTGCGGAACAACGAATGCGAATGGTACTCGCATGCTCTAGTCTAGCATCCTCTGACCAACTTCTCATCAAATCGGAGCATTGCCAAGGCGCCTTGCTGTGCAGATGATATTCCCAGATTTGCAAGCCGAGCTGGAGTTTAGCATGCGCCAGCTCCTCAGTTTCATTTTCGTTCCAAGCGGCTGCCGAAATTATCAATACAACCGCAGCACGGAGTCAATCTTAGAGTGAACCTTGTTTGAGTGTTTGAATGGTTTGAACGGAATACTGGAATCGCAGCATGCACATGCTGGCTCAATGACCAGGTGAATGGCGGGAGACGCAGCCTGAAACAACCTTGAGCACTCTTGTTGCAGCGAGCTTAGCAAAGAGAACTCTGCATGCGGCTTTAGAATTGATTTTTCGCCCTAGCTCTCGAATGATTTCATCCCTGGTGAAGGCGTCCCATGTTTTCCCAGCACAATTTGCATGGCGAAGCGCACCGGCAAAAGCCAGAGGAACGCAATGAACCGACTGCAACAGATAAGGCCCCTTGGTTATTGAAGGCGGCAAAGATGTGTGCAGATTCAGGCAAGGAATGCTGGTCCCTTCATCCTCCATGTCTTTTCTAAGCTATTATATAGATATTACTATTCACTCCTGTTAACTCCTGTTCATCCTTGTGTCCTGGAGTTGTTCCAGCTCCACAAGGCATGCCCGGTGATGAACCTCCAGGAGTGTTGTCTGAGACTGAAAGTTAGAGCACAGGCAGCACAGGTCAGCTGTTGGCAGCTGTTGGCACCGAGGGCACGATCCATTGGTCTGCTGGCCAGAACCATCAAGATGGAAGAGATCAGCTGTGACCTAAGCTGTAGAAAGATGTAGAAAGCCCATCTAGACATGGTGTGAAAGGAGGTGCGGTCGTATGCTTCACATCCGGTTCTCATAGTTTTGGTATATTTGTGTATTGTATTGGTTTGACTTACTTCGTGATTGTGGAAGTGGTTACTTCCAAGTACTGATTTTGCGATCGAGAATGTGTTGCCACATGGCCTTCCAAGGTCTGCTGTCTGCGGAGTGGGCTCTTGGCCCTTTCGAGCAAGCAGACGAATGTGCGGACCCTCGATCCGGGAAAGAAAAACCATTGCGTGAGCGGTGTCAGCTCGGAAACTTGGTGTTTGTGTGCAGAACTTGATCAAATCGAGCATATACTATCTCTTGACTCTTGACATCTCTTGACCTTTTTTGTTGGTTAAGATGGGATCTCCTTTTGGATCCGTTTTCACGGGGATGTTTGACCATCGTCACAGCTTCGGATCGGAGGTGGTGAAGCAGTCGACCTGGTATCTTCATCCTGCGCACAGGGTGGGGTCGCGGAGGCCACAGCGCAGCCAGGATTTGTCGGGAAATGCGGATTTGACCCAAAAGGGAAAATGAGGGAAACTATGGGAAAATGATGATTCACCGGATTTTGGGATACCCATTTTCAGACATGGCGCCAAGAATTTTGAGGACTTTGCCAGACTTGTGCCGGGGTTTGGAAAGTACTTGCATATCTTGCAGCAACAGAATGAACTCGGAAGCGCAGGGCATCGTTTCAGATGCTTGCTCCTCTTGGCTTGAAGCCGGCTGCACCCCTGGATCATTGGGAGTTGAGCTTCTCGGCCAAACACGGTTGCAGCTGTAGAGACAGGCAAGAGCGCAGATTACGCATTGTTTCATTCAACATTAAAAAATATTTTTGGAACCTTTGAAATTGCACCTGCTTCTCTAGATCAGATTACAGCATCGCATCATTGTCTCGTTTTCAAAACTACTGGTATGACCACCAAGATGACTGCTGCAAAGCCACCCATGGATCCGCTGGTCCGCATTGGTTGCATCCAATCTGAGGCTTGCTGAACAATCACTCCTTGCTTGGGCTTGACCCCTAGTTGCCTATATCCAAGATCCAGAGGTTGGCGCCAGATCAAGATTTGAGGGTTTTCAGTTGATTTCCAGCTTGGAGCAGGAGCGCGATGGTGTTCACGACCAAGGAACTCCATGGGCACTGACAAAACCAAAGCAGTATTTAGTGATGTTTTTTTCACCAAACTTGAGAATTGGCAATTTATTTAACAGTACATAGTCAACCATATTTTTACATATGGAATCAAAGCCTCAGCTGCACAGGAGTCGTGCATCTCCGACAGGCTGGGGGCCCGAGCACAAGCCACTTCACCTGGCCTGGAGTCACCGTCAATCAGCAACATTAACCAGGTCAGTTTCAATAGAACCATCAATGATGGTAAAAACGTGGTTGTGAAATGTGGTTAACTGTGGTTATCATCAAGCATTGTTAATCTGACTGGTTTGAACTTTCATGCCCTGCTGTAGATTTCAAGAGGTTTTGGTGCACTCAGCTTGAGGCTCAGCAATACCTGGAGCGACAGTTGGCGCTGGTCTGCCCCGCAAAGCCCTGCGCAGCCCCGTACGTCATGCTGCACTAAGAACTTGTGGATGTGCGTGTTGTGCTTGTAGCCATTTCACAGCGGAATTGATCAAGCGATACTGCCTACATCCGATGTTCCCAGCAATTCTACAGATATAAAAGACAAGATATTCAAAGAATATTTATAATAGTAAGAAACGGCGTATTAGAATAATTAGATGATTATTAATATATTGCAATAGTTGGAATCATTCTACAGCCGCCTTTCCACATTGTCGTCTCGCCAGCAGTCAGAAACGACAGCATGTGAATTTCGGGTTGCCCAATGGATGCCCAAACGCCGCTCCACCACTTCAGCTGCCCTCCTTTGAAATTGAAGCTGGAGGCCAAGGTTTGAACAGTCTGAAAACTAGGTACTCACAAATTTGATGGTTGATTAATGTTGATCATCATCATTTCCGAACGAAAAAAGCAGTTTTGGGGAATATCCTTTTGCAGACACAGATATCATATCATATAATCTTTTCTCTGCTCACAATCAATTCATTCACTGGAGCTTCGAATGGAACATGCAGAAGACATTTTGCAGGATATCGAGGCACAGGAGAAAGCTGAGGATGTTTGCTTCTTGGCTGTGCTTTTGTCAGTCATTGCTACGGGTCAGTGTAGAGTGCAGAATGTTTCTTCACGCTGGGCAACGTGCTAAGACTGCAAACATTCGACTGTGGAACCGCTGGCTGTGTTTCTTTCCGATCAGGTTCACCTGCATCGTTGAGCTCCCAGTACCGAGTTGTGCGTCGAACTGCTGCACAGTCTCTCAGACACCTTTGGCGAACCGCATCACGCCATCATGCGCCGCAGCGATACCGGGCTTATGCGAAATTGCTAGCGACGATGCTCGAAGTCGAGTGCATCGCAGTGCTTAGCTGCATTAATGGTCACAACTATTTTGTCGATCAACAAGTCATGGAATGCTTGGGCACAAGAATTAAAGCTCTGAAGTGCCACAATGGAGTCGGCTTTGAAGACTCGCAATATACATCAATATACATCAATATATCATGATCGCTCTTAGAGTTTGACGCAGGTCGTGAGCTCCTGAGGTTTTCAGTGGTTGTTTCCCCGGTGGCCTGGAACAAGAGATCCAGACATCAGGGCGGACTTGCAGCCTCTTTCGCGCGGAAGTTGCTGCGGTGCTGCAATTGGACAGGGAATCGGAAGCGAGCAGTGCTTACCGACAGATACCTGGCACAGAATCAGATGAAATCGCAACATGATCATGGAACATGCCTGCAGAACTATCGACAAACATTCACTATTTTAGACTTATGCTGCTTTGAAGCTTTCAGAAATCGCAGATGGAGTTCCAATCGCTTGTTGTATTTGCTCGGTGTTATCTTGTGCATCACTGGAGGATGGGTCTTCCAGCAATAGAAGACCTGTCAACGCTGGTTGAGCGTCATCCTTGCTACACCGCCAGCCATTTGCAGTCCATTGACATCATGGGGCATCTCACACTGAGGCCGGCGGTTGAAATTCATCAAATCCATCCATTCGGCTTCCAATTCAGCTGGATTGGACCCCGGTGTCCTAGGAGCATGGCTGTGGCGCTTGGTAGCAACATGTTCAGAGGGAGCGATAGCCAAGTGCCAGCATTTTGGCTTCCTCCTTGGGTTGAACATCCAGCTCATAGTAGCGCCACTTGCGACACCAGCGCTTCGCCTGCTTCGCCCGCTTCGCCTTGGTACCATGCGCCGCCTTTGCCTCGACTTACAAGCCTTCTGCAGAAAGGTCGGCCATCCCGGGCAGAGCCTGAGATTCCACATGAAACATGGAGGAATTCATTGCTGACTCTGATTGACTCATTTTTTTAAGACTTGTGGCACCAAAATGTGCAGGCTGGGTGATCAACCTTGGTGCTGGAGATGGCTCATGTGCCTATGACACGCGGCTGAGCGATCTATGATTTGTGAGCCATTCGGGTGACCAAAATGCAAAGTACTTTGCCATGTAGGACCATATCAAAATTTGTGGGGGATGTTTGCTTACAAAGTGTTTGCATGGATCTCACAGATATTAGGTAATTAATCGGTAATTCTCTGTAGTTTGGGCACCCGGTGTCGATGAAAAATGACATTCGCATCACCACGCTTGGCCCAGGATCTTGCAAAGGAGGATGGCCTGGACAATGACATCTACAGGGCAGATGATCCAGCAAACTGTCTTCTGCAAGAAGGATTTGCTGGTATCCTTTTTGAAGGTCTTGGCCTTGTGCTTTGGAAGCCAGTTGAGAACCACATTTTTCTGCGACTTGCGATTTGATTTGGAAACTGCAGAAGTTTCTCGAAAGCGTTCTGGGAGGCGACAAGACCAAGATAGCAAAACTGTCGCAGGCCAGTTGCTGTACCTCATGTGCACCAACTGTTGATGTGAGTGATCTTCCCTGTTTGTAGACTGTCAAGCATTTGCATGGTCGTATTTTCGTTGGGATGTGTGCAAAAACCTGTTTGCCTTTGGTGACCCCATGCCCGAATAGGGCGGTGCAAAAACTGCAAGTCCCAGCACTGCCTGCTGTGCGCTGTTGCGCTGTTGGTGTCCTTTTAGAGTGCGAATTTGAAACACGAAAGTCACTGCAGTGTCAATTGCCACAGTGACCTTGAGGAGTTTGAGGGCAGGTCGGATGTCGCAGTGGTTGATGCTGCCACAGACCCAGAGCAGGCTCTGAAAGTCTTGTCATTGTGTCCTTGGGGTTCAAAGCATATCCCCAGCTCACGTTTGCTTGGAACTTGCAGCAACTAAATCCTATATCTAGTTCTAGCTAGCTTCTCGAGTCTGGAACAGGTCGCTGCTTTGGTTTCCGTGTTCCAATCCAGTGCGGGGGCTCAAGGATCCTGCGGGCATGTGAGGAGTTGCTTCAGCCTGTTTGACTAGGTTCATGTACACTGAGCTCATTGGGTTGGTCTTGGTTTTGCAGGTTTTGTAGAGCATTGTTTGATTTTCTTTGTTTAAAGTTCAAAAGTTTCTCCTTGACAGCGCCCTGAGGACTGCCGCCCGTGGAGCCTGAGTTGCTGAAAGCCTCCAGCTTGAAAGTCAGCCAGAGAGAGAAGCCGTTCAAGTGCGAAGTGCACCATTGTTCTGCGAAATCATGGAAGCCGTCGTCGCCATGTAACTGGCAGTAGGGAAGCGCCAATTCACCTCTAAGATTCCCTCGACTTGAGCACGCAGAAATTTGTTGGCGCTGTCCGTGCCTAGGTCGACTTTGATAACTGCGACTGCTGCTTTTTGGAGGTTCTGTTGCAAAGTGGCTTGCGACCACGGCACCTGCACGTGGAGGTCCAAATCCGGTAGTGATTGGGATGTCCAGGGACAGATGCTATTTATATTCACACACACACATATATATATATAATATTATATAAAGTATATATCTTTACGCATTGTGCAAACGTGCTCCATTGTAGCAGCTCTTTGTGAACATTGGGAAGGCTTGAAAATTGATTCTGGTGTCTTTTTGGCTCCTGGTTAACAGCTGGCAATCTTGGGATGACTCGCTACAAAGCAACGTGCAGGTGAGCTCCTTCATTCCTCCACCCTTGGTGTACCGTCCGACTGCATTCGATCAGTCCATAGGAGAGATGTCGCACTGTCAGCTGTCAGCCTTGACATACCTTGACCATTCATGTTGTTTTATTGCCCTCGTTACCATCCGAAATCAAACAAGGCAGGCTGGGAACACCCTATAAATGGAGGTTTGAATGGGAACATTGTCTATAAATGGAGGAATTTACCTTGCCATGTTTGACTGCCGGATGGTACATACAATCAAGATGAAGATCAAGAAGCGTTTCCAGTTGTAGAGCCATATCATATTTGATATATTATCTGCGGTTTGGCCTGGCTGGGGACAAACATTGAGGGATTCAATAGGCCCCAAGCCCTGTCAACATCCAGAAAGGATGGACACCCCAGGAGACTCCATGTTGGAGCTTGGCGTTGAGCATGAGTTGAGAGGGCATATGATGCACTGCTCCTCAAACTCAATAGCTCAACTGGCAGATGCAACGCGCGTCCAGACTGGCATGATGAATCGCAGACTCTTCACTTCCAAGTGGTACCAAAACCTTGATTCTGAGGTTCTCTGTCAGCATATACAGAACTGCTGCAACCACTTGGCTACAAGCTCGTGCTGCTCTCAAAGAACCACATATATATACTAGATGTCATATATGTAACGTAATTATATATATATATATAAATAAATATATATATATACACACATACATCTTATTTGCTTGTTATGTTTGCTGCATACATGGCCATCCCAAACTTTTGGACTGGACAAGACATGCATCGCTACGTGACAAGCCTTGGCTTCAGGTGCGGCTCATCCTTCACGATGCGATCTTTGCCCAGGAGACGGTGGTGTCAAGCAGCGAAGATCCCACCCTTTGGAGGGAGATCACAGACCTGGAAGCTGCATGGTGTGGGGCTCGGTTCCATGATCATGTTCATGCATTTTTTTCCCCTGAGTAAGAAGCCTTTTTGTGACTAATTTTTGGTGAGGTTGTGAATGTAATCCTTCTTCGCACTCAGGGAACAGCCGCAATAACTCCAAAAATGATCCGTTCCTCAGGTTCGGATCCTTTTTCTGTCACCCCTTGCGCTCGGCATTGACCATAGAGATGGAGTATACATCGCCTCCTGTCATGATTTCATCAGCGGAGCTGAACGTTTCCTTTTTCTTTCAAGAGCTACATTTGTTCTTCAATCAGGCCAGGTAACATGGCCTGAGTGGCTTTAAGGAGATTTCTCTACGACTATCGGCAATGGAACAGTCCAGACATTGCAGCTGACACACGCCTCTTGCTTCCAAAAAAGCAGCCGTGTGGCCTCGCGACAATGCTAAAACGTGCAGGTAGCAGCTTGGTCTTCCACAAGTGTCAAGTGGCTGCAACCGAGGCCTACAATTTTTGCAGGACTATCTCGATCGGTGGCATAAGCCCAGACGAAGCTATGAGCTGCGAATTGCTGGAGAAAAAGTACGTTTTCTGTATTGAACGACCACACCGCTGTGTTGCTAGACTTTTAAAGTTACTGGTGCAGTGCACTCCAAGCTTTCGTTGTCAAGGACGTTGTGTGAAATGCACCTCACACTGAAATACACTGTCTGTTTTTCTTTTTCTTGTGCCCAGCGGCTAGAGGTTTGATTGGAAGCTGAAATCGAGTGTCTCTGGTCTATCTTCAACCCTGCGCAGGGCATGCTTTCTACAGCCCCATCCATAGAGAGGCGCTTGAAGACAGCCACTGAAAGCCCTGGGCCCAGTGGTCGCGATTGGTCCACAAGGTCAGTACAGCTGTCTTTCAAGCTCTGTCAGAAACCCGACAAGATGAAAATGCGTTAAATGATGCAAAGCGCATGACAGTCCAGTCAGCTGGCTCTTCCTTCAAATTCATCCAAAGTGACAGAAAAAGGGTGTTACATCATGATGAAGTTGGATGGAACCTGCCTGAAATGCTTCTAAGCAAGGATTGGTTGGTTTTATCAACAGCTTGGGCCTCCAAAACAAATGCGGTACTGCTATTGTTTAGCAACGAGCAGCCCAACTACCGCAGCCTTTACCGAGGTCTTGAGGTGCTGATCGGAGCAATTGATGGAGTGGCACCATCATTGGCTCAACTGAACAGGGGTCGGGAGGCAGTGGCGGAACGTGAAATGCTGCTCATACAGCATACCGAGTAGCGTATGAAAAGTGAAACTAACCCCTCAACGTTTTTATGCCAAGCGAGAGGCGAAACTTGCCATTTTGTGTTGCTGGCAGGGCATTTATTCCAAGCTCAGCTACACAGGACCATGCCATTTGTTCAGCGGCCCTGAAATTATCCCTGGCCACCTTTGATGGATTTTTTTCTGGTAGGACGAGCTGCTATGATCGATGCAGTGGCCAAAGCGTGGTCTGCAGTTCATTTCTCAGTACTCATTGGGCTCACAAGACATTCTTGGGTAATTTCGTCCATTGAAATTTCTGCAGAGAACATCCGGACGTTGACTCCACAGTTCCAGCAAGGCCATGCCTGGCCTCGCACCCGGGGTGGCAGCTGTGCACTTTGAGGAGTGGTTACAAGGTGCAGAGATTTCAAGAGGAGATTCGAGCTGTAACCCTTTGAAGTTCCATGAGCATAGGCGAGGAAAGGAAGGTTCAGTTCACGCGTCGCTTATTCTTAGTGGTTTGCTGGTGAAACGTAAAGGCTGCCTGGTGGGAAGCGTAGGAAACGACGTGCTGTTGAGCATGGAGCAACTTGCAGCCCGTGTGCTTTGTTCAAGGCCAGACAGGTCGACGGTCCATGGTGGAAAACATTGCCTCAGCAGGGCTTCAGGAGATCAGCAGAATTCTGAAATAATCCAAGTGTTGAAGCGGCCGAATTCGAGATTACAAATCCTTCCAAAAATGTATTCTTTCACTCATTGAAAAACTTCTTGAAGATTTGCCTTGCAAATGTAAATGTGTTCGTTTGACTTCACTGGAAAGATTGCTTAAGTATTTTTACGCCTGTCAGTGTTTGAGCCAACCTTATCAATCAATGAGGAAGCCATGGAAGACATGAGAGTCACGAGTGACACTTTGAAGGAGTTGAAGTGGAACTTGCAAATGAAGCTGGATGCAACTTTTGCCAACCAACAGCAGGGGCCCTGACCGTTCAGGTTGTTCAAACTTGACAGTTGCCCAGTAACAGAACCTGAGGTCGGAGGCATATTCTTCTCCATCCTTTCGCGTTGAGGGAGTTCGCAAAGTTCCATGGTGCTTCCGGCAGGTTCTTCCTAACTCCATGCCGGAGAATGCGTCCTTGCCTTTAGGTTAAACGGGCCACATGCAATTTGCACTTTTTGTTCATGATGCAAACAGCATGCAGGATTTCTTCCATCATATTCGTCAATTCTTCAAGGGGTGCACAAGCATTCCGCATCCATCACCACTACTTTATATTACTTTGTATCCTTGAGCAAGACATCCCAAAGATTGTTACTGATATTTTTTTTTAAACATAAAGTTCCAACATTTGCTGGAAATCCGGTGGTCATCAAGTGGTCATCACATGTTTTTGCCAGGTTTGTACCGACTTCAGTTGTGAAGGAGGCATTTGCAGAAAGGCCTATCGGTTTGAGGTGCGAGGCCTTGTGAAGCTGTGCGGAAGAGTCATGGTGACCTATGATGACTCTAGATGGGCATCATACCCACGTTGTGAGGTATCATGTACATCTATAATTCTATGATATATAGATCTATAGAGATATACAGATGTCACACACACACACTGATTTTTTGTACAACCAAATCCATGGACTTCTGTTCTCCTCTCTTCTCTTCTCTTCTCTTTTGTTCTCTTTTGTTCTCTTTTGTTCTCTTTTGTTCTCTTCTGTTCTCTTTTGTTCTCTTCTGTTCTCTTCTGTTCTCTTCTGTTCTCTTCTGTTCTCTTGTGTTCTCTTCTGTTCTCTTCTCGTCTGGTCTCTTCCCCCCTCTCGTCTCGTCTCTTCTTTTCTCTTTTCTCCTTCCCCTTCTTCTTACACCTTGTCTGCCTCTTCAAATGGTGAGTCCGAAGAATGCCAGGAAAAAACCGCTTCCGAGTCAAGGCTTGGAAAGCCTTCAGCGACTGAGATGCTTCAGTTTTTTTGCCAGCGGATTGTTTATAAGCATCACCATGATATGATCTGCCCTTGAGGGCGCTTGTCCAATGGCGCTATGGTGGCCCTATGGCAAATCGTGTTGCCAAACAATTCCAGTGAATCAGAGGAATCAGAGAACAGTTGGGCCACTCTTTGATTTGATCCGTCCAGCAGGCCCTGGTTTTGTGAACTCCAAGATGGCCATCGAGCAAGCCCAGGTTCTAAAACTAGATGGATTTGGGCATTGGATAAAGTAATCGTTAGTAACCCCCAAAATCAACATAGAAAAGTAAACTGCCTCTAGATAGTGAGTATCCTTTTTTAGCTTGCTTTACCAGAACGTTTGATGGTTAATCATCATTTTCCCGCTTCACACGGCAATCTTTGGGGTACCCCATGGTATCCCGCTGGCAGTTTTCCAACATTTCAAGATCAGGACAAGAGCGGTGGGCGATGCATGTACTGCGGTGGCAGCTGGAAGTTGGCTCCGAAGCTCGTCGCTGGCAGACTTACTGAGAGGGATGGAACACTGTGGTGAACGCAATCATCAATCTCCAATTTTGGATGAATGCAACGTATTTCTGGTAAAATTGGGGATGGTTTATTGGCTTTACATGGCTTTACCACAATACTGTTCTGGCTAAGAAACCATGGAAATTTGACGTGGCTAAGAAGGCCAGCCCTTGAGCCGAGGAGATACTTCTGGCCCTATGAGCTCGGTGGTACGGAGCGAGTGAATTCTCTGAGAGCTCGGGAGCAGTGCAGCTGTAACGAGCAGAGGTGAAAGTTGAACTCCGCAACTCAACGGAAGATGATTTGCCATTGGTTGTTGGATGTTGTTCCCAGTGCGAAAAATTCACCTTCAAGACATTCAAGACCTGATAAAGATGGGTGGAGTAACATCTCCAGGTGACTCAGGTGATGGTGGTCACATTTTCAGAACTCCCAGCTGGTTTCCTCGGTCAATTAGCTGATGCTTTTGGCAGGAGTTGGTTTCAAACCTTTGCGGAGCTTGTGAACTCTGTAATGAGATGGCTGACGCACTTGGCCCGAGAAGGCCGCAGCCAGACCCAAACCGGTGCTCGACCTGTAATTTTTCCACCTGTAAACAGTCATTAGTACAAACAGTACATTGCTGTACACTTTTGGTTAAGAAACACCATTGGCAAATTGGTACATATATATATATATATGACTAAAAACTATATGTATTATACACATACAGATCATACACAATACACTATATATATATACATACATACATTATACGTATATATATATATATGTATATGTAGATATACACACACACACACACACGTATCGTTGGATGCTGGTCAGGTGGGGTGAAGTCTTGTCAGCAAAGCCAGAAGAGGCTGCGGAGGCAGTGCCGAGTACTTTGCGGATCAGGGAACATTTCTTTGCGCACACACACAGAATATGGATATGGTGTGAGCATATCTTCACGTGTGATGACATGTGTATATCATCGCATGTTCTCTGACGCACACACACACATATACGTATATATGTGTATATATATATATACGTATATGTACATAAGATTTGATGTCATGAAGATAGGACTGCAGCTGATCCACTGGGCATTTGTGGCGGGGAAAAGAATCAGACCTGTTCAGGTATGGTGGGAGGCGCAGAAGAAGGCAAACATGTTTGATGCTAAGATCTGGCACGGGCCATGGCCATTGCTTGTATTTAAAATTCATGAGAATCAAGACTGCAGCTGAGGGAAACGGTGAGTTTTCTGAAGCCAAGCAATCGGCCAACCTCTTGACATGGCGTGACTTCGCGAGCTAAAAAGATAGGGGGATGGGGAAGTGTTGTGAAGCCAGGTTTCACATTGCCAGGAAGAATCATACTTGCCACCCAGGTACACCTACCGTGGCATTAAAGTTGTCGAGATGAATTTCAGCTGCATGGCAGCTTGTTGGCTCATAGGATGCAGGAGATTTGAACCAGGTCAACGGCAGCTGAAGACAACATAGCTACTAAGCAGAGAGTTACCGTTGGATAGTTCGGAGCCATGGCGAATTTCATGGATGAGTTGGCTCCAGGGTCTCGCCTGGGCCCAGAGAGGACTTGCCAACTGGGCAAGTCCTGCGGTTGTCCTAATTCCTCTAGACCAACTGATCGTGGCCAAATTATGTAGATTGGATAAAACTATATTGCATATATATATATATATATATGTATATATATATATATGTATATATATATATGTATATATATATATACGTATATATATATATATGTATATATATATATGTATATATATATATACACAAATATACGTACACAATCGCATATACATGTATTATCACATACATACATACATACATACATACATACATACATACATACATACATACATACATACATACATCCATGCATACATACATACATACATACATACATACATACATACATCCCCCATGCTATATTGCCAAACATATTAACAATTCTAAAATATTGTGCATATGCCATATAAGTATGTACAATTCTGCAGTGCTAGGAGCCAGATTCCAGGGAAGATCAGATGCCCAAGGCCAAACCTGGCGGGATTTGTGCGACAAGGAGAAGCCGGCGGTCGGAACGGATGCTTTGCTCACAGGGATATGGAGGACTGCTGCTGATCGGCTTGGATGGTGTGTTTTTTCAAATTTCGATAGGGCCTTAAATCGCCCTTCTAGTTCATTTGAGCAGCGAGGCTAGAAAAAGGCTTGTATGGGTGGACCCTTCTTTGGAAGTGGATGACATGAAGCTGCGCATTCAAGTTGGGCGTAATGGCGTAATGATGTGTGTTGCATACTCTCATAGTCTCACAGATGGCCAAATAACTTCACTCGGTTGGAGGTTGGAAATTGCCGCAGAACAGCTGGATGTATTGATGCAACCACTCAGCTGCCTTAGTGCCAGAATGCACAGGGAAGCCATCGTCGCTGCGGTGACAGTCGAGAAGGCCCCCAGGAATGAAACTTTGTTGCAACTAGACTGTTTTCACACACACAGACAGAGTAGGATGTCACAAAGAAACAACAGTAATTGGGCAACAAAAGCATCATTGACGAAGGCTATTGGTGTCTTTCTTGATGACTCATTCGAGCATCATGCTACTTCAATAGATGTCGTTCGAAGGTCTCAGCGAATGTTGTTTGACAGAAAGACGCTTTCTCTTGATACTGTATCAGTATTTCGACTTACAGCAAGCTTCAGTTTTGCCAAAGCGCAAGAAGGCTGGACGTGCTGGGCGCTATGCAGACGGGCCAGCAGGTCAGGTCATTGATTATCTCATGGAGTCTGGTGCCCTGGACACCCTGGACACCCTGGACACCCTGGACCCTGGATTCGCCCTGGACTCGTCGCATGGACCGAGGCGAGGCTTCAGCAAGTTCTCGGCCTCTGCTGAGAAGACGGAGCAAGCTGCACATGAGGGACGGATCCGTCCAGGTTCGGGGCAGGTGATCTCAGAGGATCTCAGGTGATCTCAAGGGCCCAGAAAGGATCGAAACGTGCCAAGGTGTGCATCAAGCAGATCCCTTCACTGAGTCTGATCTTTCAATATCTTTCAATATCTTTCACAGTTAGTGGATTTTTCGGATTCGGAAGCTGGTCTTCCAGGTGGCGGTGGAGGTGGCGGTAGCAGTGGCGGAAAGTTTGGCCCATAGCCTTCCATATGTTTGTGCTGACACACACACACACAGTGGGTAATGAACCGGCAAACAGCATAGTGCCATATACTGCCAAAATCCATTGATGGGAAGCTTAAAGTCTGCGCTCCAAACGAGGCCAGTCTGTTCGAAGCCCAGTGGGTTCCGGCACTGCGCAGCATTGCGATCAAAGGATTCTATGCCAATTTCAAATAGGAGGTGAGTCTTTGCTTCGTGATCTATAGGACTGACCATGAGGTTTCGACTTCATCTGCAACTGCTTTGGTGATACCCCGAAAAGCTTTCTGTTACTAGTGGGGCTTTCAGCCTGAGTTTTGAGGTCCTCATGGTTCCACCTGCTATCGCAAGAATCCTGAGCACTTCAAGGCATCTCCGTTGTACCGATGCCGGGTTGGATCTAGAACAGCGTGTGATGGCCTGGTCTCAAGATGTCCATTGGTGCTTGAGACATTTTGAGACATACCCCTAAGTACCGCAACTCCACCTCAAGGAGTGTCTCCGGTGTTTAGCAACCTTTTTACACCTCTTCACTTCAATAATTTCTTGAACTCTGCGTCTTGCCAGTCCAGATTTGAACATTTCGGAACAGTTGAACTTCTCAAGCTTTTGGATAGCCAACCATGCGATGTGATCACCAAGAATTTACAGTAGGACTTTCATCATTTCAATCCTCTAGGCCTCTGCGGCAGTTTGCTGACTGAACTGTTGCTTCTGTGTAAGAAATGTAAGAGGTTTGGAATTGCTTCGAGTCTGGGAACCAGAGGCAGGTCTTACACACTGAAGACTGCCTCGTAGATGCGGTATATCCTGCTGTAGCAGGAGTACTCGCACCCCTGGGGTGAAGCCAAGGATAAGGCAGGGTGAGAAATCGGTGTCAGTTGTGACGAATACAATTCCTATGCCACAGAACTATTGATTCGACATGCGCCACCGCAGGACAAATGGGCATGCAGGGGCCTGAATGACAGCTCAAATGTTAGCCTCCCTGCAAGATTCCTCGCACCCTTAATGCTGATTCGTCCCGTTGTCACCAAGATTTGGTGAAAAGAAGTTATGCTAGGCTCCAAGTGTACGTACCTCAACAACTTGTCGGCATCCCAATGCGTGCCCTGGCAGAACCTTCGTCATGATAGCTCCATCATGAAGTTGCAGCCTTTTGATTCTTATGTCAACGTGAGAGAGTCAAGATCCAACATATTCTCAAACACGCAACTCTCTTCAGTGGCAAGTCAATTGATTTTGGTAAATTCACTTCCAGGTAGAGAAGGTTTTCCAGGCAATTCCAGGCCAGATTTTCTTCTGGTTCTCCAGAGGAAATGTGCGGAGCCAAAAAACCTGGCGGTCCTGGTGGTGGCGGTGGAGATAGCTCCTCCACACTGCAAATCAGGTGCTCCTTATTTCGGCTGGGTGTTGAACGGCGGTGCCGGCTGAACTATATTATACATTGCCGGCCGAACTATATATATATATATATTTTTTTTTTGGGGTTGTGTTTCTTTTTTCCAGTTTGGCTTTTGGCTCATTCAATCAAGATTTTATGAACATCTATTTAGATCTAGTTTAAACATAAATTCATTTTTTTCATAATTACTTTCAACTCATTTTTGTATTTGAATGAATTAGACATGAAATCTAAATTGATTTTGAATCAGATTCAAAGCAATTTTAATTTCAACTTAAATCAATTTCAATTCAGGCAGAATTTGTTTTAAACTAGATTTAGATCAACCAACAATTACATCTGTGAAATCAACCCATGCACAGCATTGACGTGAGTCGCATTGGCATGTCATGGATCAGCATGACAGTTTTCACCTGAGATTCCGCCATGGTCACATGGCNTGTGAAATCAACCCATGCACAGCATTGACGTGAGTCGCATTGGCATGTCATGGATCAGCATGACAGTTTTCACCTGAGATTCCGCCATGGTCACATGGCTCAAGCGAACGAGCAAAAGCGATGCTTCTCGCCCTGTGCTGCTGCCCAGTTTTGAAACNCATGACAGTTTTCACCTGAGATTCCGCCATGGTCACATGGCTCAAGCGAACGAGCAAAAGCGATGCTTCTCGCCCTGTGCTGCTGCCCAGTTTTGAAACTGGCAGCGGAGCCACGTTTGTGGCATCCCTACCTCTACCTTGCCGGTAGTGCGATGGCGGCGCTACTGGAGAATCTGAGATGGAAACCTGAAGGTTCTCAGATCAATGCAGTTGTGGATGACCAGAACACCGAGGGGAAGTTCGGCATACCGCGCTTCGATGGGAACCCGAATGCACTGCAGGAATATNGAAGGTTCTCAGATCAATGCAGTTGTGGATGACCAGAACACCGAGGGGAAGTTCGGCATACCGCGCTTCGATGGGAACCCGAATGCACTGCAGGAATATGAATGGAGGGTTCGTACCAAGATAGCCAAGGAAGCCGAGATGTCGAAGGATGAGATATCGAAGTTGGGCCCACTTGGACTTCGGTTAGTGGAAGGTCTCAGAGGTCCTGCACTGAGACTAGCACAACAAATAGATATCTCTGTCCTGTCCTCAACAGCTGGTCCTACCACTCTGCTGAAGACCCTGAACTCCAACCTGAAGCCCCGCAAAGAGCAGCAGGCGCGTGAGCTCTACACTGCTGGTGCCCGTGAGGGTGGAATGCTAGCTCGTCAACATGGCGAGCCGATGAGCTCGTATGTCGCTAGGCGCACTGCCTGGTGGCATGCCTTGCAAAGCTTGGACCAGGAGCTGAAGGTGCCAGACATTTTGCTGGCTGAGATGACTCTGAGCAATAGCGGCCTTACAGAAGATCAACGCCTGATGATTCGAACTGTGCTCCAAGGTCGTGTGACTACGGACAATGTGGCGACCGAACTTTTGTCGCAGCATCCATCAATCCATGAGCGTGAGAGGAGGATTGGTGGAAGTGGCAAAGCGAAGGGTTCGAAGGGATGGCGCTTTCAACCCCGTCACAAAGGTCACCGAGGATTTTATTCCGAAGATCTGCACAACGAGGATTGGGAAGTTGCGTCACAATCCTTAACTGGATTCTCTGCCGTATTGGAGAATGATGAGCTCTATGACCATGCGGATGGAGAGATGCTTGGGTATGCGGCCGAGCCCCAGTATGAGGACGCTTCTGAAGAGCCGGAGGATGATGAAGGTTTCCTGGTGATGAATTTTGCACTGCTTTGTGAGAATGGCTTGGATCTCCTCAACGATGAGGCCTGTGCTCTGGCTGCTGAGAGCCTTCAACTTGAGCACGAAGCATATCTACTTCGAGGACATGGCAAAGGAAAAGGCCACGGAGGATTTCAAGCCCAGCGTCAATTTGACATCAGTGGCAGTGTTTCATTCCAGGAACGAAAAGCCCGACTTGCTCAGTTGAAGGCCCGAACAGAATGCAGGAGATGTGGTGCCAAAGGGCATTGGAGTGGAGATCCGGTGTGCCCCAANCCAGGAACGAAAAGCCCGACTTGCTCAGTTGAAGGCCCGAACAGAATGCAGGAGATGTGGTGCCAAAGGGCATTGGAGTGGAGATCCGGTGTGCCCCAAAGGCAATCGAAAAGGGTCCTCAAAGAAGTCATCTGGTGGTGCCAGCAATGCTTCGACAAAGCCAAGCATTGGAGGCAAGTCTGGAGGAGGGAAGTCACAGAAACCACGTGTGGTTTACTTTTCACACCGTGGAGATCCTGGGACCGATGCTGGATGGAGCTATATGGCGATCAAAGACAATGAGACGTTAGCGTCAAAAGGTGCCCGGCCAAAGGCATCTGCCAAGGGCGTCTGTGTGCCACCACCTACATCATTGATGACGGAGACATTGCACCAGAGCTCTATGGCCTCTTCATCTATGCCAAAAGCTCCAACCTTTGCACAGAGCCTGACTGGAATTGTGGCAGCCGTAGCTGGGAGCCGCCAAGCAGCATTGAGTTCTACCTTGGATGAACCTGTTCGAGGACGAAGTGCTGACCGAAACGCCAACAAGGCGCATGGGCCTAAGACTTACAGCTACAGCCCCACGTCAGAAGCCGACTCCACTGGCGAGTATGAATTGCCCCAGTTTTTGCAGCGTGGCAAGAATGAGCCTGTGCCCAGTTCACCAGTTTTGGTGACAGACTCGCCCACCGAGGGTCATGGAGTTCCGATGACATCCAATGACCAGGATACTGAGCTCTTGCTGGAAGCTCTCGGATCGGGCTCAACTCAAGTTGTTCATGCTGCCCTGCATCAATTGGGCGATCTTNCTTGCTGGAAGCTCTCGGATCGGGCTCAACTCAAGTTGTTCATGCTGCCCTGCATCAATTGGGCGATCTTGACATGGAAGTTGATGGTGAAGGCATTGCAACGGCCATCTATGTTCCACCGAATGTGCATGTGATCAATCCACAGCAGATTTTGCCACCTCTTGAGGCCCTGCAAGAACGACGACGAGATCAACTGAACGAATGGCTGGACAGTCATACTCCAGACCATCCGCACTATGCTGAAGCCTCAATGGAACGTTGGTGTGAATTTCATCCTGGGCATCCTCTTGCCTCGGCACGTGATGAAGCCAACTTTCTCAGGTGGCACAACAACATGATTGCAGGTTTCCGCCCTGAATTGCAGCCATTGCCATTGGCCTTGCCCGTACCTCAGCCGAAAGCTGCTGTACCTCATTCAGTGCCATCACCAGCACCTGTGCAATCTGGTGGACAACCTGGACAACATGGTGGACAGCCCCAATGCCAACACAAGAACATCACCCGCAAGGGAACCAATCAACATATGGAGATTGAGACTTGCAAAGACTGTGGACTTGTTCTCAAGCGTGCCGCAAGAGATGCCAGTGCTGTCGCTGCGCAGAATGCTCAGCGTGATGCCCAACAAGCAGCTTGCAATCACTCCCGCATTAGCTGGAAGGGATCGAATGGACATCAGTGGAGGAACACCTGCATGAGCTGCGGAAAGGTGGCGACTGGGTACTACGCCCACAATCGACCTGGCATGGCACGAAGTTCCACTTCTACATCTGCCAAACCTGAAGAGGCACGAGCACTTGGAAACTTCACCATTGATCAGGTGCAGGAGATCTTCAAGACGTGCTTGATTGTTGCACGAGTGAAGGCTGACGAAGGTGGCTGCCAACAGATGTCATCAGCTGCCATGCATCGCATCTTGGATGCCGTCACTGTGACAATGACTACTGAAGCTGCACCTGCCCGAGTTCAATCCTTAGATCCTGCTGTGGACAACAAGGACAACAAACAGATCTCCTTTGGTGAGTTTCGTGGCCGTACTTTCCAAGATGTTTTGGAGAACGAGCCCAAGTACGTGCAATGGTGCCTGACCCAAAACGACAGCAACAACCGCAAGCTGAAAGAGTTTGTGAACTACATTCAGCGCAAGACCAATCCACACTTTGGATACATGGCAACCTCCAATGGTGGTTCAGAGACTGACCTGATTGCCATTTTGGACTCTGGCTGCAACAAAACCTGTCATGGTGAAAAGTGGTTGCGACGATACATGGACACTGTGGATCAGCACCACTACCCGTTGGAGCCGGATCATGGAGGTGGATTCCGTGGAATTGGAGGTGCCATCAACACCAAAGGCACCAGAAGCCTGGATGTGTGCTTCGAGATTGCCGATGGCATGGCGGTTGGTGAGATCGACAGCATTGAGTTGGAGGACAGCGATGCGCCACTTTTGTTGTCCATCTCTGACCAGCGCAAGCTTGGGCTGGTGGTGACNCATGGCGGTTGGTGAGATCGACAGCATTGAGTTGGAGGACAGCGATGCGCCACTTTTGTTGTCCATCTCTGACCAGCGCAAGCTTGGGCTGGTGGTGACACTTGGAGACAAAGATCAAGTGTTCAGCACGACCCTCAATGCTGAGCTCATTGTCACCAACATCAATGGCCTCTTGGGCGTGCGATTGCTGCCAAAGCATCTTGCCATGATGGGTTGCATTGAAACCCATGACCATGCCAGCATGGATGCAATTTCAACAGCACAAGAACCTTTTCCATTACCAGCGCATGGACCTTATTCAGAGCAACAGCTGGCATCTCTGGGCGCAGACTTGGACTTGGATTTGTCTGTAGCTCAGGGATGTCAGAATGCGACACAAGATCTACAACAAAGACACGAGTCATACGTGGCCGTGGAAGATGAAACAAGAAAGACCATGACAAAAGGTCAACGAAAATTCATTGAACAGTCAGTTCAAGAGATCCATGCTGGAGATGTGAGCCTTTGGGCTACGCTGAAGGGCCAGAAGGCCAAAACACCACTTCCTCGTGGATGCAAAGTGTTCTTGATGGAGATTTTTGCTGGTGCCGCAGTTTTGACCTCAATGGCCATGAGCATGGGCCTACCAGTTGCTGCACCGGTCGACATCAAGTTGGATGGCACGGACTTGCTGGATCCGAAGGTGCGCAAGGAGATTGAAACGCACATTGAAGAGCTGGACCCATACTGCGTGACATTTGCACCAGTTTGCGGCCCCTGGGGATCTTGGAGTCGTCTCAATATGTCTCGAAGTGAATTGACACGAGAAGCCATCCTGCAGCAACGTGATGCCTGGTACCCCTGCTTGAAATGGATTGAAAAGATGGTCAGAAAACGCATGTTGCGTGGCCGGAAGTTCATTGTGGAGAACCCGTGGCCGAGTGATCTTTGGAACACTCTTTGCATGGACAAGCTTGTCATGGAAAGCCCCTGTGATGCCGAAAGCCATGAGCCTTTGGAACTTGTGCGAGGCGATCAATGTGAATTTGGCCTGTGCGATGCTGAGAATGGCCTACCGCACTACAAACCCACTGGCTTCATGACTGCCTCCAAGGGGGTGAAGGATTGCGTTCAACGCCGATGTTCTGGCGACCATGTTCACCAACCTTTAGAAGGTGGCAAAAGGACCAAGCTTGCTCAGCATTGGCCTGCTCCTTTGTGCAAAGCTATCATCACTGGACTTCTTGATGATTTGCACAGCCGTACTGTGATGGCTGCATTCCATGAAGTTTCAAATGAAGAAGCTGAGCATGGTGAAGGTGAGCTGGGAAGCCTGGACTACATCTATGACGAGGATGACATCAGCAGAAACCCGATTTTGCCAGAGCGGGTTGACAACCATGAGCTGCAGCGGCAGGAGAACATGGAAGAAGCTCCAAATCCGCCCAACCTGATGGAGATGGAGGCGACCAGAAAATTCAAATGGCTTCGCATTCCCAGAGAGACACGTGTTGCCATCAGAAGACTTCATCACATGATCGGTCATGGATCAAATTCTTCAATGTTGCAGTTGCTTCGCACAGCTGGTGCTTCTTCTGAGGCTTGTGAAGCAGTGAGGCACTTTGCCTGTGAGACCTGCAAGAAGCGAGAGCCGGTCAAGCGAGCACCTGTGGTGAAGGAGCCCAACAAGATGGTGTTCAACCATGAGATCTCTGCGGATTGCTTTGAAATCCATGATGCAGCTGGCAATCGACACACCGTGCTGTCAGTAGTGTGCCTTGGAACACTATACCACCAAGCCTGGTGGGTTGCAGCAGGTGGTGTCCCAAAGAGCCGTGTCTGTGCTGAAGCTCTTTTGAATGGATGGATTCAACCATTTGGGCCACCCAAGATTTTCACTTGTGATCGTGGTGTGCACAATCGTGGCCGTGTCTATGATCTCTTGCGCGTGCACGGCATCCAAACACGTTTTGCTGGACTTGAAGCTCCATTCCAAATTGGGCGCACAGAGCGTCAAGGAGGCATCTTGAAAGAAGTCCTCAAAGGTGCCATTGAAGAGCGCCAGCTCATTGGCGTCAATGACATCAAGATGTTGATCGCTGAGAGTACCACTGTGAAGAATTGCAGGGTGAACCACCATGGATTTACACCTGCTCAGTGGGTGCTTGGTCGACTTCCAACTGATTCTACATCCATCACCACTGAGGAAGCTGAAAGCTATGCCCTGGGTGTCCAGTCTGAGATTCTGGAGCCGGAGGACGAATTTGCGAAGCAATTGGAAATCCGCCAAGCCGCCAAGATGAGCTTTGCAAAGGCCGACAGTAGCCGAAGAGTCAGAGCGGCATTGCTACGCAAATCAGTTCCTCTACGTGGGCCATACTCTCCTGGTGATTTGATTTGTTTTCACCGTCGCAACAGGTGGCATGGACCAGCCCGTATTGTGGGCCGAGAAGGGCGCTCAACATTTTGGATCATCCATGCAGGAGTTCCCATTGTGGTCGCCGAGAGCCAGATCCGTCCAGCCACAACATCTGAAGTGATGGTCANAGTTCCCATTGTGGTCGCCGAGAGCCAGATCCGTCCAGCCACAACATCTGAAGTGATGGTCAAGCAAATTTTGGAGTTGAGACCAAGCAGGAAAAGAAAGCGAGAGATCAACGAAGGCGATGCTGAAATGCCTTTCAATGACGATCTCAATTTGCCTCATCTTCAACAAGAAGACGATCAGCCCTCCTACCTGGAGATACCTCATGAGCCTGGTTTGCCGGCTGATGTACCTGAGGCCCCTATGGACTTTCAAGCTGGTGCTCCTCCTCCTGGCCTGGACTTGCCAGCGGAGTTGCCACCACCACCAGGCCTTGAAATTGCCGGTGGATTGCCTCAGGAAGATGTTGCACGACAACCAGATGAACTCAACATGGAAGTGCAACAACAAGAACATCAACCTGAATCAGAGCAACCGCCTTCAACAGGCATTCCGACTGTGCCATCAACACCGGCACAAGATCAAGTTCCTCAACTTGGACTTCATGAAGCTTTGCGAAGATCTGCAAATGATTTAGATGGCCATCATCTTCGAGCAAGACCAACACAGAATGCTCACCGAGGCCGATCAAGGTCACCACATCGTGAGCCTGGCAACATCCCTGTGCCATCTGAACAAGATCAACAGCAAGCTTTTGAGGCCGAGCTGAGACAGGACAGAAGATTCACAGCCTTTCTGGCTCATCGGAACTTTGATGCATACCTGTCTCGCAAGGCGCCCAAGAAGAAACGGCAAGTTGGTGCTGGCCGTGAACTGAACTACATGAAGAGCGACCATGCTGTGAAGGCAGCGCTGGATGAGACACGCCTGAAGGAGTGGAACAGCTGGAAACAATTTGAAGCTGCGCATGTCCTACCTCCAGGTCCAGAACAAGATCGATTTCTGGCTGACAACCCTGATTTGGTTGTCATTCCATCCAGATGGGTCGATGTTGACAAGTCAGAGGACCCGAGCAACCCTGCCTACAAGTCACGCTTGGTGGCACGTGGTGATCTTGAGAAATCAAGTGAGGTGCGCACAGATAGCCCAACATCCAGTCAGCTCATCCTCCACACCATCATATCTTACAGTGTTTGCAAGAAACGGCGCTTGAGAGGAGGTGATATCTCTGCTGCTTTCCTCCAAGGAACCCGCATCAAGAGGAAGTTGGCTTTGCGATTGCCATCAGATGGGATTCCAGATGAAAGTGTAGCGCCAGGATCCTTGCTCATTTGTGAGNCTCCAAGGAACCCGCATCAAGAGGAAGTTGGCTTTGCGATTGCCATCAGATGGGATTCCAGATGAAAGTGTAGCGCCAGGATCCTTGCTCATTTGTGAGAAGAGTGTTTACGGCACTTGTGATGCTCCTCGTGGATTTTGGAAAGAGCTCTACGACACGCTGATGGAATGTGGACTTTTGAGCGTGCCGATGGAGACATCAGCATACTACTTGCCTGGCCCCAAGGGTGAAGTTTTGGGCTTGCTTGGAAGCCATGTTGACGATCTACTTTGGAGCGGAGGCCCTGAGATGGATGCAGTTATGGCTGAAGTTCAGAAGCGGTTCAAGTTTCGCATGACAGATGCGGAGGACTCCAAAGATGGCATTTTCAAGTTTTGTGGCCGCTGGATCAAACAGACCGAAGAGGGTGTGACAATCACCTCACCAGAAGTGTTGGATCGTGTCAAGGCGATTTACATTGAGCCTTCTCGCCGCAAGCAGCGAGGACTTGCAGCCACTCCAGCGGAGATTGGACAGCTGAGGTCCGTTGTTGGAAGTTTGAGCTGGTACAGCCGTGTCTGCAGGCCTGATTTGTCCTTTCAAGTCAACCAGCTCCAAGCCGTGCAGCAGAAGGCCAGAGTGGAAGACCTTATGGTCGCAAATCGTCTTTTGAACCATGCCCTGGAGACCAGAGACAAAGGAGTTCACTTTCCTGCAGATGCTTTCTCCTTTGAGGATGCCGTGATCCTTTGTATCAACGATGCCAGCCACGCAGCCAGCGTGGATGTGACTGACGGAGGGCACACTGTTGGTCATCGATCGCAATCAGGTCGACTTTTGGCATTGGCATCCAAAGAGTTTCTGGANCCACGCAGCCAGCGTGGATGTGACTGACGGAGGGCACACTGTTGGTCATCGATCGCAATCAGGTCGACTTTTGGCATTGGCATCCAAAGAGTTTCTGGAAAGTGGCGATGGAAAGATTCACCTTCTGCAATGGTCAAGCACAGTGATCAAGCGAGTCTGCAGAAGCACTTTACAAGCTGAAGCCCTTAGTCTTCAGTTGGGCAGTGAGGACAGTGAACATGTCCGCCAGATGCTCTATGTGATCAAGAATAAGGCGACAGACCTCAAGCGCACTGCGAATTTCATCGGTGCGATGGNTGGGCAGTGAGGACAGTGAACATGTCCGCCAGATGCTCTATGTGATCAAGAATAAGGCGACAGACCTCAAGCGCACTGCGAATTTCATCGGTGCGATGGATGATACAACTATAGCCTGGTATACTGATTGCAGGAGCTTGTCAGACCACTTGACAAATGTGAATGCAGCGATGGTNTGCGAATTTCATCGGTGCGATGGATGATACAACTATAGCCTGGTATACTGATTGCAGGAGCTTGTCAGACCACTTGACAAATGTGAATGCAGCGATGGTCTCTGACAAACGGCTGGCGATAGATTTGACCGGGCTACGTCAGGAATTGTGGAGAGAGCCTGGGCAATTGGTGGGAAATCCTACGTACTGCGATGAGCTGCCGAAGAGTGGCACAACCTTGTGCAAGTGGGTTTCCACCAAAACTATGCCAGCGGACTGCCTCACGAAGAGTATGAAGTGCGATCAGATGGACGATGTGATGCGAAGTGGCCAGCTATTCATGCAGCTGGAAGTAGCACCGGACTCACGTCAAGAAGATTTTTACGGGTGTGAAATCAACCCATGCACAGCATTGACGTGCATGACAGTTTTCACCTGAGATTCCGCCATGGTCACATGGCTCAAGCGAACGAGCAAAAGCGATGCTTCTCGCCCTGTGCTGCTGCCCAGTTTTGAAACATCCAAATTGATTTTAGACTAAATCTGAGTTTAAGATAAAATCAATTTCGAAGCGAATTTGAATTGGTTTCAAGTTAAATCTAAGTGACATTTTCAATCACATCCAAGATGATTCGAGTTTAACTCTAAATCAATTTTAAGTTGAATTTAGTTAATTTCAACTTCAAATTGCATCTAAATTTATTCTTCAATCAAATTAAATCAATTCAAAAATGAACCTAAATTGATTGTTAATTGAATTTGAATAGATCTTAACTCAAAATCAAGTCAATTTCACATTTTTATAAATGAATCTTTGAATGGAATTTAAACTCAATTCAAAATTGATTTTTAGTCAAATTTGAGAAGTTTTAAGTTGTTAAATCTGAGTCAATTTCAAATTAAGTCTAAATTATCTTTAAATTAAGTTCAGAATGATTTTAAACTAAATTTAGGTTAATTTCAATTTTGTCACCAATCAATGAAAACCATCGGAGAATCAAGGAAAGCAGCTCCTAGACCACCCCAAAAAGGGAAACACAATCCCCCCAAGAACAAAAAAAGATAGAAACTGGCAGCTGTTTTTTTTTGTTTGGTTTGCTTCACGAACGTTGTAAAAGGAATACGCCAGGGGTACAGTGTGGTAGATTCTCTCTCTTTAGGCAACATCATTTCCGCAATTCACAGGTGCGGCCGATGCAGCCACGTTTGCACCGTGGCAGTACCACCAGGCCAGCTGCTCCTGATCCTGCAGCTTTGTCACCGGGAGTCTTTCTCTTCTTTACTCCTTACCCAACACTAATGATGTTGATGGTTGCATGAGTCTTGCAGCAAGTGCGATCCTACTGGTATCAAACAAGATCAGAAGAATGTGTATCTTGAAGCTGGGATCAGTCTATCTTTTCCATGAAGGTTATGCTCGGGGTTTGCTTGTTCATGTCTGGATCCGCAAGAATATTTACCATTTGTGAGTGTACCAAGCCACCAGCGAGCCCGATTGCGCTTCTATTTTGCAACATACTGCATAACTTTTGCAACAGATATTGTCCCGTCATATGATGAATTACAGTAAAACATATCTAGAAACGTATGTGTATATATATATATATACACATATGTAATCATATGTATGCACATATGGTAGATATATACATATATATATAGTATATATATATATACATAGATGTATATATATTGTAGTGAGTACGGGCTCAGGCAGTTGCCTACCTGCGGGAACCAGGTACGCCAGCAGGGGCAACGGTCCAAGCCAAGTGCCCTCAGTGCGGTTGCACCAACCAGGCTCCGCTCCCAGGGATGCGGATCCACCCTCTGGTAAACTAACATAACTATGGAAAATCACCATTTTTAATGGGAAAATCCACTATAAATGGCCATTTTCAATAGCTATGTTAGTTCACCAGAGGCTAGGTCTTAGCATGTTGTTCCTTGGCATCGAGGCCGGTCGGTGAGTTTCTATATTGCTCAAAGCAGGAGACCACGTGTGAGGGCAAATAGCACCCACACTGCGACTGCGTACTACTTCTTGTCCCGATCTATTTCTAGGATTTCAAGGAGCCATGGCGATGGAACTGCGGCGCTGTTTGACTATTGATGATTCGTCGGCTGAAAAGAAGCTGGTCTTGGAGCAAGAAGAACTGAGAGCTCCCACTGCAGCTGAGATGGGTTTCGACCGAGAGCCATTTCGCCTTGGGACTCTGTCCATTGTGGTCCTTGGAGCCACTGGCGATCTTGCGAAGAAAGAAACCTTTCCTGCTCTCTTGGACTTGGTGGCTCACGAATATTTGCCTTCCCATGTGGCAATTGTTGGGGTGGGCCGCACCAAGCAAGACACCAATACCTTTCGTGAGTGGCTTCAGAGCTGGTTGGTGAAGTCCTTTGCTGGCCAGATGAAGCGATGCAAGCAAGCCATGCCATCATTCCTGAAGAAAGTCAGTTACTTCTCGGCAAACTATGACAGTAAAGAAGACTTTGCCCGTCTGGCCGTGGCTTTGGAGACTGAAGAGACTCAAGTGCTGCCTGGTTGTCCTGGTTGTGTAGTGTAGATGTCATTTACTCTGCATATCTATATAAGGTATCTCACCTGTAGCACGAGGTTGGAAGTCATAAACAGTTTTTTTTTTTTTTTTTTACCTGCTTGGATCTGCTTGGTGAGGTTCTTGGATGACATTGGCAAGAAAGAAGTCCCAGCTGAAGCAAATCGTGTTTTCTACTTTGCCATTCCACCATTCGCATTCTTAGCAGCTGCCTCTTCCATCAAGAGCACTTGCCTTTCCACTACGGGCTTCAACCGCTTGATCATTGAGAAACCCTTTGGCCATGATTCTTAGATTTGCAGCTAGAAAATGCTTTCCATTTTCCGTCTCGGGTTTCACCAGAAACGGGGAATCTACTGGGAGGTTTTGTTGTTGTTGTTGTTGTTGTTGTTGTTGTTGTTGTTTTTTTTTTTTTTTAAATTGGGACCTACCAAATCCAAGGATCTGACTTCTGCGAAAAAACTGGCAACCGACCTTGGCGCTTTGTACAAGGAAGAGAATCTTCTTCGGATGGATCATTTCTTGGGCTACGAAATTTGCCAAAATATTCTTTCGGTGCGCTTTGGCAATGCCTTTCTGGAACCATTGATGAACAGAAACCATGTTGCATCTGTACGCGTGTCCCTCAAAGAGGACTTTGGAACCGAAGGACGAGGTGGCTATTTCACACACTACGGTATCATCCGAGATGTCATTCAAAACCACTTACTGCAGATGGTGACCTTGGTTGCCATGGAGAAACCCTGCAATGTTGGCGGAGATATCCGAGATGCCAAAGTCGCAGTTTTAAAGGCTATGCTGGATGCGGATCCGGAGGAGGCAGCTGAACATGGCTAGTAGGATCGTTTAGGCATAGACCAGATATATGGCATTGTACTGAGTCGTTGGGCGTTTAAATGTGTCTGCCAAAGTACATTGTACTGCTTGTGTATGAGTAAAATGTGCACTACAAGGAGCTCACTTGCATGTTTATATTTTAGAACCAGCGGTGGTCTATTTAACCACCTGTTTGTGGCGTGTCCAAGTTGGGGTTGCTGTAAGGTACCAGAAACCATATGCAATTCAGTAGAAACTATATGTAATTTTTCAGAAACTATATATAAATTATCAGAAACTAGACATGATAATTTGTCTAAAATCATACCTGATAGTCATAGTGATGGTGATAGTCAGGGATAGTGATGATGAAAATCCATGATATGATATCATTATCATTATTCAGTTGTAAAAGCAGGATACAGAATACGTTCTACTTAAATTCACAACTTACAATACAAGATAGTTGATGGTTGTAGTTAAATGATATTTACTCAAGCCAACATCAAAACATAGGACAATAACATAATTAGCACCTTTTGGGGAAGAAGTAGTGAATAATTAATGAATGTTACATAAATATATATACATATAATTTAACTTATTCTGGTTTTTCCACATAAAAACACACACAGTATTAAACCGTAGTTACCGTTCCCTGCTATATCTAAGCCAAAACCGGATATAGTCTGAGACCGTCCGAGACCGTCTGAGACCGTTCCGGAAAATGGGTAATTTTTTGAACAGTATTTTACCTTAGATACCGTTTCTGACTGTGTTCCCCACTTTGAGCATTTTGCCGAAAATATAGATTGGAATTATCTATCATCTATGACTCACTGACCCAAATTTTCACAAAATAATATCAAATTGTGTCACAAATGTCCTTACAGTTTTTATTGATTTTGGGCCTGGGTATAGTTTTTGCAATTTTCCCTATAGTTTCTGCAGGTTTTTGTTATATAGTTCCACCAACACCACCCAATGGTCTCAGATAGGGTTTTCTGGCCACACTTATATAAATAGACCGCCACCAGTTCCAATTTGTATTGAAGAATATGCAGCTATGGACATACTTGAATGTATTGAATGTAGAGCATTTTTTACATAATGATCTGTACTTGTTGTCAGTCGACCATCATTGCCGATTTTGACATTTGGATCAGATTTTTTTGTTGCTTGTGTGCATCGAAGTGTGTCGCGGCTGTATTCTTTTCTGATGCAGTAGAGAGTCAGTACAGTAGAATCTATTATTGTATTGCTCTGTATGGTTGTTGTTTTACGTACAGATGTGTCTGCTGTGAGTTTGAACAAGTCCATTTTTTGCTGTATACACACATACACAGCCTTTTAAATCATTGCATTAGAGGCTTTTAAGAGGATATACCTTAGAAATGCAGCGCGGTAGACATGCTTCTCCACGTATCACATCTTTGTACTTTGTACATCAGAGTGAGAGAAAGAAGATGAACTTGTGCACAAAGGTCCTACTTTCCACAGCCATTTCATGCGCATTCCATCGCCCTTTCCTGTGAAACAGGTGATTCTCGGCCAGTTCACCGCAGCAAATGGCAAACCTGGCTATTTGGAGGCGTGGCCAGTGAAAGTTAACCATAGTTAACCCTCTCCAAAAAACCTTGAAAGCTGAAACCATTTTGCTTTCTTTGGGTTTCTCTGTAAAGTTGATGACGACAAGAGTATGGAAACATATGAAAGAATTCAACTTTGTCTTTGGCAATTTGGCAATTTGGCCATCGGGTCATCCTCAAGCCTTGAAGTGTGAGGTGCAAATGTTCACATTGTTTGCACTCTTTAGTATCATTAGCTATCGACATAGCAGCTAGTGGTACTTGCAAATATTTACCCAACCATCGGACGTATTGAAGCACACATATGTTAATAAACATACTGTATACAGTATACATATTGACGCACATGTATACATATGTATACATACATACATTACATTACATGACATGACATGACATGACATGACATTGCATTATATTACATTACATTACATTACATTACATACATACATTTCATACATTTCATACATTTCATACATTACATACATAACATGCATGCATACATACATACATAAATAAATAAATATATATATATATACATATATATATATATTAGATAGCTCCTGAATTCTCGTCCTTAAAGAACTATATTAGTCATGAAAGGCAACGGACTGGCTGATTTCGTCACTTCGGGCGATGTAGGATGATTCCATTGCAGAGAAAGATCGGGAGAAGGCCAAATACTGCGCCACATTTGCACAGCTAGTGCTGCGCATCAACAATGACCGCTGGTGGGGAGTGCCATTTATCATCAGAGCTGGAAAGGGCCTGGAGGAGACGTTGAGGGCAAAGATCCCAGAAATGGTAGGGCAACTGGGGCTATCCACCAGGTTCAATTTACGGAAGCAAGTCAGATGGGTGTTTTTGATGCCTCAGCTCCATACACTTATCAGACTCTTATCAGTCTTGTTGGAAAGAATAAATTCTGTGCAGTTCTTTCTGTGTTGGTTCTCGCTGTCCGGACTCTGAAGGAGAGCAAGTGCGAAGTGAGGATCCAGTTCAAGGAGAGTCACACCGACCCCAGGCTCTTCAAAGAGGAATGTCCTCGGAATGAATTGGTGATGCGGGTTTCTCCACATGAAGCAATCTATTTCAAATTCAACATGAAGCAGCCAGGCTTGTCCCAAGGAGTAACAACTACGGAACTTGATCTGTCTTACAACAATCGCTATGAAGAAATCTACCGCCCCTTGGCCTACACTCGGCTCATTTTGTCGGGCGTCAGAGGAGAGCAGGAAAGCTTCGTCCGGGATGATGAGTTGATCAGGGCATGGGAAATCTTTTCACCGCTGCTGGACAAAATTGAAAATGGCAAGAAGGAAGCTCGGCTTTTTTTATATTGACGATGATGGATTTTTGTAGTTTTTTTTTTTTTAAATCTTTTTTTGGGTATTCTTGTTTCGAATTTTGTAGGTGCACGCAGTCTCTTCTCACAGTGTTCAAACATCAGATGTCAGCTTTTTTTCTCAGGAAGTCTTAAAGTATCCCTTCGGAAGCCGTGGCCCCGCAGCTGCTGATGAGATTTTAGCCAAGTTCAACTTCATTTGGAACAAAAGCTATGCCTGGAAGGGGAGCCACTAAGCCTGTCGGAGCTCCAGGCGTCACGACGAAATGGCACGGTGGCGTCTTCAAATCACATAAAGGCTTTACAAAAAAGGCTGAGCAGATGGTACTTGACAGCAATGTATATGGTGATGTTGTTTTATTGTACATGGTTTTCAATCGTTTGACATCCTGACACCGCCGAGACACAAGTTCTCGAAACTGCGATGCAAAACTGGCCGCTGCCCTGGCGCTGCCTGGCTGCCTGTTTCATGCAGGAGTGGTTTGGCCTCGCAGTAGCCAGGCCCAGATGCCCTTCACATCTGGGACGGATCCGAAGCCCTCGGCAGCTCCACACATGGGAGGCAGCTGCCAGAGCCTCCTTGAAAGCCTCCTTGAAGTTCTCTGTGTTTCAAAGGGTTTATCAATGGTGTACCACCCAATGTGATGGTGGATCATTTTCCCCCATGCAACCTGCAGGATATCATGGGCCCCATTTGAAGACACGCCTACATGTCCAGAACAACACCCAGTTTGAATTTGCTGAGCAACGTCAAGTTGCTGGAGTTTTTACTTCCCGCAGTGGATATCCACCATTGCTGCATTTGCGACTCAACGCGACAGGATCTGCTCCGCGACCTTCAGGTGCAGTGTATGTTTGGGGTTGATGTTCGCCATAGCTGCCATTGCTGGAATAGCTGGTGTATCTAGCAGAGTTTTGCACCCAAAGCGAGGAACTGCTGTAGACAATTCTGTTTTTTTTGTTTGAAGAAAGAAGTCAGTTTGGTCCGGGTGGCAAACTGCCTGTGGCTAACAAGACAGGCCGCAGAAAGGCACTGCTGATTGGGGTCAACTATTTTGGAACTCGTGCTGAGTTGCTGCTGGGCCGAGACGTTTTGCATTTGCAGCAGGGAATTGCATTCTTGTTGTGTTGATTGGATACCCCCAGTGTATTCCCGTTCTAGTTGGTTAAGATTGTTATATTGCACCCAGGATATCCCAATTTTGCACTAGAGCCAAGGCGAGGTTGCATCAATGACGTGCACAACCTCTACAGACTGCTTACGGAAACCTATGGCTGGCCAGTGCGGGCCTCAAGACAGCCAGATGCGGACTTTCGATCTGACAGTATCTGAGGGTTTGACGCATAATTGCTCGGTCAATTCTACATAATTCTACTCACTCATACAGCCCTCATACAGCGGGAAGGAAAGTGTCAAATGCACATGTGCAAGGCTTTTGATGCTTTCCAAGTGCAGTTCGACACACCAGACTTGCAAAGACAGTGCTCAAAGCTCGCACCTAGTCCCACGCCATCAGAACGCTCACCGACGATGGTCGAGGAAATGGAGGGATGCCGACGCTCCTCGTCTTACTCTTTCTCAGCATTCCATACTCCTCCTATCTCCTCCTCTTCCTCCTCGTCCTCATACGGATCCTGATCCTGATTATGCCATTGTCATCACAAATGATTTGCTATTTTTATTGGTGCTTCCTATCCTCCGGCGGGCACATCAAGGGTGTGATTTTTGTCGAGTGTGACACGTCTGAGGCGTCAAAACATTACCCAACACATGCAGTGGTTGTCTGATGGAGCTCAAGCAGGAGAGTTGCTGTCTCTTTTTGACCATGATGAGAATGACTGTTGACTGCAGCCCATTAAGCGTGTGAAAAGGTCTCACATTCTTGATAGGTCACATACGAGGATTCTGCTGGAGTTTGGCATGCGAACAGAATATTATTTGGACAGCTTGCTTGCGTGGTGCCTTGTAAAGCGTTGAGGAGACGTGCTATTCTTCAGCTTCTCTGGCCATGGTGTTGGAATACCCAAGCAACATGTTAGAATACGCACGATTCCAGTGCCATCGCAATGGAGATGCGATGCATGTAGCTTCACCAAGGCGCAGCAAGAAGATCCTCATGGATACGAGGAGGACGGCATGAACGAAACCATTCTCCCTGTGGACTTTGAACGCGTTGCTTGCCAAAATGCTTTAGCCGCGCTTTGTGCGGACCATGAACGGTTTGCAGAAACGCTGTGTGGTCAAACCACTGAGCCTAGGCCGGCATGATGAGTCTTGGATGAATTGGATGAACCGTAATGAACCGTCACTTTTGTGAAGTGGAGCGGAGAAGATGGAGAAGTTTCCAGAATAAGTCCGGAATATTCGGGAATCTCCTCAAAGTGCGGTCAGAAAAGGACAGATGATGAGATCAGCGACCTCATGGTCAAGAGCCTGCCTGAAGGAGTGAGGCGCGCCATGAAATCACGCATTTTCTCGTGGTGATGCATTCACCGCAGGCTGACTGGAATCATGGATTGCTGTGATAGCCTGAGCTCTCACGTTAGCTTTCACACGCTTCCTGTTTATAGTTGGCAAATATTGATTTGTTTTGTTCAGCAGGAAACAGAGTGATGGAGACAATCGACGTTTGATGCAGATTTGACTCATGTGTCGATATGTCTATTCAGACCATGCACCCGGAAACCGAGGTCACAGCGGAAGTGGTCTGGATCTTCCGTTTACTTGGGACCCTCGAAGGGGCATGTGGCGGGAAGCCGTGAACCCGCCCCTTGCCAGGAAGTGAAGGTAGATGAATGTACTCGGAGTGTGAGGGAGTATCCAGAGCCATGAAGAGGCCTTTGACATCTCTGAATTACGGTATGAAGAGAGCCTTCGTCAGGTTCCATTCCATGGGAGACGTTCTCATGTTCAGTCTCTTGGACTGCATTAATTGCATACTACAGTACTTAAGTTGGGAACCGAAAAGGGTGCTCAAGCTAGGTCCCTCTGAAGACCTCTGAGGTGGATGTGAAGACGATGACACGTCTTCAGATGCTGCCTCCATGTATTCGGCCCCTGGGGGAGCTATGACGACGCTTGACGCAGGGCAACTGTTTACAGTTTAGCTTCTGTCACCTTCACACCCCCTGCTCCATTCCCGGTAGCAGTATTCAGTAGTATTGTATAGACGGATGAGCGTGCAAACTGGCAGTGATATGCTTTGTTTGTCCCAGGACTGCATTCTGCGATGTCCTGCGGAGAAATCCAACTCCGCAGCTGCCTTACCGTCGATTCATGCAATTTCTCCACTTCAGATTCGGCTGGGGTACGTATTGAAGTTGGAAAGTCCAATGGCACTTGCACTGGACTTCGGACTTAGGCAACAAGGCAATTTCTATCTGAACTTTATTTGCGACTGTTGCTGGCACGAGGATCTATCCTCAGCTCTTGCAGATGCTCCATCAGCATTTGAGTAGAGGAGGCCTCGGAGAGTGGCTGCAAACTAAAGCTGCCTCTGTAGGACATGACAAGAAGAGCTCATGGAATGGCAAACACCAAAAGTCACTTTGACATCAGTGGCATGTCATATCCTTTTCACCACGCTGCATCTCATTTCTCTTTCTGCCCATGCGCATGATTTTTCCCGTGTCGCGGAAGAGGTTTTAGCCAGCGGCCCGTGCTCAGCTCTACCCAGCAGTTTCTTGGACACATATCATCGGTTGAAGGATGTTGAAGGCCAGGTGCTTCCAGAAGAAACGCCAGAGAATAGGACGAAACTTTGGCATTTGAGCTGCTGTGCCTGTTTGACTTGTGCCAGCCATTTCCTTCCGCCTAGGTTTTCGCTCGACCGGCCCTTCTCCTTTGATGACATCCACCCGCCACTCGTCGGGATTTGGAGGAAACTATGGGGATCAAACTGGGCTGTGACTTTTTTTGGCTCACCAAGGAACATGAATCCTCAACTCGGACGCATCTTCAGGCAGCATTTCCCACCCAGGCAGGGTGTTGTGGACCCCTTCAGAATAGAAGTACCTATCACTTCACTGATTTGAGACATTTAGAGAGCTGGAATCTCTGACTTTGAGCCCCTCCATCCTCCGCCAAACGACCCATTCATTTGTTGTTTCCGCAGACGTTTGTGGGTCCAGGCCCAGAGCCATGAGTGGCCCGCTGGCGGACATGTTGGGACCTCTGGGAATGCTTGCAGGTGGGGATCTCAAGCTGCCCTGTGAGTTTCATCCTGACCGTGACTCAATATGGTTTAACTGCAAATGTGACAATACTGAACGCTAGGTGGCTTGGTCGTTGGCGCCCTGGTGCCAACCTTAATAAATATCAGATGTGGCAACGTGGAACGTTGCAACCTGACTCAGGCTGGGGAGGTGCTGGAAGGTGGTTTTGGTTTACTGGGAGCCTTGTTCTGAAGCAATCCGACACCATGTACAGATCGACAATTGCTTTAACAGCTCGTATTGATTGTCACCCCGGAGCACTGTACAGAACATATTCCTCCGATTCAGAACAAGTTGTCAATTCGATCCCCTTCTACATGATTTAGGGCACAAACTGTGAGTCAAAAGGCTGCGAATACAAAACAACCTGTATAACTTTGCTTGAGAGGTGCTCCGCGACAATATCGATTGAATCACGAAATTGGGTCAAAGATCCATTTTTCGCTCCAAATCGAACCGAGGCCGCTTTAAACTTTCCATTTACAAACAAAACCCCTTTTGCATCCTTTTGCATTATTTTAGGAAAATAAAATCGCCTGACAACCAATAAAAATATACAATATATTATATACATTTATGGTGATCGATCTAAGGTCCTTGCAAAGAGTTTTAATTGCGAAGACCGTTCATGTCATGTTCGGATGCCTTGCGAAAGTGTTTTTGTCGAGTTTGCGAAAGTAAATTTTTATTTGCGAAAGTTTCGCGACAGTTGGATATTCTGAATCAATATTTACATATATACATAAATTGTAAAGGGCTACCACCCCCTGGCGCCCAGGGTCCGGCCTTCATAATTAGGTAGCAGCGGAGCTTCCAAAGGCGAGATTTCGCCACAGCCAAACACCATGGTGCTTGCCTAATGTTGCATTCTGAAGGCTCAAGAAACAAGCTCCAAACGCAGCAGCCAAGCTTGCAAAAGTGAAGCTTTGCGAGAGCCAACCACCAAGGCCTTTGGTGTTTGCTTTTGCCTGCTGATGGCTGGGGTCTGCGGATGGATTTTTTCGCGAGAAATCCGGGAAAATTTTACGAAGGAACAGGCGAAAATTAAAGTGCATTTTGAGGGGGATGACCCGGAGCCTTGCAAAAAGAATTACTTAAACTAACTTAAATCAGCAATTTGCCCTGAGAAGGAACCCTATGATGCTAGCTGCATATTGACAAGGCTGCTAAGAAATAATCCGTGCTAATTTGGCATAATCTTCGAGGAAATAAATAAATATTTATGAATGAAATTTAATTAATATAATATGATTAAATACTATTAAATATTAATTTTATTTTGGGAATAAAATATAAAATATAGAATTTAATTTAATTAATAAAAGATAATTTTATATATATAAAATTGATATATGTATATATATATATAAATATAGAATAATATGATATATTACTACTAATATTACGATTTGGGTACACAAGAGCTGCCGCGCGCAAATCGCCAGGGTCCGAAATCCCCAAATTCCGCCACTTTTTGGGGAATTNCTAATATTACGATTTGGGTACACAAGAGCTGCCGCGCGCAAATCGCCAGGGTCCGAAATCCCCAAATTCCGCCACTTTTTGGGGAATTCTGCAGAAGCCCTTTTAGACTCTCCAGATCTTCTTTTGCTCATTTTTCCCTATCTCTCCAAATTCACGTCGAAAAAGTGCAACTATTTTGGGATTTCGAGATTTCGCAATTNTCCAGATCTTCTTTTGCTCATTTTTCCCTATCTCTCCAAATTCACGTCGAAAAAGTGCAACTATTTTGGGATTTCGAGATTTCGCAATTCCCAAAAAAATGACGCTTTTTGGGGAATCCGAAATTGTGGCCTAATGTGAGTTCTGTGCTGTACCACTGGGCAAATCTGCGACGGTCGTTCGATTCCCCCTGTGTACATNGTTGGTGGGTTGGGTTGGTGGGTTGGGTTGGTGGGTTGGGTTGGTGGGTTGGGTTGGTGGGTTGGGTTGGTGGGTTGGTGGGTTGGGTTGGTGGGTTGGATTTAATATCTAAAAGGGCTCCCAAGGTGATAATTTTTAATATTTTTGATTTCTTTAACGCCGTTTTTTTTTTTTTTCCACATCTTTTTTTCTAAAAGTGGCCAATCATGAGGTCTTTTAATATTTTTTTACTTCCAAATTCCCCATAACGGCGTGTAACTTTTTATGTTTTATCTGTCAAGATATCTCCGCACCCGCCGCTTTAGCGAGCCTACTTTTCGACCCTCCGGAATTCCAAACATTGGAAAAAGACAGTGTTTCGTAACTTTCCTACCTTTTGGGATACCTGTATCTATTTTCTTTTGATTTTCTTCCTATCTGATGTTTTCTCTTCTGATTTTTTTTATCTTCTTATTTTCTTCATGGCTGTACGTTTTTTATTTGTCTATATTGTCGGAAGATTTGGGTCCTAAATTTCCTTCGAATAATAATAAAAATATTTTTTTTATTTACAAGCGATGAACCGAAAGCCCACGCTGTTGGAAACAGCGGGCCAACCCTAGTTTATAATATTAAATATATGTATGTATATATTTATTAAGATTTATTAGAACTAATTTGATTTATATATATATTATTAATATTTTTTTATTTTATTTTTTATTTTATATAAATAAATTTATTTTTTAATATTATTTTTTAAATCAAATAATTTTAGAAATTATTTATATAAATATAAATTTGATTCTTGTATGAATATTTATTTTTTTTTAAATAATTTATTTAATATTTATTTATATTCTAATTATTTTTTGAAAAAGAATTATGAAGAATAAAAAGAATTGAATATAAATGAAAAAAAATGGAATTAATTTTTTAAATTTTAGAATGATTTAAATATTAAGAATAATTGAAGAGGTTTGAGAAAAAAATGAAAAATAATATTGAAATAAATTGAGAAAATTAAATAATTAATAATAATATATTTTTAATTAGGAAATTATGAATTTAATTAGAAAAAATATAGATTTAATTAGAAAAAATATAATTTTAGATGGGAAGAAATTTTTGGAAAATTGGAAAGATTTGAATATATTTATAGATTAATTAAATTTAATTTTAGGAAAATTGAATAAAATTATAGGAAAATTGAAAATACAATTGAAAAGAATTGAAAAGATTTTAGAACAAAAATATAACAAATATTGAAATGAATTTTGGGAAAATTGGAAACGAATTGAACATAATTAGAAAATATGGACTTAATTTTTTTTATTTAATATTAATTTTAATTAGGATAAGATAAATTATTTTAATGCTTTTAATTCTTGATATATGATCTATAATTTATCTTAGAGAATATTTAAAATTCTATTTATTTCTTTATTATTATTATTTTTTTATAATTCTCTTACTTTTTCATTTTCTCTTTCTGGGGATCCTGTAAATTATATTTTTTTTGAATTTTTTAAATATAATTTTAATTGGATTTGAAGATGCGACTTATAAATTTCACTATATTGAAAATTATTAAGAAGAACATATTATTCTTCTTCTATTATTGATCGCTTCCTGCTACTTATTTCCTGCTCTTTCACTGTTGGTGCTTATGTGATCTTGTATGCCTGTTATTGTTTGCTTACTTGCCTGTTGGTATTTATTTGTTATTATTTCTTTGATATTGTTTCTTTCTTCTTATTTGTCTATTACTGCTTATTTGCTGCTGATTGCTTCTTGTTGCTTGCCTGCTGCTGCTGACCTATTTTTATTGATTTAATATTCTTTGTCTATTATTATTTGTTTGTTGTTGTTTGCCTGCTTTTGTTTGCCTCTGCTATTTACCTCCTATTGTTTGCCTGTTGATGCGTGCCTATTATTGTTGGCCTATTGTTGCTGATATATTGCTATTGATTTCCTATTCTTGGCATCCTATTGATTGCTTTTATTCTTACAACGATTATTAATATTATTATAATTAATTTATTAAAATATATTATATAAATATCGATTATTTTATTTTTTGCATTGACGGGAGATATGGATAGGAATTTTAATAGAGATAAGAAATCTATATATTTTTCATTGATGGGAATGGAATATTTCAATTTATTTAATATTAATTAGATAAATAACATTAAAATTGCTTGATTTTTTTTTTTTTATATAAGACATCAATTATAGATTTTATCGCGGAAAATAGGGGGACCCTATATCCCTATATTATAGCTACACTAAGAAAATTTTTTACGATTTTCCCATTTTCATTGCAAGAAATTTGAAATTATATCAATAGGATTTCGGAATTTATTTCTATTAATTTATTTATATTAATTTTCAATTTTTCCAAAATTTCGACTAATTTTTTTTATAAATCATGAAATATATTATATTATAATATCTATTTATTCCTAATATAATTTTCCATATTTTAATATAATTTTTCTATATCGAGATTATATTATGGAAATATATATTATGATTTTTCCTACCTAATATAATTTAAATACGGTATTTATATCATTATTATTCTTATTAATGATTCCCTTCAATATATATAATATCGGTTTTTAACTAAATATTTCTTCATATTCATATATATGAAATGAAAATTATTATAATAAGGAATACAGAATCTAAAATTAAATAAATCATAGGGAAGAAAACAAATAAAAATATATATCATCAAAATAATCGAATATATATGAATATTCATTTCAAAAAGATAAACAATTTATAAAATCAATATATATATATATATTATAATTATATTTATATTTTATATTTCAATATTAAATTATCAATATTAAATATTCATTAGCATATTTATCTTGAACAAAAATAATATTAAAATAACAAAAATTATTTCTATATTTCAAAATCTATATTTAAATGAATAAATATAGAATATTACAATTTTCAATTTTATTATGATTATTATTGTAATTTTATTTTTTTTCATTATTTAAAAACATATAATAATTATATAAATTATTCTTAATATATAAATATTAATATTTTCAAATTAATTTAATTTTTCTATTAAATTTATCATATAATTTATATTAATACTAAATTATGGTATTATATATAAATATTTTTCAAATATACTATATTTTTTTATATTTATTATTAATTAGATATCCAGGATAAAATTTCCGGGGAGGTCTTGGAGCCAAATTTTATAAATATAATTTGACCGGGATCAAAAATAAATTCCCAGAAAAAAATAGGGCCCAATAAAAATCGAAAACATATATACCTTATAAAAAGGGGGGTTCTGAAATCAAGATTTATATAAAATGTGGTCCCGACTACTCGTCTGATCTTTGACATCCCTATTGTAAACCCCAGGACGGCATTTTGTAGAACCAGAATAGTAAACAAAATGCCTCTTAATTTTTTCCCAAATAATATTCAAATTGGGGTATATTATATTGGTAACGAATTCAATTATAAATTATGCAATGGCAATATATTTATATATTAATAATATTGCCTATTTTATATCAATGGTCTACTAACCAAATTTTCCGTAAAAAAACCGTCCAACACAAAAATTCTGCTTATAAAACGGTCTAGCAATGTAATTCTACATCCAAAATAGGTAACATAAAAATTTTCTTTACAAAACAATCTATCGACCAAATTTTCTTACAAACCAATCTAATAATCAAATTGTTTTTATCAAATAATAGAGGAATTATATAATTTATTTTTTATTCTATAAAAAAGAGGAAATATTTCCCAATATTTAGAAAATAATTATGTATTAGCAGGATATTTATATATAATAAATAATAATATATTAATAATAACATTAATTTCGCATTCTATATTCCACACTTAACACTCCACACTTCAGCCTCCGCACTCCACACCCCACTCCCCATACTCTGCCCTTTACACTCCACACTCCACTCCCCACACTATGCACTTCACACTCTACACTTTACATTACACTTTACACTCCACGCTTAACACTCCACATTTCACACTCCAGACTCCACTTCACACTCCACACTCCACACCACCACACTCTACACTTCACACTCTATACTTTACACTTCACACCCCACACTCTACACTTTACAGTCCACGCTCCACACTTCACACTTTACACTTGACACTCCGCACTCCACACTCCACACCCTACTCTACACTTTACACTCCGCACTTTAAACTCTACACTTTATACTTTACACTTTATACTCCGCACTTGGCACTCCACACTTCACCCTCCACACTCCACACTTCACACTCCACACTCCACACCCCACACTCCACACTTTACACTTCACACTCCACACTCCACACTCCACACCCCACACTCCACACTACACACTGTACACTCCACACTCCACACCTCACACTCTACACTCTACACTTTACACTTCACACTCCACACCCCACACTGTACACTTCACAGTCTACACTTTACACTTTACACTTGACACTTCACACTTTGCACTCTACAACCCACACTCTACAAGTCACGCTTTACATTTCACACTCCACACTCTACACTTACACTTCACACTTGACACTCCATACATTACATTCCACTCTACACTTTACACTCTGCACTCCACACTTTACACCCCCCACCCCACACTCTACACTTTACACTCTACACTTTACACTCTACACTCCACACTTTACACTCCACATTTTACACTCCACACTCCACACTTCACACCCCACACTCTACACTTTACACTCCACAATAAGGAGCCCAAATTCTATCTTTTTATAGTGACGAGAATAGTTAAACTATACAAACAAATAGTTCATATTCTAATAATTTAATATATATATATATATTATATCATATTATTACATATTAAAGATATTATATCTATCTTTTTATATATATATATATATATTTAAAATATGATTAATTATTCTTATTCAATAAATCAGAAATATTCGAAAATTAAAAAAAATATGAATATACAAAAAGAAAATGCAGCCCACGACCTCGGATGCAATCACATTAAAGTTTTCTGCAGGACAAATGATTGCCACAACCTTGTAAGTTCGTCCCCTGTATCCTATCATCGTACACTGTAGTGTGTGGATTCGGGGGGTTGTGAAGTGTGGAGGGTGGAGAGTGCAGTAAAAAGTATGGGGTGTAGGGTGTGAAGTGCAAAGTGTGGAGTGTGGAGTGTAGAGCGTGGAGAGTGGAGCGTAAAGTGTTGAGTGTGGAGTGTGGAGTGTGAAGTGTGCAGTGTGGAGTGTAGAGTGTGGAGCATTAAGTGTACAGTGTGGAGTATAAAGTGTAGTGTGGAGTGTAAAGTCTGGAAAAGAGTGTGGAGTGTAAAGTGAGAATGGGTGCGGAGCGTGAAGGGTGGATTGCAAAGAGTGGAAAGTGGAGTGTAAAGTTTGGAGTGTGGAATGTAAAGTGTGAAGTGAGGAGCATGGAGTGTAGAGTGTGAAATGTACAGTGTGGAGTCTGGAGGGTGGAGTGTAGAGTGTGGAGTGTAAAGTGTAAAGTGTGGAATGTGGAGCGTAAAGTGTAGAGTGTAGAGTGTGAAGTGTGGAGTGTGAAGGGTGGAGGGTGGAGTGTAGACTGCGGAGTGTAAAGTGTAGAGTGTGGAGTGTGAAGTGTGGAGAGTGGAGTGTAGAGTGTGGAGTGTGGAGTGTAAAGTGTGGAGTGTAGAGTGGGGAGTGTGGAGTGTGGAGTGCAGAGTGTGGAGCGCAAAGTTTGGAGTTTTGAGTGTGGAGTGTGGAGCATTGAGTGTGGAGTGTGGAGTAAAGTGTAGAGTGTGGAGTGTGGAGTCTGGAGTGTAAAGTGTTGAGTGTGAAGGGTGGAGTGTAGAGTGTGGAGTGTGGAGTGTAGAGTGTGGAGTGTGGAGTGTAGAGTGTCGAGCATTGAATGTAAAGTGTGGAGCGTGGAGTGCAAAGTGTAGAGTGTAGAGTGTGGAATGTGGAGTGTAGAGATGTGTAGAGTGTAAAGTGTGGAGTGTAAAGCGTGGAAAGCGTGGACTGTGTGGAAGGTGTGGAATAGGGAGTGGAGAGGGCCAAGTCTACACTGGTCAGTTATAACTGCGCCCACACGACGGATCTGCACCAAATGCTGTGCCTGCCGCGCAAAATGAGACTGTCAGACTGTCCCACGCCTGCCACGCGATTTGCACGTTGTCACCACTTGACGCAGCCCTAACAATGCGATTCGCAAAAGAACACGCAAGACGACAAGTCCAAAGTGCTGCACCTGCCACGAAAAAGAAAGATGGACACCTCCAAATTGCTGCGCCTGCCAAATGAAAGAAAATGAAACTCAACTTTGAAAGCGACGCAAATGACGCAAAAGTATTGCGCCTGCCACACAAAACGGTTGTCGACACTTTTTCCAGACACATGAGAATCTCACGAAGTGCCACGCCTGCCACACGAAACGACGTTACAACCTATTTGGAAACCTCCAAAACTGAGAGGTCCGGAGATTTCCCCATTGGCACGGCGACGCCACAAGAAAACCAGAGAATCGAGACAAGACATGTTGGAAAGATGAAAGCGAGCATTTCGTACTAGGCTTCCATCAATTTTGATCACATCTCAGATGATGGAATGTCACGAAGCGCCACGCCTGCCACGCAAAACGACGTTATCACTTCTTTTGACAGCTCCAAAACGAGCATTTCGTGCGAGGCTTCCGCCAATTTTCATCACATCTCACATGTTGGGATGTCACAAAATGCCACGCTTGCCACGCAAAACGACGTTACCACCACTTTTGACAGCTCCAAAACGAGCATTTCGTGCGAGGCTGACAATGCAATTTGCAAAAGACAGACAACACGACACCTCTGAAGTGCTGCGCCTGCCACGAAAAATGCCGATGGAGGTCTCCAAAGTGTTGCGCCTGCCACTAAAAATGAAACTCATCTTTTGAAAACGATGCGAAAGTATTACGCCTGCCACACAGAACGACTTTCGATGTGTTATGGAACACGCTGGAATGTCACAAAGTGCCACGCCTGCCACACGAAACGAGGTTTCGACACGTCCGAAACCTTCAAAATAATGACCACCGTTGCAGCTTCCCCCATAGGCACGGCCATAGGGCCCTCACACGGACGGTTGCGGACGGCTTTGCGAACGGTTGCGAACGGTTGCGCAACGTCTGGCGAACACACCCTCAACCCACAAACCCCCAGAGTGAAACGGGAACCCTTGCTACACATTCGGGAATCATCATAAAGTTAAAAAATCGAATGAGCTTCAGAATTCGTCAAATCAAGCCCCCTCATTGCTGAGAAATAAATAGCATATGAAAATTGAAAAAAACATCCATCCGTCACTATATTCCTTCCCCATCCCAACAAAGAATCAAAGGTGAAATTTAAGCATGACCACAGGGACGGTTCCCCCACGCAAGCGAAAATAAGCTAGATATGTTTAACTACCTCACAAACCCAATGGAAATACATGGCTTTGACCCACAAAATCCATGGGTGACCACGTTTAAACCATTCAACAAATCATTGCAAATCCCATAGGCACAGCGACAATCGCTACGACCACCAACTATATACATATATATATATATGAAACATATATCAAGCAAAGTAGATATTTAAGACATAAAATATCAATACTATAGGACACAATCATATTTACATTTTAGACGATAACATTGAATCAAAATCATATTTTCTGGAACTTGTTTTCAATGATCTGGTCTTGGTGATCAAATTGGGTTGAATGCCCAATCATCTCTCCTGCGTGAATTCATGATCCATTGACAGGATATTGGAATCCAATGGGTTGCAGGTCCTGTTCTTCTCGCACCAAGCGCTGTATTGCTGCTCCCCCTGCAGATACTTCAACATGTTCAACGCCTATGATGAGAAGTCTCACAGTACGTTTGTATGTATTCTTTTGTAGTTTTGGGAGCTGGAACCTAAAGCCTAAAGACGCAGAACATGTTTCACTAAAAGACGCAACCTGGCCTGGACCCGCCACCTGCACTTCACGAAGTTGATCAGCATTGCGCAATTCATTCAGAGCCTGATCCAAATTGGTGAAGCCAATTCCAGTTGCCCAGTTGCATGAGATGATCGGTCAGCCGCACCATGCAGAACACGTGGAGCCACCGACAAGAATCGCAAACTAAGATGCTGGCATCTGCACACGCCGCAACAAAGGATGCAGCCGACACCTTTTGTGGAACCTGTGCCGCGTGGTATTCACAGATTTCATGTGGACCTAGCGACCTAGCAGATCTTCAACATTTTATCCAGGGGATGCTCTCAAGTGGGCTGTTCGAGTGCTATTATTCAAATGTGCAAGTGTGGATAATGTATGATAATGATTTATATAATGATCCATAATGTTGCAGCATAGATTAATTTGGTTTGAAAAATCTCCGAATGTACCCATACGCCTGGCAGCTGTTGCACAACAGGCATCGTTGTAAGCTGCGACTCAAGGTTCCTGACGCAGCTACTACGCCTCGGCGAACGCACAAAAGATGAAACCCTGGATACTGCATTCTCTGTGTCCACACAAACAGGTTGATCATGTTTGCTTATGTCTAGTATAGTTAGTACATGCTAGTTTCTGATTTAAGTGCCAAACCAGGTATGAAGATCTCATGGATCGCAGCCTCATGGCTGTCCATCAGGCTTCTTTTTTGATGTGGTGTCTCCGGGAATTGCTTCCACTTGATGCGAATGACACTGTGAGCGCTCAATGCCAACTTGATGCGGCTCTCTTGCCCGGACAAAATGACAAGGTTGAAATTCAATCCAGCACGACACTTAGTTTTCAACTGATTCGGCCTCCAGGTCAAAGGAATGGTCAGGGAAGGCTGCTGCAATCAGATTCGGCTGTGCTGAAATGGAAATTGATGCTCCAGGCGCCTCAAACGAAGTGTCCTGCACAGAAGGATACAGACTGCATGAGCCAGAAACGACTTGGGTCCAGTTCCGGCCACGGAACATATGCATATATATATAAAATTATATATAGATTGGAATAGCGAGGCATTGACATGAGCAGTCCTGCAACATGTATGGTGCTGCAACCCAAAGCTTGCTGACCTCAGTGACTACTTGCTGGATCCAGGATCCAGGTGCATCCAGGTGGATCTAGTGGTTTTGTACTGGACATATTTGGACAACCAAAGGCATCATGGGGGGCCTCTCGCGCCGTGCTTCTGGAATGCAGCACCCGCCACAGAAGGCGAACCTGGTTCTGAAATGATCCGCAAAGCATCTGAAATTGCAGTGGCGCTAGTCGGGTTTTGCTTGACATGTTGAGACAATCTTTGCCAATAGCAATTATTAGCATGACAGTCAGGAAATGGTGGTTTTGTAAAATGGGGATCCCCAAAATCATGGGTTTCAATACTAAAATGGTCTAATTTTGGATGATCTGGGGATCTCCCATTTTATGAAACCTCCACATCATCACTTTAAGAAACCTTTAAACATCTTTAAACATCTTTAAACCAGGGATAGCATCGGATAGCTAGATTTCATGGCTGCGCGCCTCCTGTGGCCAATCAGCTTGGACATCGGCCACTCGTTGAAGCACCTGTTCCAAGTTGAAGTTCGGAAAATCCATGAGCTGAGAAGATGAATCAATCGGAAATCATTTGGGCAATCCAGTCACATTCAGAATATGAATCAATTTGTACCATGGACCATGAGTAGCCAATCAGTATCCATGAATTACTATAAATAATTCATGGAAATGTATAAATCATGCACCAGTGAGCTTGGAGAATGCGAGCAAGTGTTGGAAGGCATGCCTCGCAGAGCCTTTTTTGCGGAAGTGCTGGAGGCAAGTCCCCACGAACAAGAAATTCAGCAGACCTCGTCCCAAATCGGAAAGAACCGGCGAACAATGTGCAGTTCAATTGTGGAGTTCTTGAATTCTTTGTTGTGACAGTTCTTCTTGCTAAGGCCTTGGCATGGCACCACCTGATTCAAGTTCCCGCTTTTTCCAAACCTGCCACGAAAGGCACTGTGGCACCCATTGGCTGGAGCTGTCACCAATGGGTCATTGGGTGACTGAGCCAGAGACCTTCTCTTGCTGTGGCGTGGCGGCTTTCAACCTTGTCCAGCTGTGCCCTTGACTACATCAAGAATATCCAGATTCCATACTTTGTTAATTTATCTTTGTGATTCTTTGTGGCTTTCGTAGTCTTGCAGCTGTCAGGATTATTTTTCACCCCAAATGCCATAGGCTGTTGCAAAGTGTTGCAATCTGTTGCCATCAGTTGCTGCATCAAGCTACGGGACGGGACTGAGTATCATGCAAGCAGCCGAAGCTTCCAGTCCATAGGAGGATGAGTTGATGCAGTGGCAATTTGCACCTTGGGAGATGGCTGGGTCAAATAAGAGATTCATAATTAATATACCCTCCGAGACACGCTAATTACACTCTCAACGTGAGGGCCACCTATTTGTGGACGTTCGATCAAGTATTGTCTTTTCTTTGCTTCGATCCCTGCTGCTATCTGCTGTTGCTTTCCATGGTCAAACTTCCCTCAGCGCCGGGTTCCGCTTAAGGTCCGGGCTCATTGGTCGAATTCGCCCCAATCGGACTTCGACCTTGATACGACATCCGGTACCCTCGAAATATCAGCACAGTGCGCGAAGAAACACCCGTCATTGATGATGTTCGTCACTTTCCGCTTAGCTTGGCGCAGCAGCATGACATCAATGCCAAAAGCTGTTGCAGCAACCGCGTCCGCGCTTGAGCCTGGGCCTAAGTCCATGGGCTCAGCAAAGCACCTGCTGTGTAGGTGGAGGGCGAAGACTGGTGATTGCGATATCAATACATTCAACAATTCGACAATGCAAAACTATGGCGTTTGTCGTCCCATAGAACATAGTATCGGTACCTATCAGATCCTATCAGTGCAGCTCAGTACAAACAAGTCAAGGAAACCGAAAGAAAACCGAAAGGGAACTGTGAAAAATTGGTCATGGACTTAGTCGCAGGCCGTGCTTCTCCGCTCTGTCGCCCAGTCTCTGGCCCAAAGCAATGCTTCCAGCAACGCCTTGGCAGTAAACTTGAGGCCCAGGGGTAAGTGATGACAGCTAGCTCGGTAGGGAGCTTGGGATGAAAACACCCAGTATATTCCAGTATGTATCCTCGCAAACTCATCTGATTCATCTGTATTAAGGGATATTACGTCCAAGACAAGGCTTTCCATGTCTTGGTATAGAATGAACGGGACAGATTGAAGGGGGATCAATGTCACATATGAAGAGAACACAAACATATCATGCGCGTGAACATAAACAGGAAACGTCCACTCTGTAGCGTGGTGGTCACTAACACTGAACACGAAGAAGATTCAAGGGTCCACCTTCAGCATCGGAGTGGGCCTTTCAAGGCTTAGAAGTTGCAAGAGAAGAAGATGTTGGAAGCGCGGCTAGGTAGGATGTCATGGGGACAAAAAGCGGAAGCATGCCAGTGCAATTTAATTATTGCTCCGGAAGGATCTTTGCAAACTCATCTGTATGAAGGAATATTCTGTCCAAGACAAGCTTGCCATTCTGAGAGCTGACTGGAAATGAAAATGAAGTTACGTTTTAGGGCTAGCCATGAACATGCCGATCGTCATGCCGATAGTGCGCGACGCTGCACCCGTAGCTTGAAACATGCGCGATTGACGACGCCAATGATGCTGAGGATGCGGATGCTGCAGATTTTGCTGCTGGTGGCGACATGCCGATGGTGGAGATTGAGCCACGGCCAAACTGAACGAGCAAGAGGGGGAGGGGAAGGGGGGGGTAGTTAGGTACGAGTATGAAGTTTCATGCGATTGGAGATTCCAGCCCTCCCAATACCTTGCTACCAGTAAAGCAAGAGGGACTTCAGCTAGCAGAAGTTAGCTTTCGTGACTTACTGATGAAGTTCTGAATAGGGCGATCTCGCATCCGCGGGCATAAGGACTGGAGAAACAACATGAATCAAACTGGTTTGTAACTGTAGTTTATACACGTTCATAGGGCAGCTTCAATATCCTCCATAGAGTTCTGGAAAAAAACATGTGATTGTAAAATCCCCAGAACTGAGACTCCATCCGATGGACCGCCGGCCAATCGCAAGACTTCGACACCTCTTGAGTTACAAAGTTTCAATGGGATGAACAATATGAACAGCCACCAAATCAAAAGACCAGAAAAACAAGCAAAAAGCGTTGACACGTTTGTGATGAAACAAACAATCAAGTAAAGCAACGTTTTAGGGCTTCTTTCAAGGTCAGGGCGAGAGAAGCATATCTTACGTGTACTGATCACAAGGTACAGTAGCACTTGCTGCCAAGTCTCAGTTCAAGTCCTGCTGATCATGGAGGATCTCAGCAAAAGCGATGCTGGTCGAGTGAAACAAGGCTGACATAATTCTCGCAAACAGATTTCACAGATTTGTATTGTCAAAAGGATGCTTGGTGTCAAAAGCATTCAAAAGTCTCCGAATTTCATCAAATTTCTGGATTTGGGAAGTGTGCCACGGTCCAAAGGGATAAGCATCTCGGACGATCAACCTGTGCGGGCTGGAGAAGTGCTACTTACAAGTTGATTGGCAGTCCTACAACTTGAACAAAGGCCATAAGACGTTCAAGAACAATTCTTGCGATGATCGCAGCAACGAGCTTTTGCATCTTACCAAAGTTGGCTGGCTGCGTCAGCATTTGATGAGTCGCATTGGTACATTAATGCCTCACACTTGCAGCGCAAATCCTGAACTGTTCCCGTGTGACACCTATGGAAGACCTTTGCCTGCGTGGAAACCTGCAAATGAGACACTCGACCTGCTACCTGCTGCTGTGCCAAGGACATCCATGGCTTGCTGCATGGGCTGCAGACTCTGGGAGTCTCATCCACTCGCCACATATCACGTCCGTCCTTGCCTTCGGTGCTTTGCCAAAGTTGGTATTTTCCTCGCTGTTGACTGTTGAGCGTTGACGGTGCAAACTATTACAAAGACGTTCTCAAAGAGTTGCAAGTGCCATCAGCCGATACCACATGTTTCTCCACGAGTGCGGCTCCACCAAAAATCCAAGCAATTGCGATATGCATTGCCCTTGCTGAATGGATTTGTAAACCGCTTTTCTTCGGACCAGAAGTGCTCATATCTCTGCATGTGCAACATTTCATTCATAGTGACATTCTGCGATATCAATGCCAATTGTACGAGGATTAGCAAGCTAATGCCAGGGACTGTGGCGACATGAACTACTAGGAGAAATGTGATGACTGGATGCTGCATTAGTGCACTGGCTGCCTCACTATACGTAGTAGATCCAATTGCAGCATGTGCAAGTGTGCAAAGGCACAATGCACCATGAGTCATCTGAGAAATTACCTCCAAAATAAGTAGACACAAGAATGGCCGGTGATTTCTCCTCCCAATTGGTGCATTCAGAAGAATGCAGAAGTGATCAAACTCTTTTATGCAGCTGCCTGTCAAGGTACAGTACTTTGTCCGTAAGTCTTTCAAAATCCACGTCGTCGTGCAAAGCTGCTTCGGCTTTGGCAACCTCTCCCTTGGCAGGTCAGATGCCACCCTCGAAATGAACTCCCCAACACCATCGGCTTGTGCAGCAAGCCCCGGATCCATGCGAATGATGTATTGGCCAAGAGTCAGAATGACTGGGACTGAAACTTCAAAGATGAAACTGGCCCTTGGCATTGCAAGCCACCGCAAAGAACGTGAGACTGCAACATGTTCCCAAACAGCACATACACAAGCACCATGACAAAAGACTGGCACTACCCTGCGAGTGACTTGGTCAGGATGCATGAACTTGTGCAGCATGTATTGCAAAAAAGCCCGAAAGGTGACCTTCAAATCGTGCTGATGCAGGGTATGATGCCGTTTGTTCTCGCATTGCTGGTGGTCACTTTGAAGTTCTAGCTCTGTCGTGAGGAAGTCCACAACAGCTCTACGGCCAAGAGAAACTGCAAAGTCCAGGGCAGACTTGCCATCATGATCTTTGGCAATAAGATTGCACTGCCATTTTACCAAAAGCCTCATCACCAGCAGATCACCAGAAGATGCAGCGAAATGGATAGGCCTTTGGCCCTGATGATTTGCAGTTTGAAGTGTGTTCATGGCTCCATAGTGCATCAACAAGAACATACAATAGTGGTGCCCCTGCTGTATTGCCATGGCCACAGGGGTTGTACCACCAGAATCTTGGCTGCTCACGCTGGCTTGGGCTTTCAGAAGACTTCTGGCTGCTATCAGGTCATCTCTCAGAATTGCTATCATCAAGGCTGTCCTTTGAAACGCATCCGGAACATCCACATCGCCTTTTCTGCATCGGCTCAAGAGGTGGCAAAGAAGCTCAGGATCATGAAGATGCACGGCAAAATGCAAATCAGTATAGCCCTCCACATCAACCAGGCGGCGACATGATGGGTCTGTGTTGGCAGCTCTCAGAACTTGGTCACAAGTTGAACTACCAGAACTACCGTGAATCATCTCTGAAGCACACCTGTGCTGCGGATGCATACATCAAAGATGACAACACCACTACGGTGTCTACCAACTGGTTGCACAGCGTCCTTTGCCTGAACACTGATAACTGCTCTGCAGCCGCAATCGGAGTGACCAAGGCAACAGAAAAAAGCACGCAACCATATTGGCCTGGCTGCTGGTGTTGCTGTCCACAGGCCTCGCAAGACCCCAGCCATGAAGGTAGTGTATCAGGAGGCCAACAAATTCGTCACAAAAATGAATGACACCTCCGCTTCTAAGATCAGCCATTGAAATGTTCATTATATACATGTCTATATATTGTATATACTGTATATATATATATAATCATTATATATAATTATATATGTATATATAGTGTATATATATATAGTGTATATATATAGTGTATATGTATATATATATATAGTGTATATATATAATTATTATATATATATATATATTATAAACTATTATAAATACAGTACATACAATCATATAGATACACACCATGTATGATATCCACATAGATAACTGTGCACGGGAACATCTACAGTTCGAGTGTCCACTAGCCTCGTAGCAAGCTTGTGACCATCATTCAGAGCTCAACTCGTAATGGTGGAAAGATTGACTCACTGAATGGACATCCGAATGCAAAAGAATGCAAACATTTGCCAACGCTGCTTTAAAAGCAACAGCGCCCCAAGCCTGTAGCTTTATAATGCTTTATATCCAGTCGCATCACAAAGTACTGGGACTGTCACGCATTCTGTAGGATGATTCTTGCTAGCTGAACTGCTGTAGGAGCTGCAGTGTTGGAGAGACCTCGCAGTCGGCTCACAGTCCATGTGAAAGGACAATTAGAATCAATTAGATACAATCAGTCAGTTAGATTCAGTTAGATCATATTTCATTGGATTTGATGATGAGTACCACAGCTACCCATGTAGAAGAGCGGCATAGTCAAAGACGGTGCAAACTTGCAAACATATCCAATCATCACTTTCAGTTTCAATAGTTGGCAGTGTTTTGTTAGTATGACATCAATGAACTTGGACACATCAAATCAGCATAAACAGGGTGCATGTCGCAAACTTTGGGACTTCAAAAACGAGTCCTTGTGACTTGACATGACTTGACCATACTTTGACCCACTGAGCTCCGGGCGAAGCAAACTGCAAAGGTTGGACGGCATCACTTGCTGCAAAATCATTCCGGGGTTCCGGCCTCAGGTAGCCGGAGCTGTACTGTACTGCATCTGGTTCCCAAATGATTCCCAAGGTCTTTCACAGGCCACGTTCGCCACATTGTTACGTATTTATTACGCTACGCATTGACAACGACTGAACTTTCGCACTTGAAAACATGGAAAAACATGTCTGGCATTCTTATTTGATACATTGACCCAGGGCTTACACGAGCACATTAGCGGCATTTAGCGGCTATGCAGACTCACACCCCACACCCTGCTCTGTCCACATTTGAAGAAAGAACAAGCTAGTTGCTATAGTTCATGATTCATACTGATTAGATACGCATTCACTACAATATCATATAATATCTACAATCAGGGGGAGCTTTGTGTCTGGACCTCCAACGCTTGTCCCATTTGGACATAATGCTGAGGGATCTGACTCAAAGAAAGTAGCTGGGCAAAAAGCTCCGAGTCCTTGATGTGCTCAACAGACCAAACCTGTAAAAACAGACGCAGAAACGAGAAAGCGTCATCTCCTCTGCTCCTCTGATCTGTTTTTGATGCCACTCCAGTTTAGAAGAGCCAGGAAAGCTGAAAGCTCAATCTTTTTCATTCTTTTTGGCCACAACGCGCTGGGCAAGTGACAGTGTTTTTCTGCCCACGGAAAATACTGCGGAACAGGATCGTTTTTGATCCACGGAATGTATTTGCAGTTGGAGCTGAGGCGGCCAAGACAGAATTCGCTTCCCACGAGTTTTCATTAGTTTCCAGAACCATGGAGGGTGCAACCATCCTCGTGATTGTGCTTGGTGATATAGCGCCACGTGAGGTTAATCCTGGGTTCTTCAACCTCCGGTTCTCGGAGAACGGCATGGAGGTAATGACGTTGGAAGCGGCCTTCCATAGTGCAAAGGTCACCGTGGGACACCACGAAGGAGGAGGTCGCCTCATTTCGTCCGACTCCTTTGGCACCCTTCTTCTTCAGCTGAAAGGTTCTGGAAGAGCCCAATGACAGGCTCAAAATGCAAATATCATTGTACTCACCTTCAAAAAGAGGCTCGTCATCAGTGTGCCAACCCACCTGATCATTGCCATCTCGATAAAGGTTGATGTTACAAGAGTTGGGTTGCTCATCCAAGCCTGCAATATCCACGCATTTTTCCCGAATCTCAGCCAACCAGTCAGGCTCGACATATGGTTTAACTGCAACTCCCGAGTATTTATATGTACAATTGCAGCCTTTTCCAACCGAGAAAATGGTCCGTCTTGGGATCGCTTTTCCATCTGCCCGATATTTGGTATCTGTAGGGTCCTGCCATGGCAGTCGAGTCTCCAACCTTGGTGATACGTGGGACCACAAAATCTGTATGCACACAAGTCTAGCTGCTTTGCCAACGTCATGAAACGAAAGGTGCAAAGTGTGGGAGGTTTCTATATCTGACGCAAGGCCTTTTCCACGGAAACACAAACTTTAAAGAAATTGCCCTATACATTCCCTATGTGCAAATGTGATTGCACATGGTCTGATCATGACTTCAACTTCCGATTGATCGATAAGAGATTGCAACTGAACTATTCATTCGCACAATATATTTGCCTGATTTTGCATGCAGTTGTAAGAAGTCTGAAGGATTTTGCACTTCCAAGGCGTCCAAGGTGCCATTCAAACCACTGCCAAGCAAGGTCGCTATCAATGGCTTGACGGCACACTGCTGCGTAGGAGCGGCAGGCTTCATCTGCAATAACCTGCTCCCAGTCACCTGCAGCACAAACACACAAACTGAGTTCGGTGCGAAGGGAAACAAACAAATGCAGAATAAAGGGGACTTGGAGGAACGATAGAACATCAAACGCATTCAAATACCATCTTAAAATTTGTATCTTCTGTAGAATACACATGAAGAAAAACATCTGCACAAAAGGCTTCTATTGGATTGAATGGGTGGGTACTGCTTTCTGCTGTAGCATGGAAATCTGACGCGATCGCACTGACAAAAGCAAGCATCCACATGTACTTGTGCGCCATTGGTACACTGACGCCAAGGACTGTGGAGAACAGAAATAAAACTATCTTCCTAACTAAGAGAACACACACCCGTATTCTGCCTATTCAGCCTCATGCCATGCTAATAGAGGCATCTACACAATGAAATGCAACGAAGCGCAGCCAACGTTCTTATTCAATCCCTGTTGTCGCCTATTGTTGATGGCTAAATCCCATTTTTGCTGGTTGAGTTTGCACATCAGGCTGCACTACAATCGTGCCAAAAATGAACCAATCCTGGCACCACCGCTTTTCAGCAAGAGGCCTTTGATGCCAATCTCGGCAACGGTGTCCAAGGCAACTTCTCTGCGAGGGGGCTCTACTTGTGCCCAAAGACCCTGACGCAACCTGGCTGTGTCTACGGAATACCCTCATTTCGGGATGCTCTCATACCAATACCATCCAATACCCTGCTCATTTTTGGAGGGGTTAGTCTTCCCATACCAGAATCACCTTGTGGATTGGGACACTAGAGCAGACCTCATCCCAAAGAATGGGACAACATTTGAGCAAAAAGGACACACACACACAAACATTTAAAGAAGAGTTGGTCTCCCAAGACCAAGCGACAGTTCAATTTTCTTCATCGCCTCTTTGGCTGTGAAATCCGGTACCCCGTTTTTTTGCAGACTTCCCTCCGTCAGCTGTGTCAGAAGACCAAAGCCATTTACAGGAATCTGTCGGCTCCATTGACCCAGGCCTCCTTCCTTGATGGCTGCATCCACAAACACGTTTGCGTTTGGGTCAAGATACATGGTATATAGTTTTTGGTCATCCATCATCCATCCCATAATGGGAATCCTGAAAAATGGGTGTATATATAAATAATGCATATACATGTATATTATACGTACAAATATGTTATACAAATCCCTATTGATGGATTGATGACCATCTCCCAACATGGGTATACAATCCAATTTTTGACCCAGCAACACTTGGGGTTGTTTGATGGGAACAACAATCACAGGATTTGATCCCGATAAGTTTGAAGATAACCCCTATTGACCCTGGTTCTTCAGCCACTTCATTAAAACAAACACAACTTGATGCTACACAGTTCAATTGTGGCCAGCTAATTTTCTGGCTGTGCACGATGCTTGAAATAACACGCCTAGATCCTTCTAGATCTTCTAGCCTGAATGGGTCTCTGTGCTTGTCCATGTCGGATCATGTCGGCTCCAAAACAAACTTCATCCGATTTCTGCAACCCAGCTTCATTATGCAGCCAACATTTGGCTTCTGCATTGTCCCAGACCAGAACATCACCTGCACAATGTGGATCAAGAGACATGATGCCAATGAAACTTGCTTTCTACAAGTCCGGAATTGTAAACAACAACAAAAAAGTACTGTCATTATCTGGACTTCTCCACCGAGTCACAGCCTTTCATTGATTGGTTGTAGCAATTGCGACTGCAAAAGTTCTCTTCCCTTCCAAACTCACAGATGGTGAAGTTCCCGCAAAAGCGGCAGTTGCGGTGCACAGGTGGAAAAAGATCCTCTGTGTCTGCAGTGTCTGACAGATCTCTTGGGGGAGTCCGTGACCTAGATCGGGCTCCACTTCCGTCAGGAACATTCAATGCGAATGCCGGGTCTCCCAGGTCTGCCATGTCTGCCGGGTCTGCCGCCTCTGCCGGGTCTGCAGGGTCTGCCAGGTCTGCCGAGTCTGCCATGTCCCCCGCCGGATCTGCCATGTCCCCCGCCGGGTCTGCCCCCGCCGGGTCTGCCATGTCCCCCGCCAGGTCTGCCATGTCCCCCGCCGGGTCTGCGTCCTCCGCGGGGTCTGCCATGTCTGCCTGGTCTGCCATGTCTGCCTGGTCTGCCATGTCTGCCGGGTCCACCCCAGCGGCCAGATCGCCTTCATCGGTTGGATTGGCTCCAGTAGCGTGTTCCGCTTCATGATTCTCCTGTGTCTCTGTCCACTCAGATTCCACAGGCTCTTGCTCCGGCGGCCCCGCAATTGTCTCCATGCTGGGCCAAAGCTGTTTGAACCAAGAGGATCTGCAAAACATGAATCAACAATACAAGACTGCTGCACTACAATAAACAAGGCTGCGTGTATATGCGAGGTTCATACCTGCTAAGCTACAGTACTCAATCCATTCCTATTGTATTCTACTAACAGTTTCTTGTGACCATTTGCACAAGTCCATGTGTCAGAGATTTTGGGCCCTGTTCGGCCAATTTGGGCTCACACCTTTCGATGAACTTCTGCCCAATCAACTGAATGGCCACGACGTACCTAATAACGCTTCTGGCACCAAATAGTTCACTCCAGCAGAAGTGACATGCAAGGGAGTTGGTGTTCTAAGTCTAGATCATTTGATATCATCTGTCCAGAAGGATTTCGTATGATTTCAGGATGTCCCAAGACTTCCAACAGGTGCAATGTCAAGAGCTGTTCAGTGGGGGTGAATACTCAAGAGTCAAGAGCTTATTTATCTTATTTTACCCTTGAAAAAAAACAAGGGATCTTGAAACTGTCTTGATTAAACAAAGAAACATGCAGGCATTTGATAGTCGGAGAGATTGGATAGCAAGGGGCCCAGACTCGAGGGAGGAACCGTGAAGATGCCACAAGCATGCAGAAAACAAATCGGATCAAATCGGCCAGGAGATCAAAATCATTCTGTACTGAAAGGGAGAATACATGGACACATAAAGCTGCGGATGCCAACAAAGCCAACTGCACCACACACAAAATCACCATAAATCACCCAGACCTGCACTATCCATGTTGAATCCAGGTTGCAGCATCAACAAGATCTCGCATAGAGGTTGGGTCGCCAGCCCATGAAAAAGTTGGACCTTAGTCACAAGATCGCAATTTTGCCCGAAGACATCGAAGACAAGGAAAGTCACTTTGGAGACTTCATTGTGCTTCAACTAAAATCAAATAGTCGTTGACATGCACCCAGTGCAGTAGACCCTTGGAGTGTCTGCCAACAACCGGCAAAGACACAGCTGGGGATGATACCACTCCCACTTGGATAGCCCAACGCCTCCTCTGCCAATTCGAATGGAAAATTGACCTGTCGCGGTTTTGCCAGGGGTACTCGCCAGGGGTACCATAACCGGACCTTGCCATCGGCTTCAGGTGGCCTGGTCCACGAACAAGTGGCGCTTCGACCACATGGCAGCCAAGCCGTTTAAGTCCCACATCTTTTTGGCATTCATCACATAGCATGCCCATGCCAGCAGCCGCACCTTTGTGATATGTGTGGATTGGGGACGAAAAGAGGATCTAGTGACAGGTTTTGAAATGCGTCAAAATTGAAGTGGGGCTACACGGCTACATAGATCAACAACATGTATCAAAATGTGTTTTTTCCACAGGCAAAGACCGTAGCTTCTGAACTAAAAAAGCAGCAATTCATTTGTCAATGGAATACCTGCACAAGGGAAGCCGGAAAGCATCCCGACTGCATCTGCTGGGCACTGGGCCCCTGGCTGCTGGGGGAGCTTCATGTGCTTTCGGCGTCAACGACAAAAACTCCACGAAGCTGCAAAGCTCATCTGATTGGACATCTTGCCTCGCTTGCGAAGAGGGAATCTTCCAGAAGACACGACATGGTTTCAGCATTTTTGGCCCTCCGGAAGGGTTTCCAAAGGTGACAAAAATCTAGACCATGATCGCTTGAGATCTATTGAGAGTGGTCTTCATTTGCTCATTTGCACTTTGTTGCATCCAGGTGGTGTGCTTTTCTTTGCAAAAGGCAAAAACACACACACAACATCCTGAAAGCAACAAATTTGACAAAATTGGTTTGGATACTTTTTGGGATACCATTCTCATGGTGCTATGCACAGAAAGCATCCTTCGCATGGCAAATGACTCTTTTGGCGGCAAGCCGGGTTGTCCCAATGATTGAGGTTCTGGCATCGCAACTCGAAAGCAAAAGCCAAGCAAAGTATTGCCGAAGGCTGTTTTGCGTCGGAACCTTCCGAATCTTTCGACTCAAGTCAGTGGACGTTTCAAGGTGTCAAGGACAATGATTTCAGCACAGTATCATGCTGCAAAACTATATATCTATGTAAAAATAAATACCATCCTTGATTCTGCCCACCAATTTTGACACGGATTGCCATGGATTGTCATGGCGGAACACAAGTGATCTTAAGACACTTCTGACAGAATGTACAAGCACAGTTACTGTGAATCGATGAATCAGAATTCAATCAATTTGAGGTTCAATCACGCAATTTCCACAGCACTTTTGACGAGCAAAGCTGAGATGCACGCCCTTCATGCTGCAAGTATGCATCCACAAATTCTACAGCACTTGTTCGGGAGACTGTAGGCACCCTGTGCAGCAAAAGCCTTGGTCACAGAATGCACACTTCAACTTCCATCAACTTCCATCAACTTCCTCTTGCAGCTTCCTCCCAATGCAGCACAGTGAAATTGGGAGAATATGATTGAACATTGGCAAACATGATAGTTCTAGAACGTGGGCATCTCCTGAGCACTGCATTTCTTTCTAATTGGTTTACAGAGAAATCGAGTCGGGGTCACATGGTTAAAACAAAGCTGCATCTTCAAAACCAGTTTCAAACTGTTACATCAACAAACTCAAGTCTTAGAGGATCTTAGAGGACAATACTTGGCAACTTGCCAACATCCAAAGCGCCTGACTCTCATTCGATTTAGCGATCCTTGCACAAGCAGAAGAAACATATGCTATCTTGAGCTCTTCACTCAATCAAGGCACCCCTTGGCTCTGGAGTCTCCAGTAAGGCCTTGAATGTTGCAAATCAAAGACAACCAAAGGCTGAACCAAAGATGAGCAACGCCTGCACAAGCAAACAAACAAGCTACAACCTCTACCCTGTACAATTCCTGGTCTTGTTCGCCACTCATCTTAGAGAGTTTTGCAGTCACCTTGTGGAAAGACGGGCGGAACATGGCCATGGCCCCGACAGGACCTTCTGCCTATCTTGGATATCTCGGAGTACCGTCCTGCCTCCAAGGTGTCGCAAAGACGGAGACTGACAGACTCCTGGTTCGGTGGGAACTGACATCTGGCACGAAAAACATGGTGCAATCCATTCAAAAATGTTGGTGGTGTCCTAAATCCACTGGTTTATTATCATTTTCCCTGTGTGAAAATTGCCATTTGGGGGCTAATCCATTTTCAGACACTGTATATCATACCCCCAAGATATCCCCAACATATCACCATTGTATCCCCACTACAACCCCATTGTTGTTGGTTGATCACCATGAATCAAACCATGCGCCTCTCCAAAAAGCAGTCGGGATGCAACGAGCCAATCGCAAATGGCTGGTCGCCACCTTTCAGCATTGCCACGGGACTCCATAACCTATGGCAGGACAGGCAAGTCCGAGACAGCAAGAGGTGTGTAGGATGCTCTATCCAACAAATCCAGATCATCGCTATGCAATGCCATCTGCATCCATCTGCAATATCATTATTCATCTCTCATGTTTTAACTCATGTTTGAAGCATGAGTCCCCCCATTTCCGGGCCGAACCATCTTGATGCATGATGCAAATGCCCGGCGATTCGTCGCTGACCTGCTCGATCCGCAGGCGCGAGAGTCGTGTCTGCAGGAGAGCAACCTTCACCTCCGGGAAGGAAACACTACAAATGCCAAACTTACTTTTCCATTTAACATGCCCTTGACTGAATTGAAACGAAGCAAATCATTCATTATAGTCCTTCTGTTGATCTTCTGTACATGGCAGATCATGGTATTGACTGTCAAATGGTTCACAAACTGCCGCAAGCATCTGCCATGTGCGCAACCTGCGAAGCTCCGGTGGGGCGGATCTGCTCCAGCCGCTCTCTGTCCTGCAAAATCAGTTGATTTGATGGTGATCGAATGGTGATTTAATGGAATTTGATGTATGGGGTATATAGTCAGGATATAACTAACCAACACTATGACATATATAAACATAATCAAATGTGTGTGTATATATATATATAGATTGGCAGTGTACAATCTGGCATGTACTCATCAAACTCATTGTATTCCACTGCATTCGTATCTCAAAGATCTGATTATGTAACCATGTATACAGTATGATACAGCACATTTCAAAGGTTCAAAATCCGAACTATGTGGCTACTTCTGCAAAGACCAGTGCAACTGTTTCGATAACAAGGTCACCACCTCTGAAGGCCTTCGCAGCAGCTCCACCCCAAACCACTACGCCGTTCCAATCAGAATGACTCTGGGAAGGCTCCGACTATGCTCTAAGCATCTCCAAGGAAAGCCAGACCGTGGCACTCAACTTCTGCATTTCAAACCTATCCCTGTCCATGAGCACACCCCAAACCATCCCAAGATGTCACTCTGTGCGAAGTTCTGCATACCTTTCTGACATTGACCATGAGCGATCTTTCGTACAGCCCAGTATGGAACAAGTTGGGGAAGTGTCCAAAATCCAGCCACGAGAACCGCAGTCTTTTTTTTCTAAAATCTTTTAACTCTATAGTTTCATTACAAAAAGAATCAAAAAGACCAGCCATGATAACCGTGATCACCGCTGCTGCAGAGGCTCCTTGGAGTCGCTGCGGTTCGCGATGAGCACCACACGCAGCTCGGAGCCCAACTTTGCCCTGACCCATTCGAAGAGCTCGTCTTTGTGCCTGGCTCCATCAGGAAAGCCACAATAGACAATAGACAACTAACAGATATATACGTAACATACATATACATGTATATATGATTATATATGTATATTATAGAATATTATAGAGATATAAAAAATCAAGAATTGCAACACAAAGGACACCAAAATCATCACATCTTTCATCACTCGACATGGACTCTGCCCGCGCCCCAGGGGAGCCAAGGAGCTCATCACTCAGCATGTGATACTCGTCCAGAATGAGCCTTGACGCTTGGAGGGTGCAAGCAATGCTATCAATACATATCAATACTGATGTGATAGGTGATGCCTCAGTTCGTTTGCTAAATTGGCTTATGTTGGCTTATAGCTAGGTTAACTAGGGTTTATGGACGTTCATGGCAAATATCTATGCTTCATCAAGGTATAAACCAACTTACAATGGCTTATATGTGTGGAGTCAAATTCGGTGTGGAAATGCCAGGAACATAGATCGATTGTGATTGATTAGGATGCTCCAAGCTGAGCTTCCACCCATTGAGCTGTTTGAGGTTGTGGCAATTTCTGTGATTGCCTTGGCTACCAGGTGGCGATAAATTGAGCCACCATGAGCAGGCCCTCCATTTCCGCATTTTTTGTCTTTTCAGTACGTAGCTTTGTAATGTCTCAATATCCTAGAAGCAACTTACTGTGCCCCCGTCCAACTAAAACCATTCAAACATTCAGCAATACTGAGCGCTGGTGCATGCTTTGTGAGGTCATAGTTCTTTGCAGGACCTCCCAAACATCCAGCCAGCTTACTCTCCGACAAACCCAAATGGTGTCTGCAAACCAAAAAGATCCTCAGAATGCGTATGCGACTGCGCCGCGTTGACCGAATCATGTCATTTCACCCAGGTTTCAAGGCCTCTGCAAGTGCAGTTGTCACCAGGATGTCAGAAGAGCCATCAAACCTGAGCAAAAGCTAAGAATCCAGGTATCCGAGACAGCAATCTTCAAACTGATGACCATGCAGATTACCAGTCCTGGTCTGAAACCTGGATATTCAAAAGAAAATTGAATCTGCACAGATCCTCTGAGGCATAGACTCATGAATGTCGAACTGCATCTCTTCCTTCGTCTCACAACAAATTGGAATGCTAAAAGCAGCCCCCTCTCAGCATCTATTGGCATCAGCCTGTGCAGATCAATCAATATGCTGCCAAGATGATCCAAGAATTTCCGAGATCTGCATTAAAACGCATTCTAAGGCTTTGGTGCTACAATCCAACAAGCTGGGAACAATGGGAATTCTCGGGGTTTTCTCGGGGTTCATCGTTGGGTTCTCATCTTCGTGGGCGCGATTCGGTGTCCTCCAAGCGTCCGCGAAGAGCTGACATGTGGTGGGTCTTTCCAGCACCAGGTGCGGACACCTCGGGGCGCGGATTCCTGTCATCAACAGGATTGATACAGGGATTGGTATCTTAACCTTCTGAATCCTGGTATATACGAACCATTGACAATTCCTGATGGAATTCGACGATTTCAATCGTCCCAAGCCACAAAACCAGGGCCGCAGCCAGAAGAATCATGCAAGGCAATGGGCCGAACAGTAAATCCTCCAACTCACTGCGAAAGTCTGGAGAGTAGGACGATGCCGGTGGCCTTGGTCAACATCACCGGCTGGTAGCGCCAATTCACAGACCACTTCGAGAAACGTGCCATGGTCAAGTTCGGTGTTTCTTTTTCGCATGGTCATCTATTTCCTCATGGGAATCCTGATAATTTGTAGGGGATGGAAAAAAAAATTGATTCATATATGATTCATCTATGGGGATGGTACATAAAATATCCTAAAATCCCCAGTTGATGGATCAATAATGATGAATACCCATCCCCCAATATGTCCAATCTACAAGTTTTGACCATGGCACATGTCGACCATGGCGCTGATCTGAGATTGCAGCGACTGCGAAAACATGGTGTCTTGATGCATCGCATCTGCCGCCAGGCTCCCAGTGCTGCCTAGCGGTCACCAACCACTGCTATGGATCAAGGATATGGTGACCTTTAAAACATCCATAAGTTGGGGGTACACCACCCCAATTATCAGGTTGGTGTCCTGAATCCAAGATCCGCACTGTCTGGGGCAAAGTTCTTGGCGAAGAAGGCAAGCAAGCGCCGAGAATCCTTGCTACAGGACGTGGGTCAAGCTTCACTAACTAAACATCATGTATTTAATGTGTTCAATAACTCTTGGTAACTTCCTTTTACAGGATGTCTCTATATAGATTCTCCAAATTATTTGCACGTGAATTCAGTAACCTTTGATTATCGTTCTAAGTGGACGCCGCATGTGCCACACTCAGAGACGCTGCATCTTGCCTGAAGCTCTTCCGCTGGCTGCGTCCGTGCAGCGTACGACACGGAGTGGCCTCGACCGGACAAGTCTTTGGGAAAGTTTTGCGATGACACTGCGGTTGAAGCCCGTACTTGGCCGTGCTTGAGAAACCTCCAGCTTCTTCAAATCATCCATACTCCTTACCTTGGCATGCAGTCCAATGCTCAAGCGTCTGAGTAAAGACACCTTTCCACTTTGACAATTGTCGAAGAGGCATTGGTACTTCCAAGGATCAGGCGGAGTGCAAAGGATTTGCAGGAGCGAAGCGGAAATTGCACCGATCACCTTCACAACTGCAAGCTGCCATGCCATGCTTATCCTGTCATCTTGAGCTGAGGATTCGACGATTCTCCGGAAAGTTGAAGGACGTATCAACTCCTCTGCACAAGGCAAACTTCTGCAGGGCTTCCCCTGTCGGATCAAAGGTCCCAATGTGCGTTGCCGCGTCACTCACAGCTGAGTGGTTTCTCCTTCGAGGTATACGAATCGCCATGGATGCAAACCTTACGGGACAGCTTCTGAAGTCTGCAGTGCATGCTTCATGAGACATCATGAGACACAGTGGTTATTGACCTGCACCTCACATGTGATGGCATGCACGTGTTCCCAACCTGAGAAATTGCGTGAATCCGAGATTGTGGAGCTTGAAATATGATGAATATATATATATATATAATATAATATATATATATACACATATGTGGATGACATATACACATATATATATAATATCAAACATCATCACTATAACTTTGGAGAGGATATGGACAAACATGTACAAACAAATACGATTCCTTGTACTTGTGGAGTACAGATATGCATCCAGCGTTGGGGCCCAGAATCTGCCGCGCCGAATCTTCCAGATTAAGGCCCTGACGAGTGTATTCAGCAAGCCACTTAAGGAGGATATCATCCAACTTCTTCAAGCCCTTCACCTCACTTGCCCCCTCCGAACCGCTCCCAACCACCAGATTGGATCTTTGGATAAACAGGCTGTCACCCAGAATGGCAAGTGAAGACCTGAAATTGACCCCTCTGAGGTCAAAGCGTAGGTGAAGCAAGAGTAGCTTGAAAAATGAGAGATGATGTCCAAGTACATGGCACCTGATAGAAGCCAAAGGATGTTTTTCATTGTTTGTCCAATGGCACTTCGGGTGTATAATTCGTAAAAACGCAAAAGTAAGGCTGCGCGAGCTTGCCAGCCATGCGACCCAAAGTTGGAGGATACTGACACATGGGCAACAGAGTCTGATATTGCATTTCAGTGCTGCTGATATCCAACCTCTGTCGTTCACCATACTGTTGCTGAGCTCCGCGGCTGTTGTCTAGACTTCGTTGCCACACCTCTCTTTCAAAGTCGCGTACTGCAACGCGCAGTCCAAGCTCTTGAATCCTGCACAAACAGGAACACACACACACACACCCCTTTAAACACTGAAGTGGTGGTGCCTTTAAAATCTTGCGACATTGTATCGGGTCATTTCCAGAAGTAGATTTGTCTTCTCTACCCTCTCTTTCCCTCTTGTGCTATGGCGGGATAGGTGCGAGTCTTCAAACGCTCAGTTTGGAACCAGGAGCCATTCAACACACCTTGATTCATTATCTGGATGTTCAGTATGAACTTGCAATAGCATGGGGGACTCAAAAACCAGTGGCTTTCCTATTGAACATCAATAAAACATTGGCTTACCATAATATGTGAAAACATCCAAATCATAGTGTGATGTTGAACACATATGGTTTCCCAAAATCATCCGAACCAGATTTTGGGTTTATACATATCCAAATCATCCATGTGTAAACCTATCACAATGTTTGGAGAAAAATTGTTTTCCCCCATTTTTTCACCTCTGCAAGGTGCCAGGCTTCACAACGTAGACACCATAGACCTTGGAGAAACCATTTGAAACCACGGTTACGCTAAAGTATGTTATGGGTGATTAGTATTGATGGTCTAATTTTTATCGATGATAGTTGATCTATAGTTGATCTACAGTTGATCTATAGATTGTTTGTAGATGATCAGTGGGTAAAGTCATGGCTTAGCCGGTTTGCCCCAAAACTTTCAAACTGCGCAACACGAAAAAATCACCTGAATCGGATTTTTCTGGGTGATTTTCGTCCCATATGACCTGTTGAATTTTTGGCTCCAGGCGTCGCTTTTGCGCTCGACAAACTGCTTCACCTCTTCGGGGATGTGCCAGGCCTGTTGTGCATGGATGTGGCCTATGCTTAGCTCATAGACATGTTTCAAGTCTTGAAAAACAAACAACTCTAAATTGGTACAGTATGGATTTTGGATAATACAAATATATACAACTATATGTATATATAAATATGTATATATATATATATTATAAACACATATAATATATAGATATATGTGTATGTTATATTATGTAATATACACATTGTCTTTGTGAATGGCTTCCGGACAACTATGCCCCCTCAACAACCCATCACCAGCACGCGGTGTCGTTGTGCTAGGCCTTTAGTACTAGCTAGCTCTACTATGTCCTGTAAGCAGCTCAATAAAGCCATCAAGTTGAAAGCTTTCTTCAATTAGTCTTGACATTGTCTATGTTGTGTTTACATTATGTTGTTCGTGGATCATAGTGGACACGAATCAAAATTGATCAATGAAAACATTCTAATATCACTAAATGCAGCTAAATGCGAGCTGTTGCATTTGCTCGTACGCTGCTTGGACCATGCTGGACCCCTCCTCTAGGCACTCTAGGCTTCCCAGCATTCATGAGCACACTGCGAAGGAAGAGTGCAGCATCCGAGCCAGCAGGACCTGAACAACGTGGGCGGAGAAGAAACGTTGAGAAACTTCCTTGGGCATCTTCTCTCAAATTTTATATATCATTTTAGGATTTTAGGTCGAAGTTCCAGCACTTTTCCAAAGTCTGTGACCTGATGCGAGCTGACATCAATGAGCTCACAAAGTTCTTGTTCTGGGACCATCACAACAGCGGCAAAGGCTGAATGCCATAATTGCCAGGTTAACATGGTTGGGCTCCTGGATACAACACACAAAGCACACACCTATCTTGTCCGTGTGCCCCCTGCTTCAACACATCAGCATTTGAGGTGCTATGCGCAACCACATATGTTCTCCCCATTTATTCATCTTGCAAACTGAACTTCCATGTCCACCAAAAAAAGGAGCCAAGGGACAGTGTACATCTTCACATACCTTCTTGCTGCCATAGCCGGAGTCCGCTAGAACTTAGAACATGTCGAACCTGTCGCCTATGTCTTCAACATGTCTGCAACATGACGCACACACTCACACACACTTTGTGACTTCCATGGAGTTCCACAGCATCTCTGAAGCCCAGTCAAGTCCTGGTATGGTGCCACCGCCTTGGTGGAAATCACGACTGTCTATAGCATAGCATGCATAGCCATCCCGGCGCTGAGGATTTTGGTCACTTGGTTCACTTAGCTCTGAGCCACCATTCCCATCCTTTCGCCTCAGAGACGAAAGGATTTCAGTAGAAATGCCATGGAAAGAGCTGAAATGCTCCTTGACACTTGGAGCTTTTGGCCACCCACTGGTGCTGATGTATGAATATCCGTGACAAACTCTGGCGATCCTTTCAAGTTCATGGCAAGATGATACACAGCACTTCAGTCGCTGTTACGAGACCACAACACTTGTGCCCAGTGGCAACATCTGAGAACCCATGTCTTGGTGTCGCTGGGCAGAGGTGACCTGCTTCTGTGTATCCGGTGGATCCAGAGGATCTGTCTCTTGTGACATGTATGGAATTGATGGTTCACATGTAGGGGTTTCCATCCATGGGGCTGGATGGGTTGGAAAATCCCCATGAAATGGATGATTTGGGGGTACCCCCATTTCAGGAAACCTCCATGTGTTTTCTTTAAGGCTGATGCTCTCTTGGTGGTTCTTGTGTCTGCAAGTTGCTGCTAGGGAATGCTCTGGAATTTGCTGCTAGGCTGCCGTAGAACGTCCACAATCCATGGCAAGAACTTCATGCGAAGGCTGCGCACCAACCTGACAGCAGAAAACATGAGAGGATCGTTCCTTGGAGGTATCGGCAATCAAGCGCAAGTTCAATAAAATGCAGGTTCAAAATACTTCAAAAGTGTTCAAAACTTGAATCGAAGATGGAGGTTTGCACATAGGCCATCGCAAACGCAGCTGTTCAACTCCCGTGAATGGATAGATCGAGCAACTTGCTGCAAAGTCGACGGAAGACATAGTTGCATGCAACACATTTTCTACTTGTGGGCTGGGATCTCAAATGAACGCTGTGCAAGTTGGTTTGGTGACCAAACCACGGCCAGTTGAGAATCTCCCGTCAAAACGACTGAGCTGAGAACTGCAAACCACCGTCGGAACCTAATTCTCCATTTGCGGCTCAAGTGAGCTAGACCGATACAGGATGCAGCTCTAGAAAAGCTTCCCCATGAACAAGTAGAAGGTTTGCAGCAAAACGCTTCCAGATTGTTTTTTGGGCTGTGTCGTGCTGTGTCAATTTAGCAATTTAGCAACACATGTGGGCTACTGTCACTGGTGACATAGAAGGAGGTTGCATGGGATGATCATAGGCGAATTGCCTCTTTTATCGGCTACTTTCAAACTACTTTCAAATACAAAAACAGATATACAATCAGGTTTTCCTCCCATTCCCCCGATATCAGTTATACCGAGTTATACCCACCTGAAATGGGACCGCCACAAATGAATCCAATACATTGAATGCATTGGGGTATAACTTACGGTATAACTATGTATAACTTTTGTATTCAAGCGGAAGTCACCCTCTGGCCTGAGTGCGAAGTCGCTGCATCCTTGAGGAGCAGTCACTAGTCATCACTAGTCACTGTTTTTTGGAAACGTTGGACACAACAAGTTTGGACATCTCTTCATTCTTTATCATTCTTTCCTATTCTGTCTCAAGTTTTTGAGATGTTTAAGATTTTTTCAAACATGAAATGCGATCTGCATGATGCGCCTCCAGAAGCTCTGCCAAGACATTTTTGTGCACCAGGTATCCGAGGCCTGGAGGAAACTCCAAACATCTCCGAGTCCTTTCCGAGTCCAAGTCGTTTCTGTCCAAGTCGTCCAAGTTTGCATAGAGCTGACATCAAGGAGCACACATAGCCCATCTGAGGATGAATAGCTCACCTGGAGTCAAAGACCGCAGCAAACAGGCTCTGAATGCTTTGTGCATATCCTTATTCCTTGATCATCAATACGTGTTTTATATTGTTTTATCATGTTTTATCCTTTTCTTGTAGACACATTTGTTGGCATCTTTTTTGTCAACATTCAGCTGTCAAGAACACCGAACACCTATCTGTCTGAGGCCAGGGACCTTCAGTCGTTGGCGATCCAGCTGGATGTAGTACAGCGGAAGGTCCTGTGCAAATGTTGGCTTGGAACAATCAAACCAACTTCACACTAGAGGTGAATGAAAACACAGGAATTGACCGACTGATGGTCTTGAAATGCAGTGGATCCAATTGTGAGCTCTGTACCTTCCGTACCCCAAAGGGCAACAAGTCAAAGTATCGCTGCGGAAAAAGGTGAACAAACACACCATCCAGAGAAACCCACAAAAGAAACACCAGCATCAGAAACTGCATGGAAAGATCTTGGCACGATCTTTGAGGGAAGGCTTCATACCGCTGCGCTTTCGCAAAGATCATGCACCTAAACACGTCAGATTACATCTAATTACCATCAAACACACCTAAGATCATCAAATATCATTTGTAAAATATATACTGCAATTCTTTGGCAACAACCAGGTTCTTCTTGCACTTTGGAGCGTCTTTCCTCCAACATCAAGAGAGTGGGCCCAATTTGACCATGACACCGCTGGACATCCTGACCCTGGCCTCATCGTAGAAGGTCATCACAGCATGTTTGCTGCTAAGAGGACGGCCATGTCCAACATGCCTCGCTACTCGTTCCAACGTCTGGGTCAAAACCCATTACACGATCTTTTTTTGGTGGGGTCTTCACTTCCATAAATCATCATAATTCCAGCGATCTTGATGTCCACCTTAAAGTACCATGGTTTTGACTCATACCCTCCGCATCCCAGCGGCCTTTCAAAGAGTATACTCCCAGCTCCGGGGTCTCTGTCCATTGGCCTTGTACGAGTCATCGCTTGGCTGACAAATCTGCAGTCTGTCGGAGGCGAAAAGACCACTGAGTTCGACACGTGTCGACATAGACCTGCCCAACGGATTGAAGTCATAAACCCAATTTCATGCGTATTCGGTATTCAGGCTTTGAACCATCTTTGAACTCGTAGTTTGCAATGCAATGTCAGGATTGAAGAAGACCTCTTCAATCCATAGACTTCTAAACTTCAATTCTCGATCAACGAAGTCTTGTTTCGGATCTTCCATCGTCAATCCTGGCTTTGGGGATGTCGTCTGCAAACATTTACAGAACGCCCCTGCAGAATTTCCCACAAAGCACAACAGGATATCTTGTTATATGATATTTTCCATTATGTCCCTCAAATATCTTCCTCCACACATACATTACATTACATTACATTGCATTACATTACATTGCATTGCATTGCATTGCATTGCATTGCATTGCATTGCATTGCATTACATTACATTACATTACAATACAAACATTACATACATACCATTCAACAAGAACAATGTACAGTGCTATTTATATATATAATCTTACATATAATGTACATATATATATATATATATATGATATCATTATATGTATATGTACAAACATATATTGATATGATGAAATAATATTATATGATATTGTATGACTACATTACATACATGTTCGATAGTATCACCCCCCAAAAATAGCTTGTGGACCAACTTCCAGGCCTTGTCGGCCTTTGCCTGGGATACAAAGCTCCGGCGTTGCGCAGACGTCGAACCTGGTCCATTCTTCTCTGCCTCGGTCCAAAGATGTCCAACACTGCCAGCTTTTTCAAAAGTATGGCATTATGGGAATGGACTCTGATAGTCTTCGATACGTAATCGCACACCCATGGCAGCTCTTGGTTCCCAGCAGGACGGGGTGCATCATCTTCAGAATCCGACAAGTGCTGCACAGTTGGCCTAGGAATCCGACAGGCTGCCAGAATCTGCCAGAATTTCCAACGAAAATTTCAAGAGCTTTTGGACTGAGGCTTGGGGGCGGGCGGCTGGCGACAGTCAAGCTGAGCGTGGTAGATGCTTTGGAGAATTGCAACCTACACAAGGATCTCTGTGGAGGAGCAAATCCAACACTTTTGCAAAGCTTTTCGCAAACAAAATGTAATCCAAATATATCCCAATATTATCAAATATTGATATCTTGTACTTGTCATGAACAGCATATTGAAGGATGAAGACCTTTCCGCGTGCGGCTTTCTGTGAATAAGTATGCAACTCAGGTCCTTCAGTGTGAATGATGCAGGTATCCAACAGAAACAGCTGCCCTGGCAACAGAAGAAAACATGCAACTCTGCCAGTGCGTCATCCTCCTTAAGGCTTTGACTCCACGCTTCGCGAAACCTGATTTTGTCACCTCAGCCAGGCTGGGATAAGGCAAAAAACTGTCAACAGGGCATCTACGAGAGCCAAAGCTATCAACACAAATCAACAGATGGATTTTGCCAGCATCTTGCCGCCAAGTCACATGGATATGTTTTGCCAAACACCGCTCTCGTGGAAGGTGCTCGCCACGATAGCAAGCCTGAGATTAGACATTCTGCTCATGACTTTGGAACTGCCAGAAATCAGAGCAGCTACTTGCTATTTTCAAGATTTCCAAGTCAGCTCCCTGTTGAAATAGCTTCACAATGCCATGGAATCTGTGGACCACCATCAGGGCCCGCCTCAAGCATCAGCTCAAGCTGTGTCCATGCCTGGGTCGTCATAGGCCTCGAGAATGTGATTATCTCCTCTCATCTTCTTTTTATCCTTTGACATACATGAAATTCATACATCTCACTGATCCAGGTCTCTATGTTCTCTATCCAATACCCGCTCAACACCAAGAACAAAGCAACCGAGAAAAAATAGGTCATGCAGCTGTGGGCATATGTACTATGCAAGCAAGTATCTACACAAGCAAACAACATGATGACATGGGGCCTTCTGTTTGTGTATCCCTTACATCAAGGCACAACTCTGATCTTCTGAGAATTCCTCTGAGAATCTCCGGGAAAAGAAATCTCAAAGGCCATGCCACGGTGGAACCGGTCGACCGCTGGGTTCCCTGGCGATCCAACGATTCCAGCCTTTGATCCAATGGGCACCAGCAACCGCTGGAGGACCTGACCCATCTGCGATCACTGACGCTTTCCCATAAAATAATATAAAATAGCTATACAGACATATACTTATTTGTTTAATTTGGAATACATATAATATACATATATATGTATCAAAACATTATGATCAATCATGAAATTCGGATGTACCCTTTTTTACAGACAAACCCATCGGTGTTCCGTTGTGAGAACAGAACGTCTTCAAGTATTAGCTCTTGTAGCCACCTGAGGCAGCAGCCCGGCCCAGACTCGACAGAGAATGCGGTTCCTCTTGATGAACAAAGGGTACCTGCATCGTGGCCTTGGTGTCGCATTCGCTTTGCGAATGGTATATGCCGAGCCCTGTCACGGGGTTCACGGGGTTCACGGGGATCCGACCCATCGGCGCAGCGACTCTTCACGAATCAAACCACCCAAGTCATCGCCTTGGCCGCGCTGCCTCTTGCGATGGCCTTCTCAGTCATGGCCTTTTCTAGGGATTTCCCTGTTTGACAAACGCTTACCGATAGTCTTTTAGTATGATAAGCTCTGCGGTGATTGGACATCTACAAGCATACTGCACATGATATGATAAACAAATAAACATCTATAAACATGGGAGGTCTCGAATTTGAAGAAATACTCCTGAAATGAAAGGCTTCTTGGGATTTTTGGAGATCTCTTGAAAGATCTTGAAAGCTATCACTGGGCCTATAGCATGCTAGAGACTGGGCGTGAGACGTTGTTGGGATTTCATCTTCCAAAGAATGCGGAGTAAGACTTCAGCCAGAAATTGCCTCAGAAGATCAAGGTGTCCACAGTGTCCACAGACACTTCCAGTGACAAGGTACATCTTTTCATGTTTTTCTAGGGTCACAGCTCATTCTGCTGATACTGCTGCAGTTTGCCTAGGATGTGGGTCAAAATAAAGATGCCCAAGTGTCCAAGCCAAAGGTAAATGGAGCAGGCAAATGTGATGCAAGCAGGCATTGGAGGGAGTAAATAGTTGTATATATATATATATTAATTTGTATATACATACAAATACATGAGGTTAACTAAGAAAGACCTCTTGTGGAGGTCGCAGCCGCAATCGCTATATGGTACACGACGAGGGCTTTGAGAAATGAACAAATGATGGTTTCATGATCAACAAAGACTGCTGGAGAGGCACAACAACAACATCAACATACTGAAGGCCCAAAAAAACCTCCAATATAAGTATAAGGTAACAAAAACTCATACACATGCTGAAAGTAACACAAAATCAACCCTGGCAGGCCTCGAACTCACAAGATGCATTCATCTAAGGCAAAGGACGAACTTCGGCAACCAGCTCTTCATCACTTTCTGGCAAGTCCTTCGCCGAGCTCAAACCATACCATAAAATGTTTCACTTTCCACGTGTGGTATTGTTTGCATGCCTGCTCCCCTCTATATAGTTTCGAATATGCCGAATATGTGGCTGGTGCTTCAAGCAGTCCACTATCTTCATGAACTGCATAACAAAAATCATGACTGGCAAACAAGCCATTTGCTGTTTGAACAATAAGATTGTATTAAAGAGCAAGCATGGTGGAAACATAGGAAATGGATGGAGATGGATGGAAGCGGACTGAACAGGCTAATCAGCAGCTAGCATGGATAGACTCTGCTAGGAAGGCTCCTGCATAGAAACTTGCTGCTCAACCTGCCAGGATTCCGAGGTACCAGGCCGCAAGGCGATCAATGATGTCCAATGTCCATCAGTAGGCATCAGTGGATATGAGTAAAATACAGTAACAATTAGTAAATATCATGGACAGCATCACAGCTCCTTTACCTTCCGGTAATCAAACATGGCATGAAAAATCATCCATTTAGTTCAGGGATTCCCCATATGTTCCCTTGGTTTTCCCTATGTTTTTCCCATTCAAACCATCCATTTCTATCCATTTCTAGGGGATTTCCCAGCCATGTTGGATTCCCGGAGCGCGTGGCCCACGTGGCCTTGTTGGAGGTTGCGCTCAGTTCCATTAAGGCCTTGTCCACAGCCAGACCTCGAAGCCCCAAACCCTGCACCATAGTATCGGAAGATATTGAGGAATGGGTATATGTTGAGGAGATCATGGGATATCATTGATATAATATATAATGGGATAATATATTTTAATGGGACAACTTGACATCATATCGAAAACTGTCTTCGATATGTTTCTGAAAGCAGAAATAAGCAAAGCAAACAAATTTCATGCGCTGGTCAGAGTCAGATTGTGATCACAGGTTTCACAGGTGCCCCACCATCATTCCTCTGGGTTCCAAGACACATCCTTGGAAGGTGCCGATCATTTGGGATCAAGATTGTGTTCCAAAGAGAGATTTCAAAAGAAACTGCAAGGTTGTCCAGTTGTCCAAACCCCCAAATGTATACGTACAAGGTCACAAGTTTCTACCATGCGGGCGAGAATCTGCCATGCAACACTCACCTCAGTTGAGACGAACCAGAGACACTCGTGAACTGCTCAAGTTTTCTGTCCTTCTTCGGTGTCCCACATGCTGTCTTGACTCGGGTTCAAGCGAGAAGTTGCAACACCCGCAGCGCTTCCGGGCCTAATTGGTGCCCGGATTAACGCAACACCCCCGGTGCGACGAGGAAAACCATTGCAAAAACATGCAAAACTGGAAATGAATGGAGCCACAGCCAGTTGAACAAATGGCAAGCGGTTTACCTTTAAAGCACGTTCAATAAATCCGCCTGCGCCGAAAGTGCTGAGGCGTGGTAGTTTAGCAGTCGTTGGTTCAACCCATGTAGCCGGTGGTGCAGCATTAGCTGGGGGGGGCATTTTCGACCCGGCAGGCCGCCAAAAGGCCAAAAAACGCACGGAATAGTAATTTGCACACTTTGCAGATCAGCACAACATCGGCCAAATGCATCCAAATGCATCATTTCGATCCAACATGGCCGCAACATCGGCTCCACTTGGTGTCAACTTCGGCCAAGATGGCCCCAATTTCAACTTGGCCCCGCGTCACTCCAACTTCGGCCCAACTTGGCTCCAATATGGCGCAGCTTCACCCCAAGTTGGACCATTTGGACCCGTTTGGGGGCAACTTCGGCCCAAGTTGGGGTCCACATGGCTTCAAAACGTCACTCTTGGGCCCAACTTGGTATGCAGTTGCCGCCAAAGGGCGGCAAGTTGGGCAATGTTGCGCATGACCTGGACGTCCACGTGCGTCGCGTGGCTTCAACTTGGTGTCCATCTGGATCGATTTGGGCCCAACTTCAGTTCAACATGACCCATTGGCTCCAACTTGGGCTCCAATTGGGTGCAAGATAGCACCGCTTGGGTCCATGTTGGCCTTTTTTTTGGGGGGCAGCCGGGTCCGGGCCGAGCCCGGGCCAATTCTCCACACTCAATTGGGCCAACTTCGGCGCCAGATGCCCCCCGCACAAGACCAAGTTGTACATCTTAAGCCCAACTTGCGTCCAAATGTGCCCAAGTTGTGCCATGTTGGACCCCATTTGGGCTCAAGTTGGGCCCAAGTTGGAGCCAACTGGCCCGAGTTCGGCGCAAGTTAGGCCCAAATTTGCTCCTGTTTGGCCCAACTTAAGGCCAAGGACGGCCAAGTTTGACCCCACTCGGCTTTTGTTGGGCCACGTAGGCGCTCCTTTCCTCTCTGTCCTATTCTCTGGGTGCGGGCGGTTCTCGTCACGAAGGGACTCGAATATTCTAGTTGTTGCAGAAACCAGGCCTCTTTTCACTGCGAACGAAGCAAGCTCAAGGGCTGTTGCACGGACTTCCACATCTGAGGAGCTTGCTGAAACTGAGGTTCACAAGCTTGTGCGAATGGCAAAGTGGCCACAACTTGGCGGCAAATTGATCACGAGAGGATCCTATTTCTGAAAAGGTTTGAGGTATCTAGCACTGATCATGCAGGTGACCCTGCACTGCTTTTGATCTGTTCGACTTTGTTAAAGCACTGAACTACAAAATCGACAAAGTTTCCCAGAGTTCGCCAGGTGCAAATTAGGAAACGCACTGGAGCCTGGAGCATAGCTACTCAACATGACTGAGGCCGCTGGCCAAGTAACGACGAGACCTGTGTGCAACATTCCCAATGCGCGCACGGCAAATCATGGTACTATATGGTACTTATTTTCGAGATTCCCCGTTACTCAAATCATTGTGATAAGCACAAGATAGCACAAGAATCAATGGTTCCAATCTGACCATGGCTGATGCGTTTCCAGCTCTAAAAAGCAACAGGCCCATCAGCAATGTCTGCAGCCTCAAGGTCAAATCGCCCAAGGTCACGGGTGGCTCCGAGGGGTCTCTGGAAGTAGGAAAGACCATGACCCAAGACCTGCAGTGAGTTGCAGTGACCCAGCAATGTCCATCAGATTTCAGAGATTTTCAGAGGGCATTTCTGTGCTTGTGATGTGAAACGAGTTGAATCTAGTTGAGGCATTTTTTGGTCCTGGTCCTTCTGCTAGATGCCTCATCTTGGCCCACGGCTTATTTCTGAGGTCTTGGCTGATCTTCAGCCTTTCGCAAGTAACAACCATCCATGGCCAAGACTGGGCTGGGTGCCTGGTCAATGAATTGCCACGCCTCGGTCCAAGGTGATTGGAGTCGAAACTCCCCATGTGAGATGTTCAAATGACAGTGAAACCAGTGATTTTTTACAGACAGATTCAGCACGACTTCTAACTTATTGTATTTTCTATTGTTTTCTTGTACCCAAATGCAACGTCTTTTCTCTACCCTCAGTGTCGCAGGAAGGTCTTGAACCTACAATATCAGCATGAGCCCAAGGCATGGTCTGATCTGCATCATACACATGCAGTGTGTTGGCGGGGAGACATGATGGACATTCTCGAGAGTTTCTAGCGCTGACGCTAAAACACCTACCCCGGAGGCAAGGCTGTAACTCCTAAATAATATGGAGGTTTCCTAAAATAGGGGTACCCCCAAATCATCCATTTTAATAGGATTTTCCATTATAAACCATCCATTCTTGGGTACACCCATTTTAGGAAACCCCCATATATGCACACACAAATCCAAACAATCTGAAATGGTGCTCAAGACTCGCCTCTGCATTTGTTGCAAATGCCTTCCAAACTTGGTCCCCTTGGTCAATCGTCCTGACAGTTTCAGTCTACCCTTTTGTGCAAAATCAGCTTACTTGCACACAGGTCAAAGTACTTCGTAAACATGTGAGGTACAAGAAAATGCTGAGGACCCGGTGGGAATGACCGAATTCTCTATATTAATGTTAATCTATATGATCATATTATTAACATTAATTAACTATATACTATCAAGGCCACAGATGGCTTAAGTGAACTAGCTGCTTCCAACTGACCAGCATTTCACTGCAAAGCCAATGGTCCTTGCTTTGCTCACTGAACTCCTGAAGGTCAGCATTTTCTGAAACTGCATTAAACTGGGATGGATCGGCAATGAAGATGAAGACATTCTATCATATTTCCAATTCATTATTCACATGTAACGTAGAATGTAGAATAGACTTTTCGAGTTCATGTTCTGTTCTAATTTCATGTCCTACAGTGCAATATCATGCTCGACACTGCCTTATTTTTCATGTTTTTTTTGAATCCTTTCGAAAGTTCCACTGAGTTTCTGACAGTCGGAAGAATCCCTGGCTCTTGGAAGAATGCCACAAAACAGGCTCGAGCCTGGGGACACATCACATCTTCGCATCACATCTTGCACTTCCGGTCGCGAGTAGCAGACTAAGTAGCCTAGTCACTACACAAGGCTTGCTGCCTTGCAGCGACGTGCTGCGGCGTGTTGCACTTTGGTCTGGTTTCCATTGTTGCTCCCCTCTGGCCGTGTTTAAGTCAAACTATATAGAACCTTCTAAGACTTCTAAGTATACACAGTATTATTCCTAATATCATTCCAATATCTTTCCAATTGATTTCCAAGGGTTCGATGCCATTCCGTCTCCCGTTTGTAAGGCTCGGACCCTGGTCGCACTCGAAGTGCGGCATGTAGATACTGTGCTGGCCTTGGAGGAAGCAAGGTCACTACGCCTTTTTGTACACAGCCACTTGTGAACACAGTTCCATAAAACATATCAACAACAGATCTCAAAAGACGACATGCAGCACTTGTGGCCTTGTCCGCCCATGCAAATCACTGCACATGTGAAATCTAGAAGTGCTTCATAGTGCTTCTTTGCAAGCTTAGCTCACGGCTCAGACACAATTTGGACCACATCGCCAGCCGAGATTACAGGACATGTCCCTTTCCAGTCTGATGCATTCAAGCTTCGCAAGTCTGGCCAATCGAATCGGCCATATGTGCGAGTGCTGGAACCAATGCTGCGTCCATCGCTGCCAACTTCTGCAAAAAATGCAGGGCTGCCTTCGTCCAATTGCAGTTCGTGTCGCGCAGAAGCCTCATCTGGCAGGTCTGAGAAATCCTCACGCTTCCGAAGATTTCCAGCTGGCAACGAGCAAAGCAACTGCATGTTGCTTTGCAACAAATAAGGTGGACTGACATCAAAATCTTGAGCAAACAACTCTCCAACAAATTGGGTCTTCTCCAAATGCCTTTGGAAGGTCACTTTCCGTAACTGCAGTCTTTGGATGTTTGCAATGCGGTCGCACACCATTGCAAAGCGTGGAATGCGACATTTGACGCTGCCAGAAGCTTTGTCGCGTCGACCATAGTAGTTTTCATGCAGCCATCGCACTTCCTCCATGGTCTGGGCACTGACAGGAAGGTTATATGTTTGATATGCCTTTGCCAAAGCCTCCATCTCCAAACCCTCGTTCTCGGAAGTCAGGCCGTGTAGCAAGAAGAATGCATCGAACAGAGCTGCCACGTTTGCATCTGGAGGCTCAAATCCCTCTTGCTCCTCTGCTAACGCACTTACCAGCTGCTCAAAGAAGTGCCCAATCTTCATGGGCGTTTCGGATGGAACCGTGCTTGTTCGAAGCAGAAGCACAAAATCTGCTAGAACAGTAACACGAGTCACCAATTGCAGGGTGTCAAACTTCCCATCCGCCAAAGCAATGACCAATGCGGGTTCTTTTGCACACAAGTCACGTCGGAGTGCAGCACCAACTGCTTTGGAAATTGTCGCCAAAGCTGTCTCCAAGCGTTTTCCTGCTTGCAAACCTGAATCAGTTGACTCAATGACCAAGTCTTCTGTTTCAAACGGCTCTGGGTGAGGCAATTTGAAATGCAGCAGCAACATGTTGAGCCATTGCGCAGTGAGAACTGCTGAATCTCGCGTTCGCACCAAAATCGGAACATCTCTTGCCCCGTCATCGATCCAACGTACGTCGATGTCTGTGGGCAAGGGACCGCGCACATACATCCTGCGCAGAGAGGCAGGCCCTGTTCTGCTGTATGCTTCATGAACATCATCCCAAATGGACTTGAAATCGGCCTGGTCCTCTGATCGAACGCACTGAACGAGATCTTGATAGGAAATACCAGCTGCCTTGAACCAGCATAAAATACATCCAGCTACGAATTGTCTTTGATGATCTGCTCCATGATCGAAATAGACTTGCAAATCTGGATTGCTGGACCGAAGGGCCAGGAACAGCCCAAGGTTGAAGCGGACACTGGCCTCGGAAATGCCTGAGTTGAGCTGTGGATAGAAGTCATGTGCAGCCGTGTCCAGGGATGGTATCACTGATCCATGGCACCTTCTGAGCAATTGATGACGCAATGAGCTTGGAAGTGCGCGAGCGTGCCAGCGGATGCAATAAGGTGGATATTCCTCTTGATCTTCCTGTCCAAGCAGCAGGGTCCGCACCTTGTCAGCGGAAACAACTTTGCACATTAAGACATGATTATCCTGAGGATCAGTTACATCAGTTACCTTTGCAGGGAAAATCGGCACTTTTGCCTTGCCAAAACCAAATGACACCAAAATTTCAATGCTTGGATACTAGCAAGATGAGCAATAGGTGAACATTTTGAACCGCCAAGCATCACCTTCATCGTGGAAGCGCCACGTGCATCAGCCTGGGGTCCATGGACCCATGGTGCCTTCTCGGTTAAAGTGTTGTAGACACCCAAGGGCAGAGTCTCAGGTGTAACCAAGAACTTGGCCAAAACAGACAAACCGAAACGCATGGGCTTGCAGCGCTCAACGAAGGGAATGCCTGGGCAAAAGATCTTTTTGGCCAAACTGGTAACTTATGTCACCTGCCTGTACAATGTGCATGATTGATCATATTTTGTAGAGATGTTGAGTCAAGCTTTGATTGACAAACGGTAGCTTTGCCAAGGTTGCTCCCCCCTTTCCCACCTGTGTTCAAGGCGGCGACGAAAATCGGTCCGGAGGAAGCTGGGGGCAAAGCCCAAAATGGCAACTGTCTATCTGGACTTTGACTCCAGCAATACCACAGCAATGCGAGGTCACTGGGAGTTGGAGTTGATTCTTTTTGGAGCTTGCAAAAGAGAGCTGCGCAAGATGCATCATCCAACATCGCTTTGTGGATAGCATAGCTTGACTCAATGTGTGCCATGGTGATCTCAGGCATGGACTGCCGAAAGTATTGGATGTAGAGATCTTGCAGCAGTGTACAGCTGTCGAGAGACAGCTGCAACGGCCTGCCTCCAGCCGATCCGTGGGCCACCATTGCAAGGTAGTTACCCAAACTCTGCGACTGCAAAGCAGAGTAGAGGGCAGGGAGAAAAGGATTCTGAGACGAGGACAACAAACTCCGACCGGCACTTCTGAGACTCGTATTCAAAGGTTTCATGATCTTGCTCACCTCCTCATCCGTGCTGGACAGAATCTTCAAAATGGTTAAGACTAGCGTGTCGGAGCTGGGCACGTTCTCCAAGACTTCACAAAGGAAACGCTCTGCAAACTGCGCTCCTTCCAGGGTCATCTGCTTGGAGATGGCGGAAATCAGCGGCTTTCGCAGAAGTGTCTCGACGATTTCGACATTTGGCGCATACTCCAGGACCGCTGCATGTGCAGCCGCGGTCAGTCGGTGGGCTTCACCACCTGGAGAAATGAGTCATGTCCAAAAGCCAGGCCAAACCACCCTACCCTCATCAGGTCATGACAGGCCAGTGATAGGTCATGTATGTACACAAATGTATTTACTTAGAGTATACACATCAATGATTATCGGTTGATGGTCATCCATCCCAGATTGGGAATCCTTACATAATGGATGGGTATACAAACCCTATTCATGGATTTATGACAAATTTATGACCATCATCCAATATGTCAATATAGGATAATATAGGTACATACTGGTATATACTGTACAGTAATCCCATAAAATCGAACATGGCACATATGTATACATATGTATGATATATTGTCAACTCATTTCTCCTTTTCTTAAACGACTCTCAACTGATTTCCGTATTTCGTCCGCCTGAGCTCAAAGATTGCCAGGCCAAAACATCATAGCCCAGGAGTTCCTCGAAACCTTGGAGTTGCTGATCCGGCGCCCCTCAAAATTTGGGGAATCTATATGGAATATTTCAAGGGAATCTACAACTATAGAAATATTCCCCATAGATTCCCCAAATCGTGGAATTCCCATTGGGAAAATGAGCCAAATCACCTTAAACATCCTTAAACAAAACCAGGAAACTGGAGGCTAAAGCAATGCCAACTTCCCTGCGCTTCAGTTGTTCAGCATGGTCTGGACAGAAGAGTAAGGAGACAACCTGCGAACAAATAGGATGAACCCTGGAATTTACCATGATTTACTGCGGTGAAATTGAGATAAATCTTATGTGGGCCACTAGATTCCCTGGACCTTATATCGCTTTGCAATGGTTTACCCCCACAAGCATCATTTGAATCAGAATACTGTTCACATTGCTGAGCCACTGCTCTTCCGACTTTGCCGGTCTTGGATAACAACCTGTGAAGGGGTAGGTCAGTCTCCAGCAAGAAGCGCTTGATCTCATGCTGTGAGTTCAGCACATCGATTCCATCCAGGGAAATCAACATTGAGGCGACTCTCATGAGAAGGTCTGAGCGTCCTCTAGGGCAAAGCATCACGTTTGATCGCACCAGCTCCTGAATTTCTGTCTCAGTCATATGACACCCATGGGACCCATGGATGCCATGGCCGCTTTGTAACGTTGACTCCGGGAGGATGGTGAGCAGCCATTTCACTGCGGCGACTCTGGAGCTCAACTCTGAAGTATCGGAGCTATTGGAAGCGTTGGAACCATCTGCCAATTCCAAAAGATCTGCTGTGCATTCCAAGTCGCGCAGCAGCTTTCGGGTCACCTCTGCAGCCAATCTGCCTTGTGGTGTCCCGGTGTCGCCATGCAGATACGTGAGACCAAGTTCAATGGCCCGAGAAGGTGGTAGACAGAGGAATAGACGAAAGGTGTCCACGCCAAGACCTGCAAGTTGAAGGAATAGACCTGGTTTGATGTCCAAAGCTGTTCGCCAAGATTCCGAGAAGGACGCCCAATCCAGTTCGCGATTTTGTAGACACTGCCGTTCCAGTACCTCTTGCTGTACATCAAACACCAAGGAGCAGTGCTGATTCATGCGTATAATATACTGATCCTTCTGTCTTCCTCTCAAACCAATGCAGGAGTGATAAAAGCGACAAAACAAATTGAAAGAACAGGCGGTTCCCCATTTTTGGACTTTTGGATACTTTTGGAACCATAATATCATCAATTTGTCATCAATCGTATACAAGTTGGTTCATGTTGGTTCTATCCCCCATGGAATCTCCATTAAATCTCCGATGGACTGCCTCTTCAGGATCTTCGCTTTGATGTGCAGGGCCTTAGTGGGGGCAGAACAAGGGCCCTGGTGCCGAGGCTTGGTCAATGCGGTCAACGCCGACCACTGAGAGCTGCCACCAGAGCCCCAATAAGCTGCAGTTGGCACCTGCGGCTGCGCCATGAGGATTACATGCCTCTATAGGATGCTTTTAAACAAACCATATCAAAACATCTATGAAACACTCTGAAAAAGGGCATGACATGGAATCAAACAAAACCATCTTGCACAAAGTCTGGTTAGTCAGTTAGTCCATGTCAGGTTTTGACTTCCGCGGAAACGGTTGGAGTCTGTGCAAACGGGTCAGTTCCACTTTTTTCGCTTCAGCATATCAATGTACAAGATGATTGCAATATGTACACCTGAAAACACATGGCCTCCCAATTCTCGACAGAAGATTCGAGTCTTGCAGTTGCTTGCTCCAGCAAATCCTTCCACATCAGGTCGCACCCAATCGAAACATCATTCTGTTGCATTCTTTTGCAGTTGAAGCCGTTGATGCTGAAAAATGGGTCTGTCTGAGAAGTGGGCATAATTAATCCCATTTCCATCTCATGGACTATCATCATCTTCCAATTATTATGTGGTCACACATGTCATAAATTGGTGGGCCATCCCCCATTATTTTGAATGGATATGAATGGCCCACTGGTGATAGTCCATGTAGAGTCATGATAATCCATGGTTCATACATGTTCCTAAATTGTTGAACAAAGCCACAGTCTTGATCAGTCAAACTTTACCTTCGAGCGTGGCACCGCCGTTCCATCTGTTCCTCGATGCCGGTGGAGTGCGTGTTGTTCTCAAAGTCCCATTGGGACAAGAAGCGATGCTCGGGGTTTTGACTTGGCCAAAACCAGGATCCTGTCGCGATTGATCCGCAATGGTGTCATGTGAAACCCATGGCGATTGCTGGGAAATCCCCGAACGAGTCGTGGAGATTTGAATAGGTAAATCATGGTAAATCATTGAATTCAATGAGCCATGGGGTCCATAGCAGACTTTTATATTACAGAGACTTGGCGGTCTTGTTTGTTTCGCTCTGCAGCGTTCTGAGGAACAAATGCCATTGAATTTTTCAGGTGCTGTGGCGCAACCATGGCGTGCCTTCTTGATGCACTTTCTGTGGTTCCACCTTTCAAAACGTCGGAAAACGTCGCACTGATACATGACCCGGCACTCACAAGTGATCAGCATGGCAAGATATGAAAAGGCTCTCTGGCTACCGTGAGTCAAGTGACTGAGACTCTTAAAGCTTATGTTCCCAGGTAGCCTTCGAGAAAGTGATCTGACAAGAGCACCCGCTGACAATTGGAAAGTCTCCAGTTCAGGTTGGCTAAGACACACTCATAAGTCATCAGATTCTGTGCAGTATTATCAATATAGTTTTGACTCTGCCTCCATGATTGCGTGTCCCAACTCCAAATGCTTAGGATGTCGGTCGGGCCATGAGAACTCCTGTTAGAATCGGCCTGAAAGCCAACGAAGTCCAAGTAGCGACACCAGGACTCAAGCACACACACCTCCAAATTGTGACATCATGTGACATCCATCATCCAGCACACTCCATCACTTTCAATTTTTTGCTTCGATGCCGCGATGTTTTTTTTGACACACTTTCCAGACATCTCTAGAGACTGGATGTCAGCGTGAAGGTAGCCAAAAGAAAAACACATGTCCGCAATGTCTCGCAGTTGGAGCATCGAAGAGCACAGAGGTACGAGACCCAGTACCAGCATCAACTGTGCTCAACCGGCCTGATCCAAGAACCTGCACACTGGAGAATGGGCGCGGAAGTCGGTGAAGCTCAGGTCCCAAACCTGGAGCTGCATGAGGAGGTGCTAATCCGAAGCTACAACGACAGCAAGTAGGGTGTGTTCTTGTGCGGTCAGGATTGACAAACAGACAAACATTACACTTGTTTGGACTGGTTCTTCCTCTGCTTCTTTTCACTCCATCCGGACTATACCCACACGACTGTCTGATATCATAAACCCTTCTGGCACCTTGTGATCAAGTTCCATTGCAGCACTTCTCCTTAATTCAACGGGAACAACTCGTATGGAAATCGGACAGGGATGATAGTACTATGCAAATAAAGTGTCCAGATCCTTCCAGCTCCAGCCAAGCTTCACCACAAAGCTTGAAACCAAACATCCTGTAGCATATGCCAGCGATCTTGTATCGAAGGCAGTGCCAACCTGGCTGTGCTGAAACTGCGAGGGTCAGCATGGGTCAGCCTGGGCTTCCTGCCTGACTTGTACCTTGGGTACCTTCATCGCCAAGGCTATGGAGAATTCCCGCACAGAGATCCTGGTTCTCAGCTCAGTTAGTGGTTTCCACATGTTGTTATTCTGCAAGCTGACAGGTGCCCAGCAAAATCAGCAAAACAGCCTACTGGGGCTGGTTATGGCTAGTTATATGGGGATACCTGGTGCCAACTTTTCAGCAATTTGGACTGCCTCCCAGCTTCGCAATGCCATTGAGCTCCGGGCGGCAGCCACGTCTGCTCGCAAGATTTGTCTGCCTCACCAAGACAACAGATATCAACAAAATTCAACAAATTTGTGTCAACAGAGTTGCATCGCAAGACGAAAGTCAGTCAACAGGGGTCAACATAATTTATGGTATTTGTGACCGGGACCACAGATTTTGGTCCTGCTGGAGCTGGCATCGCCGCCAAAGCTGCTCCGCAAGCAGCTGGGTCTTTGGCCTTCAGTCGCTGAAAGAATGTAGTGCTGCAGTGGAAAAACGACATGGAGAACCACCACAATCGACACGTCTGCAAATCATCTGAAAAATCTGAAAATGATGGACTCCTACTACTTTAGTAGCTTCAGCTCCGATGTTGCCGAAGTCAATCCTTTCTTTTTGCAATAGTCAGGAGCCATTAGGAAGATTCGAGTCTTAACACGTGACCCACCAGCCTTGATGGCAAGTAGAAGGGTATTTGGAGGTGAGCTGGGCAAAACTTGTCCTCAAGCTTCAACTGACAAGTCTACCGTTGAGATAGACAGTCACATCTGTATCTACATACAGAATCATCTGTATATTAACTACATATGTAGCCGTGCATGTGAATGGAGGTAATTGTATATGTATGTATAGAGTTATATCATAAGATAACATACACATGTGATTAGTTGATATTCATTCGTATTAAATACAGTATGTATAAATGATTACGCATGAATGTATGATCATGTCAGTGGATCCACATATTTGACCGGTGTCACTGCAGAATGCCAATTCCATAAGTTGCAGCAACTCAACCTCCCTTACATTTGTGACAGCATTGCTGCCAGCCCAGTGCTGTTTGAACCGGTGAATCTCGGAGTTGTTCCATGAGTAGATGAAAGGGTGGCTGGGGGGAAAGCAACAACATCAGCACCAGCACAGTTTCCACTTTCAACTATAAATGCTTGAGTGGAGGAGTAGAACTTGCAAGGAAAATCGATCAACACATTCCTGGCGAATGCAACTCACAGCAAACTAAAGTACCACATTTGGAGGTTTCCTAAAATGGGGGTACCCCCAAATCATCCAATTTTTTTGGGGGGTTTTCCACTATAAACACTGCATTTTGGGGATGCCCCATTTATGGAAACCTCTAAGTTCGCCTCTCCTAAAACCAGCTGCAGCGCCCGCATGAAGTCGCTGCTGTGCTTTGCGGATGGTGGAGTGGCCAGTGTCTCATAGTCCTTGATGGAGGTGCAAGCACTAACCAACGGATTTCAAAAGAACTTGTATCATCTTGTATCTATGTCTATCAGAGTCTATCATTGCCTTGCCATCCTTTGGACAAGCTTTTGGAAAAGCCTTTACACCGAGGAGATCGCTATGTTGGGCGCACCTCGAACCTGATTTGTCAGTTGAGTCTATGAGCAAATCTATGGTCAACGCGGAGTTTGAACACAACAGTATTGAGAGATCGCCAGGTTCCGAACATGAACTATGGTTGCTTGAAGGTACTCTGTACCAAGGCGAGTGGTCACACCTTGTGTTTTTTGCGGTCAATTCAACAACTCAAGGACTCGTGGGCCATGTTAATGCCGACAGCAGATTTTATGAAACTCAGGGCCCATGCGAATGCATCTCAAGAATGCGAGAGGCTCTGGAGCGACCAAGACGACCTCGTTTTAAAAAGAAAGAACACTGGAATGTATGTACGAATGATTGTGGAGTAGCAATATTTTGTAGCATCGAAATTGCAACCTCTATTTGAATCTATTTGATCTCTCTAGATATATCAGTGACATATCTCTAGATCATGTCAGGATGTCAGGTTTCCAAGATGAACTCGCTTGGACTCGGGAAATCATCCAGAGTGCCTCGTGGCATCTTGAGGCTCCAAGCCTGAGATCCTGACACGAACTCCAGAAACAAATGCCCGTGCCACCAAATCCTCCAACTTGCTGGGCGTGATAAATCCAACCTCGGTTTTCCCAACACAGGGTTGATGCAGCGGCACACATGGCTCTCTTGATTGCTATATATATATATGAACACATGGTACATGAATGTAGAATATTGTGGATCATTAGATTCATTTCATATCATCAGCTTATGTATATATATATATAATGTATAGACTATAGACATCTATATCATTGTATATTCATATCAAATCCTATAATGCCGAGTACCACACAGCATCTCAGACGCTCCACACATACGCAAAACATCCAGGAAAGCTTGACATTTTCATCTTTAGATCAGTGCCTGACTAAAATCAGATGCAATAAACTGTCAAACGGATACACTCATCCAGAATCATACACGCATATAGTGTGATGCTGTACCATCCGCAACGAATTCGATGCTGGCATTTTTCGACATTTTTCGATACTTTTGGGTTGGCGAAATTGGCTACTGCTAAAGTCTCCAAGATTCTCCAAGGCACTCCCAAGAGGACGATGATTGGTAGCTTGGATGACATGGTTTGATCTCCTGGACACCGATTTGCACGATCGCGAGAGATTTATGGGACTCTGCCTGGCATTTTTGGGTCAGCTCATGGAGAAATCATAGAGAAATCCATAGAGATCCTTGACCAAAGGCCAGGACACATTTATGAAGTGCACTTTACACTTGGTTCATCTTGGTTCCCTAGTGTGAAAGTCTGGATGGATTGCAGTACCTGAAGCATCTTGAAACCCAATGAACAGCAGAAGCCTGCGATTACAGAGAACTTGCAACCCAGTCCGTGGTGAGCCAAGCGGTCGAGAAGCGACTCCACCGGAGCCAACACCTGCCCAGTGTTTTCTTGGCACAGAATGACTATAGCATAGTTCGAAACTTTTATCTTATCCTTTCCCATTCTTGTGTTTTTCATGTCCGAACAGCATGTTTGTGGAAGCAAGACCTTAACCTTATGCACATCATTGCCACTATAAATCATAGTCATAGTATGATTATGTATGATTAGTATTTTATAGTCACTATTGAATCATTGCAAAGATGAGCAACCCAGGCCCAGCGCACCTGCCGTTCTGCATGATTCAATCGGAAACATTTAACTCCATCCATCCGTTCATATCTCTGCTGGATCAGGGCCTCACCAGCATGATCTGCAGTCATCTGAAGTCCGGAAATGGGAAAGCATCGCAGCTGTAGGAGCACCTCATCAGAAGCAACCAGGAGCAGGAGCGTTGATTGAGGCCTTAGAATACGCACAAGATTACTCAAGTGAATCTGAATATTGCGAGGACGAACTTTTCAAGAATGCAGCAACAAATAATAATCCAAGATATTCCAAGTGTGGCACTGATGAGTCTGGCTCCGCCACTGCTGTTCCCGATCCGCCCATGCCTTAGCCAACCGGGCAAACCCAAGAAGCAAGATGCTGCAAGCATGTGGGCTTGGAGTGTGATGTCGTTGATCCATGGGGGTAGCTGCTGCTGAAAAAGGCATCTTCCATAAGACCCCTGTTTCGATGTAAAGTCCAGGGCTTGTACGTGTGCTTCTTTCAGAAAAGCTTGGGATTCCTTCAGATTTCTTGCCTCGGTTCAACATGTTCCATGGAGACGGGCTTTTGAAGATGTAGGAACAATATCCCACGATGAAAGCAATTTTGGCAAGAGCTTTGGTTGTGGTGAAATGATACTCACATACTGACATATTTCAAAGCATCATTGAGCACAGCGGTTGAAGTGACCACTCTTCCAAACTTCCCCAAGGGTTGGGCCCAATCAATGCCAGGACAGGAACCAGCCCTGAGCCGTTTGGAAATTCTGGCATTAAAGTCTCAATATAGTCTGCGCAGTTTACACATCTGGCACATCTCTGGCGCTCTGACTTGCTTCCATCTCTCTTCAAGAGTGTGTCCAAGCCATCCTGAGTCAAAGGTGCTGCTCAGCTGCTCAGCTGCGTTTGCAAAGTTTGCTGAGCTTGGTACCAAAGGACTCATCTCAAGAGGCTTTATTTTCTTGGATGCCAAGGTGGCTTGCCCTAACCTCAGAACCAAGAACATCAATAGACATTCCAATCGTCTTGGCCATGGCACGAAACAGCAAACATAGCAAACCACTTAGGATCTCGGCGCGAATGTATCACGGTACATGGTGGGCGCCTAGGGGACGTGCTGCAATCTCCAAGAAGTGGGATGCTCGACCAGTGTCACACCAAATGTCTTGACAATTCTCGGTGCCCTACTGATCGAGAAGTAAAATCCACCTGCTAGTCAGGAAATCTTGGAAAGCATGGAAAACCTCTGTGTGAAACAATGTGAAACAGCTTCATTGTTGGACGACAGCTACCCTTACTAGAATGATCCAGAATGAATGAATCGGCAGCACCAGCGGATGATTCGTGGTGCCACCCTTTCCACGCCTCCTTCAAAGAGTTTGGCAACAAGACGTTGCCAAGCGACAAGGTCAAAGCAAGTTTGGGAAGGAGTCCAGGATACCAACCTCAGTGAAGTGAGCTGTTTGATGCTGTTTGATATTGTTTGATGCCGCCTAGAGCTCTTCAAGATCTTGGCCCTTCAACATCTTTAAAATTCTTTAACTACTTCTACCAAGCAGGCTTCCCCTAACAACATGAGAGTGCTGATGTTTCCGGGTTGAGGCTCTTGCTAAAGACAAGCCGGATTGAGCCGCAAGCTGTTCGAATCAGCCTGGGCACATGGCAACACTCCAGCCCAAAGTGTCAGCAGGGTATCTGAGGCTCGTACTCGCTAAGTTGCAGGGCAGAAATCTGCCCTGTAATCTCCTTGGCGGCCGCGCAACATTCAGAATTTGATATTCTATCATCTCATCAAAGACACTGTGAGCCCCAAACTTGGGACCCTCAAACTTGAGGCCGAGGATGGGACGATCAAGATGAATGTCAAGGTGGAGTGCTGAAATGAGGCGATCCTCTCCAACGCCGCCTGCGTTGTTTTGGCTCCGGGGCAATTTCTGAGGTGAGAGAAGGGCACACCCTGGGCACCTCGAAGCAAAAGCGCTCCACGGCCAAAAGTTCCAAAGAGAGCTTGGTATGTTTCACCAGGCTGCAGAAGTCGTTTAGGTGTGTGGCAGGCAAGACCTAAGGACACTGATGGAAAAAATACAGGCAGAAGTTACATGGTCTTTTCTCAGCATTTTTTTTGCTTGCAGCAAAATCTCCGAAACATAGCGATTATTTCACTGCAAACTGCGTGATGTACTATTTGTCAAATCTTCTGAAGAAATGGAATGGCTTCACGACAAAAGATACGTAGCGACGCAGCAGCGAGTATTTCTAGTGAAGATCCTGCGGGCTGTTGGCTGTGGTGAAGACAGAATGTGAATGCTGTGAGTCGTTGAAACATGCTTGGCCTCCGACCGCTGCCAGCCTGTCATTTGGTCCCGCCAACAGAAGTTCAAGGAGTATCTCCTGTCGGGGATGATACGGGCATGTTTTGATATGTCTGACATCCCTGGAAAGACCATGCAAAGAACAAGTGCATCTTGAGACGAGGACATGAAAAGACCATACACTCAGTTGCTCCATCACTTCCAGTTTCATCACTTGAAAAAATGCCATTGAATCACGTTGAACTATCTCAGAACAGACTTACAGTGCAATGAAGAACTTTGCTGACACAACTATGGAAATTAAAACCAATCAAACTGAATCAAACGTAGTCATGAAATCAAGCATCCTACACTGTGTTAAATTTGTTAAGACGAGAACATGTTTTTCTACACGAAACGGCAATCTCAGAAGCAAGGTCGGCAAGATGACCCCCCACCCGGCGTCAATGGATGTCCTTGACTTCAGGCACCGCATGGCCGTCTGTTTCCGACCTCGGCTGAAGCATGCCGGAACATGGAATCTGCGCCATCCTGAGCCCATCATTTCACACCACGTCACAGTGTCAAATCTGTACGGAATTCGCGAGATTGGGTCGCTTCCATCAAACATGTCACAGCCAGCTCAAGCCTCGACCGTTGGGTCCAACTATGTCCAGGTGAATTCAGTTCCTTCGGTTCCCCAGCTGATTGAACTGCTGAAGAAGTCCAGACCAGTGCTTCTTCAGAGCCTCGACACCATGCAACTGCCAAGAGTTCCACCAACTGGAACATGTTATGCTGTTGCCGAAGACTCAGTGTCGCCACACTGAGTCTGAAAGCTCTGTACTGCTACGAGTACTTGTAATTGTACCCTGCCTGAATGAACACGCTTCCAAGTTCATCAAAGCGCTCCAGCAGACCCTGAAAAAGTATGCCAGAGAGTCAGGAACTTTTTTGATAGCTTTTGTCACCATGAAATATCATGGATCCAGGTCCAATCCAGGATATATAGTATTAAACTATATTTATATAGTACTTTTCAGAAAAGACATCGAGCAATCAAACATATCGTCACTCTTCTGCTGAAAGGTGGCCAAAGATTGCTCCAAGGGTGTGACAATGGAGGTGAAGTAAACCAAAGAAGGCTGCTGACCTTGGCTGGTCTTTCTTCATCTTCCCAGGGTCCTGAAAAAACCGTTACCTCCAAGAGCCTCTCCCTTTCCATATTATCCTGCTATATCCTCCTTGGGTCCTTCCCCCCAAGCCATGCTTGTGTCCTTATTTCTCTGAGACTGGCGCGGATGGCTGTGGAAACGTCCTGGACGTGTTGTTGACATTGCAACAGGACCCAAACCGCTAGTCTGTGAAAGGTGTGACGAATGGGGACATTTAATTCTCTTCACAATCAGCAGAGCCTTTCTCGATCCACACTCGCGCGATCGTTGGCGAGTTCGGCCACATATCAGCATGCAAGCCAGAGAACAGATGCCCAGGCCGACAATTATATATATGGTACAGCACATCATGCTTCTAAGATATGTTGCAACGGATCATAACGAATCGATATGGATCGGACTTTTGATCAGTACTTGAAAGACCCAGAACAATGAAATATGTCTATCCACAAGCATAGCCTGAAAGTTGCAGCGTCCTCTAGGCTGTGTCGCTGGCTAAACCAAATTGCGAGAAGACTGGCCAAGACCTGAGTGGATTCCGAGCGGAGCACAGTGAGCTCGGAACTTCTCGGAACACTCGAGCGAACCGCCATGCCTCAGCAGTTTCCACAACGCCGCTGCTGGCAGCTGAAAAGAGGTTGCGAGGCAAAGGCCTTGGTCAAGCACCGGGTGTGATCGGTGTGATTCAGCAAGGGTGAAGAATCAAAGATGTTTACAGGCCTTTAGCCATTTGAATACATGTGAATACATATTATCCTAGAATTCTTCTTCAATGCCTGAAATGCTTTGAAACCGGACAGGGGTACTTTGAAAGAAGGTGTCACCCTGCAGACATGAATGTACACACGCGCACTGCTATCTTTCACTTGCATGCTATGAACTTGCAGTGCGGGCGGCAGGCAAAACTGCGCAAAGTTACGGATGCTCTTGATACAATTTTTTTGACAATCGACACATACTGTATACCAAAATAATCCAAAATATGATCATATCTTGCAACTCTTGCTACAGGTATGTTGTCAAGAAGTCCTGACTTTGCAGCCGCCATAACTTTTTTTCAGGTTGACAACAGGTCTTCAACTGCTTGCGAAAGGTTTCCATTTGCACATTGCAGGGCGCTCTCTGCAGCTGCTCGCGAAAAACCCATGCTAAGTAATTCCTCTACAGCGCTGGACTTCGCAAAGTTTGCCAAGTTCGAACTTTCACTGACTGAGGGACTCGGTTCATCCGGTTCTACCTGATCCGAAGTTCGGCCAACTGCCCGGCTGCGCTGGCTGCCCTGGGTGCCGGGCTGAAACATTGGGAGCTTCAGGGCCTCGGAGAGACCGCCAGCTGCTGCGATGATGCCTTCAGCCGTGTCCACTGGGAGCCCAGTGATCTCAGCGAGTTCTTCTGCCTGAGTGGCTTCTCGTGGTCGTTTGCGCGACCAGTCCAACAGCTGCTGGGATGGGCGGCTTGGCAGAAGCTTCTTTGGTGGATTGTCCATGGCTGACAGAGCATGAATGCTTCCAACATCTTGGAAAATGTATGGGATGTGCTCTTCCTTGCAGCTGTTGTGCAGCTGCTCGAATTTTGCATGAAAGCAGGAAAATGGATGCCCGTTCAGTGCACATAGGTCAGCCAGAGCAACAAGCTCTGTTTTACGCCAGCAGTGACCATCAGAATCCAGGCAATCATACTGCCCCTCTTCAGTGTTCCAGCCAGCTGCAAGAACCAACAGAACGCTCTTGCTGTCCTCAGAAGCCATCTCTGGATACCTGTGTCCGTGAAGCACTGGAACTCAATGGATTGTCATTGACAGTCAATAGATTTGGAGGTTACAATGCTTACATACGGCAGCCTCTATTGAAAACAAGTAACAGAATTCCTACCACTGCAAAGGCGACAGTCTTTCTTCTACAAATCTTTAGAGTTTTCAAAGTATGTCTGGCAGTGCACCTCTGAATCGCTGTTCTTCTCAAGGCTTTCAGAAGTTCATCTCCTGCTGCCACTGCGATGTCTTTCCGGAAATGCAGGTCGTCGCCTTTCTGGCCGTAGATGCCCTGAGCATTGCGCAGTTGGCATGCCTCAAGCTCTGGAAAGTGCGAACGATCAGCTCGCTGCATAATCACGTCTTCAAGATCACAAACACTCCAAGGCGTCTCCAAGCTCTTTATCAACTGAGATTGCGAACGCTCTTGCACAATCTTCGGGAATTGTTCTCCGTGTGATCGACACTTTGCAGTGCTCATGGCTGCACGAAGGACAAGCACTCGCACCGTCGGATCACCAACCAATTCTTGATGCACGGTCGGTTCTGCCCGAGTAGCTTTCATGGCCAGAGCCACCTGAAATGTTGGATACAAAGACCCACCAATTAGTTCCAATTTACTGGTAAACGACTGGAAAATTGTGATGACCCACGATATCCCATGATAATCCATCGGATTTGGGGGTTTTCCCCCCAGACAGACCCTAAATGAGATCCACAAAATCAAGGAGAGCTTTCAGCGGTTGAGGCGCAGCCGAGTGAGGACAGAAGTCTCCGCCACTCATGACCAAAGCTCCTCCGCTGGCGATGCACAGACAAGACAGAAAGGAACCTGCTGGGGCTGCCGATGTCTCATCATCACGAAGTCGATGCAAATGAATTCCAGAGGCTTTGTGGCCAGTCAGCAGGCTGTCGCAAAGCAAAATCACAAACATCAGCAGATTATGTTGCCGCTAGCTTGACACAAAGCTCACCGCATGGCACAGCATGAGGAAGAGGATGCAAGGGATTACAGCTCACAGCTGCTAAAAAGTGCCTGAACATCTTTTTTACAGTTTTTGACAGGTTGGCGGCACTTTCCTCCATGAGTGCTCGTTAAACTATCAAACTATGATTCACAGGCCACCTCCAGTCCCTGCAAAACACTCATGAGACATCCTCTGAACTCAGTGTCTTGTTCTTAAACTTGCTCTTTGCTTCCACAAGAACCCTGTCTGTGTCATGTTCATCGCTTTGAAATGCCCCTCTTTCCGACTCTTTCCATCTGCTTCCTCCCTGTTTTTTTCCTTTCCAACCTGCATGACATTGGACACATGTTCCTGGGTCCCTAGGATGCTGCAACAGCTGTGGCGGGCGGACAAATCTAAGAGTGTCAATCAGGATCTCATTGGTTGTTCATCGTCCAAAAAGAGACAAGAAACGGTACAGTACGTATTTAAAAGTGGTGAAGAAAGGAAGAGTCGTATAAGATGTATTTCTTAGAACAGCACATGACATATTGTGACATTCTTTGTGACGTTCTTCAGCTTCTGACAATCGCAGGCCAGGACCAATGCCCATGCTGAGCCGTCGGAAGCCACCGGAGGCATCGGCTGAATCGCGAGCGAAGCGGTGCTGTGGAAGCACCTGACGGGGCTGTGAATTGGAAATCAGAACGGAAGAAGCCGAGCTGAATCCAGTTGATGAACTTTGAACCAGGGTGAATATGGTGAAATATTGTGTGAGATAACATGAAATATGGCCATGAATCTGAATGAATGATTCACAAAGGTGTCCGCTTTATTGTGCTTTATCCCTCCCTTCATTGCCTGATACCAGGATGAGTGCCCAATGACCTTCAAACGGAATTGCATGGCATTCGTCTTCAGCAAATGGCACCAAAAACCACAAACCTCCCATGATATCTAGCATCTGGTTTCTCAAGTGAGAGACTTGTGAAGAATCTCCTATCTAAAATTCCTGCCGTACAAAGTGTTTGTGATAAATTGACCTTTCCTCACAGAAAGCGAGTTGCAACGGGAAATGCATGCTCATAGTACATTGGACAAGTGTGGAATGTTCGGAATTCCCTTCCACAAGCTTTGCAGGGTCCTAGCGAGAACCTGCGCATTGTTTCTAGCCAAAATACAAAGTCGAGTTTGAACATGAACGCACGGAGCCCATTGACTTCTCAACCAAGCTAACTGCAAATCACTTCAGACACAGGTACCAGTATGTAATGCGCACGCAAAAAAGGGGCTCAAGATGAGGTCTTCCAATTGTCATTAATGAAGGGCAGGTTCTGCACAAGACGATCGCCTGAGAGGTCTGCAAGTCGATCAACAACTCCTCTGCATCGCGGTTGGAGTTTGCTGGCAGCTGCAGACGCACATGAGTAGCTGTCACCTCGCCCAAGGCCAGCAGCAACATTCTGTTCCATGAAATGCTGGTTACATCTGGTCATGGTTGGTTCAGAACGGCATTCCCAGTTCATGGAGGATGAGTAATCCGTGGTAATCCATGGTAATCCCCAATACATGAAGGGTCGTACAATCCATCAACCAACAGGGGTTTTGAACTCGAAAGTCCCTGAACGCAGTTGCATTATTCGTAAAAAGAAATGATGTCAAGTCTCCGACTTCATCTAAAGATATGGAAAAAAACAATGAAATCAGATGAGCTATGCTTTTCCTCAGCTGATGGCTAAGATCTGCTGCAAGGTGTATGAATCCTCGCGGACTTCACTAGGAGGCACCTCACCAGAACAAGTCGAGCAAGGCAGATGGAGAACCCGGAGAGCTGCAAAGCACATAGTGAGTGGCGCAAGTTTGCACCATGGCTTGGACGATCGATCGAAATCAGCTAAGCCATGTACCCATTGGTACTGCATCACAGTGGCCTCAGACTTTGCAGAGAAGCCGCTACAGAAAACTCAGAAAACCGCCAGCAACCTTCCGCAGATTTCCGCAACTTAGGTCATGGCATCCTCAAGCATGTCCAACAGGCCCCCCTGTCCACCTGCCATGCAGATTTCCGCATTTTGAATCTTTCTGACCTCTATTTCAATCTTTGACTTTCAGAAGTAGTGTTGAGGACCTTTCAACAGTTCTCAGTTGCTCCCCAAGCAACTTGGGAAAGGATGGTTGTTTTCAAATCTACTCATAACACTAAGGCACCATCTAAACTCTGGAGACTCACAAGCGTTTTTTTTAACCATGAAATCTCCAGATGTTCACATTTTATCACCATGCTTGACAGTGAAATCGACTGTTTCACAGATTTCAACATGCCAGAATCCACTGAGTCCTGTTTCTGCCATGCGGTACATGCCACTACTCCGAAGCCCAACTTCTCTCACCTCCATCGGATCCGATTTTCCACAACTGGGGGTTGGCGTCGAATGGGGGATGCCCCAAGTGGCCATCTTCATAGTGAATATGAGATTCCAAACCATTCTAAACCTGCAATCTAAACCATTACATCTGGGGCCATTCCAAGAATTTCAGAGAACCCCCCAATAAATCCCCTAAAAACCGAAGGAATCGTTGGAAACATGAACGTTTAACTCAACAGGTTCATGGACAATGTGGTGTGCACAGAATGAATGCAACATGTTTGAGACTGCAACAGAATTCAGCTCAAAAACACTAAAAGGGTTTTACTGCCACGGTAGAAACACCACGAAAACGATGCCTCATACTCCTCCCGTCCGACAATGGTGCCTGCAAGACAACAAATGAGACAGAAATGGATCCCAATGAATCCCAATGTATAAATTCCATAAGACCGTACATCCCAAGTGAAATACAAGAAAGGCGCAACTTTCTTTTTTCGCTAGAAAGGTTGCTCCAAGGGTGCGACCCAACCTAACTGTACTAAAAGCACGGACTTACATCACTACTATAGTGATCATTAAGCATTTCAGCCACTCACCGAGTGAATTCATCAAGCTGCCATATTGCAAATTACCACGTCTTTCAACATAATCACCTGGTGAAAACCTTGTTGATGAGTCAGCATCATTGAATCATTACCATATTGTCCTGTACTTGCATGAGTAAGTACATGAGGGTGCCATCTTCGTTGCTGAGTGTGATGATTCCTGTCTGTCTTGTCAGCTGCAATCGGTTTAAACTTGGCTTGACAACCATGAGACTGCGTTGAAAAGGGACCTCTCAGAGTCACCTCAACACACAAAAAAGAACAAATCATGTGCAATCAAACCATGGTCGGAAAACAGTAAGTGGCTTGCCACCCAGCGCGAAAGACGGAGCTTCTGTTGGAACCTCCAAATTCTAGTAGATACCCAAGTTATGGTCGAGTTCTGGTCAAGTTCTTTCCCAGTCATACCCTACAGTAGCACTTCCATCTTGTTGGAGTTGATTGGCAGAATATTGGCAAAGCTGAGTCTTTGGCCTTCAATCGGTCAATCTAACCTCAAGACAGCTGTAGAAACACGGAATCAACATGAATCAACCCTACGACTGGTGTGAAATAAGTTCCTCTTGTGGTGAACCGCCGTTACACACTGTACACTACCTCTAAAGATAGAGTCTCCAGGATCTTAAAGACTTCAAAAACAACTTCAAAGACCCTATCTAAAGCCTCCTGTGACAGACACAGTGCTACGGAACTTTGAAATTAGCGCGAACTTGCGCGAAGGTTCTGCGCTAGTTCGCAATGACACAAACACAATATAACAAAATATTGCAAACTTTCGCTTTTGGAATGTCCTTTCGGATTCCTTGAAGTGCCAGGTCTGGGGGCATTTACTTAAGAGAGCCATCCAGGCTGGATTAGTTGTGGAGTATTTCTCAAGTGCGCCAATCGTCATGTTTTTGGTGGGAGCGCCTATAAGGGGCCGTGCGTTCGTGACGATTTTGCTTTTCTCTTCTTTTTGTCCTCACATTTCATATCTTTTGTTGTATACTTGGCTTGGGGTTGGGTTGGGGTTGGGTGGGGGGGGGGTTGCAATAGCGTTTTCTTGCTGTCCTTCTTATACATTATCTTTTGTTGCTCTACGTCTTATACTTGGCTTGGGGTTGGGTTGAGGTTGGGTGGGGGGGGTGCAATAGCGTTTCCTTGCTGTCCTTCTTATAGACTATGTTATTACGTTGTAACATCCCTCTTATAAATTATCTTACTACGTTTTAACACTTCTTCTCATAGATCATCAGACTACGTTGTGACATTCCTTCTTATAA